>BLFK01001052.1:179934-184934 GCA_014634185.1 Astreopora myriophthalma | reverse complement strand
AGCGAGCACTAATTGCAGCAAAAGAAGGCGATCTTCAAACCTTAAGGTCATTACGTCGTTCTGTGCCCTTTGTGGCGGATGTTTATGGAGCGACGACTCTTCATCATGCCTCGAGAACAGGACAAATGGCATGCGTTAAATGGCTAGTGGAAGCGATCGGAATTTCGCCGACTGTTCGTGGAAAAAGCGGAGCTACGCCAATGCACGATGCTGCGGCACAGGGACAACTGCATTGTGTGAAATATTTCCTTGGAAACGGTGCAGCTGATGTGGAAACGAGAGATTTATCAGGTCATACCGCACTGCACTTAGCGGCGAGGTTCGGCAGATTTGCAACAGTGAAGTGGTTAATTGAGAAAGGAAATAGTAACGTGAGAGCCAAATCGAGGAATCATATGACTCCAGTGCATTTTGCTGCTGCTGGTGGCCATCTGACCTGTCTTGAACTGTTGGTTTTTAAAGCAGGGTATAGGTTTGTGAAGTTAATGTACTTATCACTGCTAAGCCCCTGGGGGGAGGGGGGGCCTGACCCAAGGGAATATGACATTTTCAAGGAAGCTACAGTCAAGTTCCCCACCCCAGGGCATCTACTCATTGTCAAATTCCCCTCCCCTGGAAGCCTACTGATTGTTAAATTCTGGGTTCTTTTGGTCTTCCAAGAATTGGTGACCATGTCAAATTCCCTCACCCTGAGGCAAGGTGAATGTGTCAAAATCCCTACCTAGCTAGGGGAAGGCTCTCTGGGTAAAATTCCCTTGGGTGGCCCCCACCCCCCTCACGCTGGGGCTAAACATATATGCAGTTGAACTTTTGTAAGTTATGCAACGTGGTTCCCAGGTAACATCAGTAGGGTTGGCTGTGAGTAGCAAACAGGAATAGATAAGAGGGAGGAAATGTGCTGAAATTTTACACACTTACAGAGGTATGCAATTTGGAGTCAGGAGGAGAATTAAGAATATGCAAGAATAAGTTAAATTTAATGTCTCGACTTGTTTAGATATGTTGCTATACTTGCAACTTCTTTTCTAATCACAAACCCGCAAGATGAAAAAGAAGTGCTTGTATAGTTCTCTCTTTTTAATGCCAATATTATTATTCATTAAACCTGACTGTCATACTGTCAAGGCCGGTGGCGGTAAACCTGAATTTGAATGAAATTTTGAGAGGTTTAAAGAAGGGATAAAAGGAAGAAAATAAATTAGTGTAAGGCAGTTTATAGGCAACCAATTTATGCTGAATTTTTGCCTTTGGTTAAAAATGCCACATTTTCGGCATAAGATTTTTAACATGCCTATTGTTCTATGTTTTTCTCCTGGTTTGAAAGCCAAGTGCGAAACCTGCAGGAAACTACATAGATGGATGTTGATTAAAAGCGTTGTTGTTGTTGTTTCACGTAGGTTGTTATAATTCAGTGCCGACACTGAATGATCATGGCAAGTTCGGTGTTATTTTGACTGTTTTCTCTGTAGTTCGGTTAATGATGTCGCAATAGATGGAACTACCCCATTGTACCTAGCATCACAGGATGGAAATTTAGATTGTATCAAATATCTGCACAGTGTGGGTGGCAAATGCAATGCCAGGGCCCGAGATGGAATGCTCCCAATTCATGGTGCTGCTCAAAATGGACATCTGGACTGTGTGGGATATCTGGTGAGAAGATTTAATGCAGATTACTTATTAATATTGCTTATTAATAGTTATTTTTTGTGTACGATCTTTCATGTCTTGGTTTTAAATTGCTTTTATTGTTGGTTGCAGTTCACATCCAACAACAACAGCAGTAACAACAAAAACATCCAAATCCAAGAGAATGAGTCACAAAAACTGTTTGATAGTAATAGTTAAGGAGAAGAAGAACAAGAACAACAGTGATGAACACAATGACACACAGTTTTGTAGTGTTTTGGCCTGGTTACCAGATTGCAATTGTTGTCTGGAGACAGAAACTATTATGCATTATAATACAATCATGATTATGTGGTTATATGTCTGTCTTTCAACTGTGCATGACCTTGTATGGAACTTTTCTTCAATGGTTTTCATGTCAAACAAGTTAAAAATTAAATCAGTTAAATCATCTGATAAATAAAGTCTAGAAATTGAAGTAATATTATAGAAGAGTATCAAATAAAGAATGTGTCAAGGTTTCAGTGCTGTGTGATATCCTGTACTTAGTTTTTAGTTGAGTTTTTAATGATGTGTCATGAAAACCAAGAGCAAAGCCCATGCAAAACTGGCTGGCAATAAATACCCTTGTTCAAATCTAAAGGTTCTTTTGGATTACCAGCTTGAGAGCAAGGAAACAGGGCTAATGTTTCTGTGAACTCACTTGTTTTGCAGATTGAGAGCGGCCAGGCCGAACCAGGTGAAAGAGACTCAAGAAGTGCCACACCTGCACACTATGCTGCAGCACAGGGTAATATTGTGCAATATGCAATAAAAATGCTGTTGATGCATGCCATTGTCTGTTACATGTTTGTGCGATGCAAAGGGTGTAGTAGTGTGCTAGATAAGAGGTAGGTCTCATGTGAAAGCATACAGAGATGGACACATGACCTGGATGGCAATGATTATCTAATAGTTAACCATGCACTTGTACCAATATTGGCATGAGACATTATGTTTGTGTGTTCTCTACAGGGCATGTTAGTGTCTTGAAGTGGCTAAATGCAAAAGGTGACATTTCATCAATTGACGAGCTTGGGGGATCACCTCTTCACGATGCAGCTGAACAGGGACAGTTTGAGGTGTGTATTAGCCAAGAAAGGTTTTTTTTTTTCCATAGAGCATTGCCATTCTGAAGAATAATTAAGATGATGATACATTCCGATAAGAAAGCCCTTAGCCCAAGTAAAATAATGTAAATAAATAAATCAGAATTAGAAGCTGTGCCTCCACAAATTGGATATTCATCCACTGAATCCAGATCAAATTGGTGTCAACATTAGTAAGCAAACCCTGTTGTGCTGATGTTATCGTGAGGAATTTTAATCGGATCTCGCACACAGGGCTATGATTACCGTAAAGGCAAGCTAGCTTCTAAGTTGATAACTGCCTACCCTTAGAGAGTGTTCATACAGTTACCACTAACACAAACTCACTGCTTTCCTAATTGAATATTATGTTTAACTTATTGTCTCACAAATGTGAACATTGCGAAATCCAGTCCTTCTAAGTTGTGACAGCAATTAAAAATTAATTTTCATTTGTTTGTGGGCCCAGGGCACAATTAGCTGCAGCTTATAGATTTTTAAATATTGTTCTTGTCAGTGTATCAGATACTTGGTTGAAACCTCTGATTTGGACGTGAACCAGAGGGACAGAGAAGGTCTTACACCATTGGCCTTAGCATTGAAGAGTGGACACCGGAGGTGCATTGATTACCTCAAGATTGCTGTTGCTAAGGTATTATTTTACTTTACAAAGTCAACTTGAGGTCATCTTCAAATAGGAACATTGTTCTCTGCGCTATAAACTTCTTTAGCCAGACCAAACAAAATGAAACTAATTTTACAAGAAGATTGACAGTTACTAAAAGAGAAGATCACAGAATTTGAAGTCCATTGATGCAGGCAATTCGTTTTCCACTTATCCTTCCAATATTTGCCATGTGGACCATTGCACAGTGAGAATAAATCATCCACATGCGAAAAAACACCAAGCCTTACATTTTGTCTCACATTCACAAGCCTTTACTCATCATTTTGTAAAGTTTTGTTTCATGAATAATCAACAGGCAACAAAGCCCCAGCAAAAAGCAACAACAAACAATGCTACATGTAGCTGATAAGAAGTCAAGAAAGTTAAGTTTTTCCATAACATGTCAGGGATGGAAACAATTGACTAAGTGGAGTTGGACATTGGGCATTGTGTTGGGTCTAATCTCTCATTGCCCTGTGACCCTTGTTTCAGTACCCTAGTCCCATATTCCACTCATTTTGTTGGGTCTTGGGGTGCCCCTATTCTCGGGGCAAGTTGTTCAAAGGAGTGATAGTGCTAAACTAACATTAATAGACCACTTTCATAAATGAAGGGCAATTTGTTATTCTTTTGTATATATGTAAATTAGACCTACTGACCTCATTTTAGAACAAAATTCTTTTGAATTTTGCACATCCTAGCAAGGTGAGAAGGGCTTATTAACATAAAAACAAAAGGATATTTTGTTTAACCGCCATTATGAAAGAGGTCTACACCATGACAACTTATAGGTTTCAATCGGACCTACGTAACCCAGAGTTAATGCTAATCCTGTTTTGAACAACTCCCTGGCCAATTTTATTTACGCAAAGTGTTATCAGTATATAGTGGTGACAGCAGTTCTCAAAAATTTGTGAATTTTCTGTATCACTGTTGTGCTGTGAATGAAATAAATCCAACGATACTTGAAAACCCTTTTTCAAGTTATCATTAATCAACAGATGTGATGTGCCCATTTTTGTCTTACTGATCTTTTGTTACTGTTAAAAGTGCGCGTTCAGGCATTTGTTGGAACCAGTTCCCTAACAGGAAGCAAGTGACTTACACTGTAGCAGATTCATTTTGTAATGTTTAAAAAATGACCAGTAGTGTTTTATTGGGCTTAAAAACATGAGGTGTAGCCAAGTGTTTTTGCACACGATAAAACACATGCTGCGAGTTTTTTTAACAGCTTCAAAAACATTCCACAAAAAGGGTGTCCCTCTGGAGTCTGAACGATGGTTCAAACTGTGAGAGGAAATATTGGCATACAAGAAAAACAAGCTATGCCTTATTAGTATTCTTCACATAAATAATGCTAACCAGGAGTGTTTTATCGGGTATAAAGCTCATGCACGTGACGTTTTATCGGTGACTTGATAGGCTGTTAGGCTCATGAATTATTAATGAGTTTTTTAATATACCAATCCAGACTTAGTTGAGCCCTCCCTTAGCAGGGCTTTTCAGGGCCAGTTTGCAATACTGTACAATGGACAATTATGTACGAATATGACACAGGTGCCCCATATCAGAGCCCC
>BLFK01001052.1:175135-179916 GCA_014634185.1 Astreopora myriophthalma | reverse complement strand
AGGTTTGTTTTCCCTAGTTCCCGGCCTGAGATATTCTGTCTTTGTTCCCCTGTTCCCCAGTTTAAATTAGTCATGTTCCCTTGTTCTCCAAAACCCTTGGGAGGGGCACATATCTTAACCAAAGCCAGCTACCTCACCAAGGACTACATCCTCTACTCTTTGCAATTAGTGTTTGGGTTCTTTGGTGTCCCACACGAGTGTTGTGAGATGGGGCCTGCAGTTCGTCATTCTTACTCTAGAAGAAGTTTAAGTCTAAGCCTAAGCCTAACCAGGTGTCATTTCAAAGCCAGCATTTACGTATTTTTAGACCATATTGGACATAACCAATCAAAATCACTAAATAAACTGGCTTTCGTGAATACTATTTCTTGGAGCTAGCACAGACTCCTGATACCATACTGGTGATGTTAAAAAATTTTTTTTTATTTTGTCAGTGGGTTTTGTCACAAAACCCACTGACAAAAAAAAGCCATGTTCACGTAGTATGTGTAGAGCGTTTTCACTTAATAAAGTGCGGAAAGTAAAACTAATTACCATCGGAAACCTCTCGCATTTGGACTGACGTGAACTCGGAAATGGAATACCATTGTAATGATTCGAATTTAAAGAAAAGGGTTTCGAAGCACACATCCGGCAACCAAATACGGGAAATTTATTGCAACTCTGTGCGAGCAATTTAAGTTTCATTGAGTGTTAATAGCATAGCACAGCCCAGCGAACACAAAAGAAAAGAGGTCTCTGCTAGGAAGGAATGCTTGAGGAAGCACACAGTTCAGATTTGCTTCTTTTGTTTTTGCAAAAGGCCCGCAATAATATACTCCTTGGGTTTTGCAATAATGGGCTTGCATTCCCTTCTTTAGGAAGCTATGCTAAAATCGAGATTAACCCTTTCTTATTCCAGCAACTTGTCCAAACATCAGCTGTTCAGGGCTGGAATTGAATCTCAAATTTGTTAGTGTTACAAAGTTACTAATGCAAGTGCAAGTATACAGGGTTTGCACTCACCTTGAAAGTCCTTGAAAATGGCATTTGGTGCAGGTTTATTCTAGAGCTGATACCGCGGCCGTATGATGGAAACGCCTCTCTTAAAGTCATATTTAAACGTAGAATGCACACCAACAGATCACTGTATGGTGCAAAAAGGTTCATTAGGACAAACTATGCTTCACTACGAGTAGTCGTAAGGTCTTCGTCGGACAGTAAGGTGAGCGAAAGACGCCGCGAGTGCGCGCAAAAACTGTGGCTTCCATCCACGCGAACCTCACTACCAAATATCTACAAAACAGAATTTTTCTTTGCTTTTATACAACTGTTTTGATGAAGTGAAAGCTTGAAAGATGCGCCGTGTCTGTTTTAGGTAGCTCTTTCACTTACAGGTACTGTATTCAGACTTATTTATTTTCTTTCTTTCCTTTTTTTCCCCCAGAAAGCTAAGGCTCAAAGAAGACAAGTGAAAACTAACAAACAATACAATGAAGACGGCACCAAATCTACTACAACAAATGCCACGACGCAAGCCGTGATCGAAAACTTCGCTGCCGCAAAAACCAAGTCTCCAGCACAGATGGCAAGCCAAATAAAACACGAATTAACGGATAATAATAACAATACGAAGGGTAAGGGTGGGCAAGTGAAAATACAATCAAAGTGGTATTTTCCGTCGTTTTCATTCTCTGAAGGAGGCCCGTTAGTGTCAAAAGAGGAACTTCCTGAAACCTCAATACATGATAATTCAGCCAAAGCAGAAATCAGTGCATTCAACTATAACAGCAGTATGGGTAACTTTTATGAGAACAGTAATGTTACTAGTGTTGGCAGCGACACTGGCAGGGACAACTACACCACCACTGGCAGCAGCAATGTCAAGCGTAGCAACAGCAGAGGGCGCAACGACAGCAAGATGAAAAGAGAACCAAGAAAGGACATCGCAGATTTAAGTTCTTCCTCGGATGAAGCTTCATCGGTTTTTCAAACAGCAAAAATTCCCCTGCACAGTACACACTTGGGAGAAAGGAGCGTCCTTGCTGATACGGAACCGGTGAAGCTCTTGAGAGAGAGGCAATTGCAACCATTGCCGCACATTTGTGACGTCATTCCTCCACCGGCGGAGTTCTCGGAAAATTCACGTAAGACACTGGCATTAAAATAAGTCCATTTTTCTTTTCTTGCGCCTGCGACGCACTCCAGGTGACGGCGTTACCGCGCGAAGGTAGTCTACAGACCCCCGTGTAATTCCGAGGGACTGTACCGAAAAAGTTGTTTTATGGGTCAACAGTGACAAGTCTTGTGAATGCTTACTGCGTGCCAGTGTTTAGCGTCGATTGTTTGTATTTACGCGTTGTTCTGATGAGTTCTTTTGATTTCCGCGTCTGTTTTGATTAGCCAAAGCAGCAGCATCGGCATCGTCATCGTCATCATACTCGTACATTAGCTTTATTTCTTTTAGTTTCACGATCGTGAATTGAAAACTGTTCTCTTTCCCAAGTTGAAAACTACTGCTGTTTGTGGTATATTTGTATAATGGAATCAATTTAAAGGTTTCCCAAGGATTGCATGGACTGAGCTGCAACCAAGAACTTAAACTTCTTGTTCTCCTTAGATTTTTCTGAGGGCAAAGATGATGAAAAAGACGGCAGTGAATTGTCTAACCTCGGTGACCTCTCTGGACAGCGTGAGGTCAACCAGAAACAAGGAAGATTTCAACAGACTGACAGCTTGAGTGTGATTGTCGAAATCCAGTCGTTGGAGGCCGATGGCCTGTGGCAAAAACCCGAGGTGTTTCAAGATAGCGAAGCGACAATGATTGGTCCAGATATTAGAAACGGTCAACGAATCGAGAAGGAGAGGAAGAGTCATGTGACCAGGACCGGCAGTCATCGACGAAGTGCGGATCAATCTGAGGAATTCCAGGATGACTTGCCGCCCTGGAAAAGACAAGTCTTACTTAACCGTAAGCTCAGGGAGAAAGCCACGGAAAAGGCAGAACGTGAAAAGGTATTTCATATCCAGAAGTTTCATGCGGATGTTAGTAGGCTAGACCGAAGACGTACGGTCTATTGCTAGACTGCAGAAAAAACAATTTTTTTCGAGGGTCCTTTGAACGTTCGCACGCGGTCTTCGAATTAAGAGTCAAGCGAGCGACAGCTAGACCGGGGAAAGGCGCTTTCTTGCGGTGGCCCATAACTGTCACGGCAATAACAAAAGGTCCATGGCGATAACAAAAACACAAAACATCCTACCTGATGGAATTCGGCCATGTAACTATACTTTGCTCGTTTTACGCTCTTAGAACGCATGTGGCTTCAATCCTCTTTATGGTTGCACTTTTCTCGTGATCCTTTTGCTTTTGTTGTTGCCGTGGACCTTTTTTCATTGCCGTGATAGTTATGCCGGGCCACCCTGCTTTCTCACTTTACACAGACAACACGCCGCACACGCGCGCGAGCATCCGTGGTTTTCACGACCATGAGGACTCCGTAGCAGTTTGATTTCTTTATAATGTAATAGCTTAGAGTTCAGACGCTATATTTCAGCCCCACTGCGTAACGGATAACACATAGCATTACGTTTATTGTGCGCATTTCGGCCGAGCACCGAGACAGCGTTATATGCGTGAAAGAGGTTTAAACTGCTACTGCTATTTCAGCCATCTCCATCTTGAGAAGGGTTAAAAACACACCTGTCTGTGAGAAAACAAGCAGTATAGTGGACAAAGGACAAACCGTTATCCAAAAACATCCTGAATGCCCTCTTTCTTTTACCTTTCATTGATTGTTTTATATATACAGAAAGAAATTCATGACAGAAAATGGATTGGTGTTGCCTCATGGAAAATTCCAATGCTGGCGAAAAGAGAGCAAGAAAGGTCGGTGACGGAAAGATTGACCATTTGAAGGTGTAAAATTACTGTGCCATTGTTTAGTTGCATGACTTTGCAGGGAGTTTTCACGCAATTGGTTTCAAAATGACGCCTTTTCTTACGAATGTTGCTTTAGTGTTATCTTCACCCATCAATCAACCAAAACCCACACGTGTATATATATTAACTGGAAATGCAGTGTTCACTTAACTTTTATTTATTTATAAGCTTGGCCCAAATAGGCAGGAAGACCACTAAGAGCCTCAATTGGCTCTCATGGTACGTCTTGGACTGAACCCTTTACCAAGGAGATTTGGTTTTCTAGATCACCTCTCAAAAGGTGGTTTCTCGTGCAGCTACTGAAGATACCCTCTCAGAAATGAAATGTGACAATGACATCTAAATACCTGAGGGGGGTTGTGTAAGCATGCATGCATAAACGATGCATTTGGCGGGAAAGGTTCTTATCTTGGTTATGTTGATTTGTGCTGTTTCTTTCATTATGCCTGAAAAGCCCCCTAAGGGGAGTGGTCAATAAATAATAATTATTATTATTATTATATTAATACTTATTATCATTATTAATATCACTACTATTGTTGCTTTTGTTGTTATTATTATTTATTAACTCTTTTTCCCCTTGAAAAACATTAGCTTATTACATATACTTCGAGTAAGCATTTGTCGAAACTGGTGGCTTTGACCTTGCTTACTTAAGATGGCTGATTATTTTCTGAATTTCGTATTCAGTGAATACTGTAGTTAAAACCGTCATTATCACGTTTTCTTCGATTGAAGGCGTGTCTTTTTTCTTTTTTGGCCTATCTTTGATGAAAATTTGTTTTCTTGATCTTGCCGTTTAGAATGAAAGAAGAGAAACGTCGGGTTGGTATGCCTGAATGGAAGAAAGAGCTCCTCAGTC
>BLFK01001052.1:160135-170135 GCA_014634185.1 Astreopora myriophthalma | reverse complement strand
TTGCTTTCTCTTGTCTGCTTCGTGTGAATGCGTTAAATAAAAACTCACTCACCCAACTTTAGAGACTGACTCGATCCAGGAGACAACGGCGTGGTAGGAAAGCAGCCTCAATCGCAATTGAATATGAACGTTATCCGTGGCTTCAGAACTCGCGTCGAACTGAAAGCGTTTGCATCTGTAGTCGTCATCTTTAGAGTAGGTAATGTAGGCCTCATGGCTGTGCAGTTTGAATATAAAGCAAATATAAATTCTCTCATTAGTCACCGCACGCCGTAAGAATCGAAGACGGCCACACGTTTTCCTCGTGGGATACAAACTTAAGCTAAGAGGCATTGCTTTACAATAATTGAAGCTGTAAAGACGGGATTATTCTGTTGGAAATAAGCTCATTCCTAGACCTATAGTTATTTGCTTGGTATCTTTTGTATGCAATTAATGTAGCTGAAACGCAACGCATCAAACTGAAGATGGTGATTCAATCAGACCCGGTTCAAACGTCGAACTTCACATGTGCTGAATCTAATGCAAATGAGGAACGAAAGCAAACGAACAATTGATGGTCAAAACTCCTGTACAGGAGAGGTTGAATTGGTGTGAAAGATTATCGACTGGGAATATTTTAGGTAGTGAAACGTTCCATATAATAGCCATGCCGATTCATTGTCTTAGCTAAAGCTCATGACGATTCAGTTGCACGGAAGTTTTTCTCCATTTTTACGGTGCAACAACATTTATGAGTGCGATGTAAAAGCACAAAGGCAAAAGCATTAAAAAAGGTAAGATATAAAAAATACAAATACAGAGTGGCAAGCCATTAAACTAACATCGGGAGCCGGTCGCTGATCTTAGTGCGGATCAAAGCTGGTGACTATAGAACTCCACAAATTAAACGGTTGTTTTGGAAACACATTACCTGAAATTGGCGATGAACAAAGAATCACAGTTGTAAAACTCAAAACAACCAGGCTTCCATGATTGCACAAACTGCTTACGAATCCACGTACCTACGGCGACTGAAGACAGAAACTAGATATGAAAGAGCTGTTTTATAGCGGAAACAACAATAAGCTCTGCACTAGTGGGTGTAAGATCAGCAAAGCATGCGACACTTGTTGCCGCATTACGCAAAACAATCAAAATTGAAAAAAAACTTGTATATATTGACATAATCAGTGATGAAAGCGGTGTTTTACAGATAAAAGTATATTCAAACACAGTTAAGTTAAACGGGTAATTAACGAAAGTGTGATACGAAAACAAACCCAAATTATGTAGTGCTATGATGATAAGCACAACCTGATGTAGAAAATTGTTGCGTTAATATATCTTAATTAATATGACGGGGTTGATGTGCAAAATTGTGAGGATGCGTAAAAAAAAGTGGTAGCATACACAATACCCATGAACTTACAAAAATATTGCATTTTGCAAGTGCACGTGATAAATATTAAGCAAATCGATTGTAGCTATACAAAATTGCCCTGCAGGAATAACAAGGCTTTTTGTACTCTATAGAAAATTACACCAAGTTTCAGTTTGTGACAACACTGAGAGCAGATAATTTCTCCACTTTCGAGCTCGTTTGCTAGTTTCAGTAATAAGCTATGGAACAAAATAATTGCTTTGATCAATTTCTATTGCAACAAACAATGTCCACGCGCCTAGTCTGCGTAAACACGTATTAATCGCTTTCACACTGGCGTGCGATAAACTGTGATAAACAACTGCTTGCGTTGTGAATATTTACTATTATTATATGGCATGCAACTATTTTGTATCCTTTTGTGACCCGTTTGTTTGTGAGAAAATTTTCAGTATGCAATCCCGGGCGCTTGTCGCCTTTCTGGGCGAGCCGCATTCTCTTTATTTTCTTTTTCTCTTGTTTTGGCCAGCACGCCCGCAGCACTAGAGTTTAAGGCTGTGCGAGTTTCTCTGCTTTTACCTTTCGTCTAACTTCACGTAAAGTGGCTGGTGGCTTGTGTTTATCGGTTCCAACATGTATGTTTTTCAACTCGTTCAGTTCAGCTTTTTCGTTTTGTGTGCCGTCTTTTTTAAAGAAACATCTGCAGGTTAGTGCAACTTTGAGTCTGCATGCGTTCATGTAACTTTGGTTTCGTGAAAAAAATACCAAACCTAGTTGAAGTTTGTTTTGGCGTGAATACTAAAAAACATTCTCGTTATACTCGAGACTTTCGTTTTGGTTGTAAAACAAACAAAAACATCATGATTTTTAAACTTGTTCGCCTGTTTTAAAGATTTGAGAGAGTTCGAGACAGTACATTGTTCTCCAGTTACCGGATTACAACGAACACACCTCGCTTCAAGACTGAGTTGTTTGTGCTAATGCAGTAATCATATTCGAGGACCTTTTGATGTTGGTTTAACTCGACCTCTAAGTATTTCCTGGAATGTATTGAGTCTTTAAACTCAACCTTAGTTATTAAGCGGCAAACGAGCGGGATATTTCATTTCACTATCGAAACCATTAAGCTATTTCCCTGACGATACGTGTTTCAGAAACCACTCCTCTGGACGGAATGATATTCGAATCTAGTGAATAGCTGACCGTTTATAAAAGCGACTGTCACAAGTTCACCAAACCATTTACCTCTGGTGAAGTTAAGCTAGGTCCAGCTGACCATCGCCTCTGAGAAATACAACGCGGCAGTGACATGGGCCGAGGACGTCACATTATCGGGGTAAGTGTTTGGCAAGTTACTTCAGTAAAGTGGTTTCCGATGAAATAGCGAATTCTGATTGGTTTCTGAGCGAGAAATCCACATTATACGAAATAGGCCACAACGGTGGCCACTACAGTTTTCGAGTTATGCCATTTGATTTGCATGCGTTAATGCTTGAATTCCACTAAAATCTGGTTTCATTAACCTTGAATTGTGTCAGAAGTAGCAATTCCAAATCTAGTGTCTGGTCGATCTACATTTTGGCCACATCTAACGATTTGACCATTAAACGAAAGATTGCATGCTTAATTATTACGTTTCCTCCAGTGTATTTCCGTTTAAACCTGCGTTACAGTCTAGTTGATGTTTGACCCCCTTTCTGAGTCCCCAAAATTGTCTAAACGGAAAGCGACAAGCCGCGCCGTACATGTGTTTGTAACTGCTGTCCACAAAGCAAACTCGGCAAAACCCAAAAACAAACACGACCCCGCGATCGTTTGGGCAGAGGACGTAACATACAAGGGGCTTAGAGCATGTGTGAAAGAATTGCAGAACTCTTTGACGGCATTCAAAGAAACGTTCAAGTTGCAAGGCATTGGCACATTGTCAACGAAGAAAAGAACAAAGAAACTTGTTATTGCAGAGTAACAAATTTCGTACTTTGAAGTGATGTAGACTTAACTGATGAAAAAATTTCCTACGTGGAAAATCCACCGCGATTCAACTTTTTGGTTCGGGCGGATAATTTCGTCCAGAAAACAATGTAACATTTTCTTTAATGCAAAAGCCAGACTAATCAATTAATCATCAACATTTAAATTAATACGCGGGACAGATTGCCCCGGCTTGCGAAAACTCGCAGATTTATGTCAACCTAGCTACGCGGAAATATTGCTTCCTTACTCCTTTTTTTGAGGCGAAACTCCTGTAAACGAAATCCCGAGACCACAGAATTGAAAGCAATTTTTTGAAGAGTCTGCAAATTGATTTGCCTTTTTCGAGATCTCCCCCGGCCTTCCAAGGTTTGGATCCTCCACTGCAAAGAGATAATGGATAATAGATCAACACGCCCGGTGAAAATGATCCACTAATTTGTGCTTGATGCAATGCAATAAAAATGGCAATTTATAAAGCTCTTACCACTAGCTGGATTTCTTTTCGGTGCTCCTTGGTTCATTTCCTCAGCTAAGCTTGTAGATAGCCAAATGGTCTGCCTGCCGCAACGGGGTGGGATACTTAAACTCTGTCATTGTTATGTATTGTTCGATTCATTGGCGCCTAAAAGCCCCTCAAGGGGAGTTGTCAGTTTAGTATTTATTTGTTTATTTTTTTTATTATAGAGTGTAGTCTTTCGACAACCACTGTATATTTTCCAACAGGAAAAGTTTCTTTTACCGATGGACTTCGGTACTCGTCTCGAGACCGGTTACCTGACGACGCAGATTATTGATAAAAATAACAAGACCGAAAGCTTGTGGAAGAAAGATATTAACAGACAAGGACAAAATGACAAACACTCGAGGAAGGGGGGCGGGGAGATGAGCGAAAGGGGGGAGGGAAGGTGGGGTCAAGCTGAAATATGACTGAGCTACCAGCGTAGTCACTTCTAAATCTTAAGCGGACAAGGAAACTCGCTCTACGTTAACTTAATTAGAGAATGCTCTACCATTTGACTGATCTGAGTTGCTACGAACATCGCTTTACGTAACACAACCACAATAAAAATCGTTAACCCGAAATGCACACCTGAACTAGGGCTGTGTAATAACCTCTCCTGCGGCGCTTTTCCTGGAAACTGTATCGCTTCGGAAAATAACAAAGAAGATACAGATGAAGAGAAAAAAACAAGTTCTAAAAGATTAGATGAATGTCTCTGTCCGGTAGACGCTCAGAATATTGCTCTGCAAACGACTATTGCAAAAGAAAAGAAAATACAAGAGAAAGTGATTTATTAAAGTACTACTTAGAATTTACGGCTGTTTTAAAATTTCTTTCGGGCCCCGAAACTAATTAAATATTAATCTTGTAACGAAAACTGAAAACTTCAAAATCAAAAACGTAAAAAAACCTAAAGGCTACTAATAATACTTTCAATGAATTATCCAAGACTTGTAAGTGTGTCGATTTATCCCTCCAAAACAATTTGTCCGCTCTAGATTTCAATAGGTTAATCGACGTTTACACTCTAGCTAGTATCGGTCTATAGCGACTACATATTAGCAACAGTTCATAAAACATCTGGCGTTAAATGCACCTCAACTATAAATTTTGTTTGCGTTTACTATTGACTAGAACTCTGCAATTTATAGAATACGTGGTTACCTTTCGGGTTCCGATCCTCGACTTTAGGAGAAGTTGAGCTTCTGAGTGCATCCCGGCGTTGCTTACTTAGCCGCGGATAACTTACGCCGTATAAATTCATGCGACAGACTTTTATGCGTTATATTTTACCTTATAACCTCGTGATAAGCTAAGGAAATGTTAGATCTTTTTTGCCTGATACTAACATGCAGCGGACTTATTTCAAACGGGGGAAAGCGAAGCTTGTACTGAAACTCCGACGGAACAGGCTGCAGTCTAGCTGAGTTTATTGTCCGGCCAGAACACGAATCCCAGTGAGCAAGTAAACTCAACTTGCTTTAGAGTCTAGGTTTTATGGAGGTCTTTGAAAAGTTTGCAGCCATTCTTACCATCACGATGAAAATGTTTTTGAAAGCTGCTCAGTTCAGTCAATACTGTCAATACTGATAATACTAGCTAATCGATGTGAGATAGAGCCTTACAAAAAGAAACTGTCCAGTTACCAGTATTTAAAAGTTGACGGCCGTAATTATTAGTTAGTTGAAATTCAAACCGGAAAGTTTAGTTTCAGCCAGCTCAGTATTCTCTAACAGCCTTAACGCTCATTCCATACAAAAATGGCCCAGTGCCGGAACACGAGAAAAAGGTACACTTGATTATCTTGAAATCACAAGTTTTACCGGCTCCTAATTCTGCGCTGAATCCAGACTCAACCCAAAGCCAATAATCAGAAGTATGATATCCATCCTCAGGCCCGGTGATTCCTTTCCATATCATTGAACCGTATTTTCTTTGCACCCCTCTTTGAATTGCCCTCAGAGTATTCACGAAATCCTGGCTTTGTGCTTCTACCATCAAAACATGTCTTAGGTTTCCTGTTTGAGGCATCTCAACCACTCCTTTGTGAGTTGCTGAGAAACTTGCCCCAATGAGCGGATGGTATAGAGTTTCAAGTACTTTTTTAACTTTTGTCGCATCACTGAAATGATTGGGTAGCATAGCCATCTTTCGTGCTTGTCTTAAAAGTGACATTGCAGTGGAGTAATGATTGATGTGAATAAAGCTTCGGTATGCGACACTACTTCTCAAAGAGAAAGAGGAAGTATAGCGTCACGTGACAATTAAATTGAAGCGAAAGAACGATACCTTACGTTGACGGGTGGGCTTATTGCAATTAGTTCATTGACAGCGAGCCAACTTCACGTGACGAAGCTGGTTGTTAGTAAAGAAACCCCTTCAGGCAGCTGGTATGTCGGCTGATGATGTCCGCGGCTGAGAGACAAGAAAAAATGAATATTTGTCCGAGAAGCGAAGCTTGAGGGCAAATCTGAAATTTTGAGGACAATCTCTCAGCCAAGGACATTATCAGCCGATATACCAGCACACCAGAAAGGGGCTTATTTATTTTATAATCCTCCGATGAATTTTCATACGTTTCAACATGGTTGACAGTTCTGCCGGAATTTCATTCACCTTCAGTAGCCTTCATTTACTTTTATCCACTTTCATTAGCCTTCATTAGATTTCATGTCCCTTCATTCACCTTCATCTACCTCCAATAGCCTTCATTTACCTTCATCTACCTCCATTAGCCTTCATTTACTTTCATCCGCAATTGCTTTGAAATAAAGGGTCATAGGGTAATAAGACGTGTAAATAACCTGTAATACGCCATTTCAATTGAACGTTCTCTGTCGCTACGTGGCGTTATGTTCTCAAAAAATCCCTCGCCCTCGCCAACGAGTAGCAGGCATTGGGAGTAACGCGCGAAGACTAAGCTTGCCATGCACAGTAGACAGTTGATAATTCTGTATGAAATTAAAACCGTAGACATCGTGTCTTCTGGATGGTACGTATTGGATCACAAAGGCATTTGCGCATGCAATGAAAAATATACAGACGGCGGTAGCGGTACCTCTGGACATTTAAGCCTGAGCGACGTACCATGACGAGTCTCCCCGAGATTTCGGCCCGCGGATCGCTTATACTTGCCACTTTCGGATACCTATCCCCGATAGACAGTGAGGGAGAGAAATGTCGGCCCCCCAAGACCATATGTGACAGATCCCTTTCGTACTTGCAGCTCAGCTCCTTTCTGCTTTATACTATGATTTGAATCGGTATGTAGTTGCGACTGTAGTTGTCGTGTCTTCGATATGGTAGGATATTTATAGTACACGGACTTGGCGCATGGGCATTTGCTAATAACCGATCGTGCGGCAGCGACTTTACGCGTTTCTCCCCACACCCCCACCCCCCTGTAACCCCATACCCGTCCCAGCTGTCCTTGTTCCCAGGGTCTTTCGGTCTCGGTATTCAAGATGACGGCCTTTATGAGACAGCGTAAAAATATTAAACGAATGGCTCCGGAACCAATGCAGATATTTCCAAATGGTAAATGCCGTTAATAATCTTTCCTGGAATTCTATGTGGTAAACCTAGAAATTCAAGGGATAGAAATTTGATCATAGTAGCACTTTAATTTCCATCTAAAGCATTCACCGAACTGTCAATAGGCCATTGCAGAAACGTGAGAGGACTGGGAAAGAGTATCATTGTTTTCCGTTTGTTTGCAAAACTAAGATGTTCAAATGAAAGATCAACTAAATTTGAGAGTCTTTACCACGAATAGAAGTATTTGGAGGAGGAAAATGGCAAAATGGTAGTTCTTCAAATGTCACCCAAAATAGAGAGTTTGTATGGATTGGGTAGACAGGCCAAAAAATTATAAGGGTTTGTATGGAATTTTGCAACTTTTGCAAGGCTCCCATTTGGACAATTTTTCGCTGAAAACTCTTAAACTTGGTTGGGTAGCTTTTCATTCATGACCATTTCAGCTGAGATTTTTAGATTTTCAATCTAATCAATATAAGAAACTCGCCCCAGTGCTCTCACGTTTCTGCAATGGGCTATGGTTCACGAGTTGCTTCTCAACATCTCAACGTCTCGTTTTCATCGATCGGTCCCAGTCCTGAATGACTACTGCCTTTGTTAGACCTGGGATTTCAACCATTCACTCAGAAATGATAGACAAGAAAGCAATGATATCATCGAGGTTGTATTTCAATATCTACACTCTGTATATTTATTATACACAATAAACACAAAGGCAGCCAGAAAACATCAGCTACTGTCCAGGTTCCTCTGCAAGCTTTCCCTAGGTAGCATCATACATCTGCAGTGATGTGCAGAATCTTCAAGTTGTCTTCAAATTATGCTTGCCATTACCAGCTAGAGCCAGAATGCCAAGCATCTACCTGCAATAAAAAAATACAGGCATTAAGTTAGGCATTAAGTAAGCATTTGGGGATCTCTCATTGTTAGCAGCATGAAGGTGTCACAGCTGTCCTTTTCTCAAATCAAGTGAAAGACTCTCTTTGCCTTTCGCAAGTAATGAGGCAGGATGTGATGCTACAGCACAACCAAGTAAAAAAGGTTAAGAAATTTCTGTGAAGAAATGAAAGGTCGAGTTTTTTAACCAAATTCAAGGTGTTTGGATAGAGGATGAAACACTCTTTTGAGTGTTTGATATTGCTTCACAAAGGAACCAGTATTTTAAGAGAGATTTGAGTTTAAAGCTGCTTAAATTTTACACTAATTGAGATGAAATATCCAAACTTCCTTCATGGTGATGATTTCTTTTGTTTTAGACTTATGAATTATTAATGAGTTTGAGAACCTTATAGAGAGACCACTGTCCATATTTTCATTAACAGTTCAGTGTTCTTTCGATTGTTTCTGCATTCAACTCTGATTTCCCCTGAGACCAAAATCAAATCCCTCTCCGGGCTTTTCAGAATGATCATTCAATACCGGCTATAAAGATGCAAGCATAATATTTTTTTTATAAATCTGAAAGCATAATATTTTATGAACTATTAATGAGTTAATATTTCCATCAGTCTTTACAGAACGTACAAAGGTACAAGAATATGATTACCTTCCTCACCCTCCACCCATTGGAGGCCCTGGATTGTACGGTGCACCTGCAATGAAAACACATGTAGCCAGCATCAAATTCTGATTGGTTCATTCTATTCCAGAATTCAAAAAACAATTTGGCACCTGAGTTTACACAGTGCTCAAATAATTTAAATCAAATAAGAAGTTAACTCCACTACCATACAGTGTATGAATTCTTCCAATTATGGCTTTACAACACTCTGTTGAAAACTTCTTTTAGTGTACCGTACTACATAACATACTAGTGTCATGTTATGATGTAGTATTTACAATTATAAAATAATTAGGATAGTACACGCATTCTCATATTTGGTCAGTAGGTGTGTTTAAATGAGAGTATATGTAAACACGGTTGTGACATCACACGAATTTTGATTGGTTGTGTTGTCAAACGTGCGTTTTGATTGGCTGGTAGGAAATACAAGCGTGTATCGAGAAAACCTGTTTCAACCAAGAAGTAAAACAAACAGCATTTTCCTTCATTTGTCGAATTATTTTTGAGAAATATTTTATAAAAGCAATAGAGGACTTTTTTCCTTGTTTACATAGCCTCATGTAAACACTCGAGGGGTTGGGAGAATTCTCGACAGTTATGCAAACCCTTGACTGCGTCTCGGGTTTGCATAACAGTCTCGAATTCTCCCAACCCCCTCTCGTGTTTACATGAGGCTATGTAAACACGGAAAACGTCCTCTATTGCTTAAGTAGTATTTACAAGTGTTGATTGCTTCGTCTGAATTTGCATCCTTGCATGTAAGTGTTAGGGTGAGCATTTATACGTAAACTGTGTACTACAAAAGTAAGTGAATGTTGTAATAAAGTGGTCTGTTACATTGTGAACAGGGTGCTTTTACATATCGCTCCAAGAAATGCGAGTTCTTAATCAAGCTAGCTATTTGCCATAATGTCATAAAGCTGTTATTCGAAGTACAGTTTAATCCCAATGAAAGAAATAAAATGTCACTTACCACCACCACCCCTGCCAATTCTTCCAAATCTTCTGCCTGGAGGTCTTGGAGGTCTAACATAAAAAGTAAAATAAATCTTTGCAAGGA
>BLFK01001052.1:127777-145034 GCA_014634185.1 Astreopora myriophthalma | reverse complement strand
AGTACTTCTGTACAGGACTTTATTTTCCTCTTTCGTTTCAGATGCGTGCAGATAGCAAGTTCTTGACATTAGAGGAGCTTAGTTCACAATCTACGGATGCCCATCGACCCATTATCCTGATCAACTCTAAAAACCCTGAGAGGTATAACGGCCAGTATCTAAGAGAATAAATGTCAGTTTCCCTGCTGTAAGCATAATACATAGAAAGAGTGGTAGAGAAGCTCATGGGCTAATCGTTTTCTATTGGAGACACCCTAATAGTATTAGCCATTTTTTTTAATGTTATCTTTTGTGTTTGTTTTGTCTTGTTTTTTTTTTCTTTTTCTCGTTTTTAGTATGATCATCACAGTGGAGTAGGTATCTTAAACAGTATTAGACTGTCTTTGTCTTAGACATGTTGAGTTTCCACGCATCCTTTATTTTGTTTAGGAAAACGCCTTCCCCAGTTCTTATTACACTCAAGGAGCCAGAGAAAAGTGTAGAGAAAGTAGGAAAGGGGTCCAAATCTCACAAGGACTTGAAAAGGTTTGTTACTCTTTGCTGTACTCCTAGTCAGTCAATGTGAACATTTCTTTATTAAGGTTTGTCAATGCGGGATTTGGGGGCTCATTGTCTCCCTTCAGTTTAACGGGGAACAAAGTGCTTAGCAGTCTCTGGGACCAGAAATGCAGTGTTCCTGATGAAAAGCAACAGGAGAGCCAGATGGCAGTCTCGATAAATATCTCAGTTTCCTGCTAGTGATTTGAATGCAATATTAAGGGACAAGGTTTGACGTAGTGATTAGAGCATTCGCCTTCAATTCCATTCATTGATTGTGCATGGTGTTTTTGCGGTTCTTTCTCAATCTTGTTGCCAGAGCCCACGTATATTTTGGTCAGCGCCAAGAGACGGAGCTCTGAAATAATCAATTTGCAGAACTACGTCGATTGGCTACTCGATTTATGAAACTGCTCATGCTTAAGCTACCGGAAGTAAAATTGCTTCTAAACAAAATCAGAACAGCGGAGCGCGAGTTTAAACGAATATGGGACGGAAAACTCCAGCTAAACTTGTAAACACGAAGATTTGTCGCTGCTGTTGTAAACCCTTGAGCTCTAATGGTCGCCCCATTTCTCTTCTCAGGAAATCGAAGATGAAACCCAAACTTTGGTATATGATTGACTTGCCAAAACCCGTCGGTAAAACCGCTAAAACACCTCATTTCATCATCAGAACCGCTTTCAAAATTTGATATTGCTGTTCTTTCAAAATCAAATTGTGGAACCCATCCACATCGACTTTATCTCTGGACGCGATATTGTAAACCACGGGATGAATGCGCCGTGTAACCGGAACTCCTAAAGTCTTGGTTATTCCAGAGCTCCGTGTCTTGGCGCTGACCAAAAGATACGCAGGCTCTGGGAACGAGATTGGTTCTTTCTATTCCAGCAAAAGTAGGATCATGCGTGAACGAGAGGAACAGAGACAGAGGGAAGAAGAGGCCGCCTTATCTGAGGCCTCAGCGATGCAACAGGAGGAGGTACCTACCTGGCAGCCCCCTACTGATGAAGTGCTGCGTGGGTACATTGAAGAGGTGCAGAACAATATACAGCCACTTAATAGCAACTGGGAGCAGATAGAGGCTCTTGCAAAGTGAGTTGAGTAACTTGTTAAGAACAGCACCACAGGGAAGCACTGCTGAGGAAGATTTATTTGAACAGTGAAATGACTATTGTGGGAATTGCGCGAGTAATTTGCCCAGTGGTTCCAGAAACATTCCGTAAACACTGAAAATATTCTCGGAAATTGTATTTAACTGCAATCTACGTGTCACATCGAAAACCAAATGGTCAGTACGTAAAATACTTGACAACAGCTGTGAAAATCGCAAACCCAAAACCGACGGCTACATGTGCTGGTCCTAAGCGCCCTAAAACATGACCAAATATGATCATGGTAACTTCCCGGACGAGTCACGTTTCTGAACTACTGTTGCGCTACAAACTGTGGAACCGGTGACACTATAGAATTTCGTCCACGGACTCAAAACGCAGAACCACTCTTTGTTTTGCATGATAATTTACCGCATCACAGGAACGTTCTGCTTACTGACTTTTATTTGACTGGTCACGCGTTACCTTTTTATCCACCGTCTAAAACGACTACCTTGTTCAGGATGACAAACAGCGCAGTAGGAATACATTGCTTAGTAGCTTTCATTTGAATGACCCTACGTAAGGTTTCATTCCGAGATTCCAAAAATAAGGACTAGCACCACAGAAACCTTGGTCCGTTACTGTATTGCATACTATGTACTTCTTTGTTGTTGTTTGTAGCTTTGTCAGTGATAAGATGGGTGGCCCTGTGGACCGAGACTCGCTGTCTACCTTCAGCTATGAACTGCCCATAAGTCAACTGAAAGTCGAGCTGAACTCCAATATTATTCCAATCGGCAAGATACAAACTGGGATCTTTTACCACAGGGCTTTGCTATTCAAGGTAAGATTCGCTTGCTACACTGGCACGAGATTATGTGACACAAAAAAGGGGCGTTAATTTACCCCTTCCTCTATCGCGTCCTTCGCTTGCATGCAATCAGTAATCACTCTATCTGCTGTTCCAGAGCACCTGCTATCGTCCTACATTAACTGGTAGGCAGTCTGTTAGCATGCGGACCATACTATCGTCAACTTGTGACAAATCTTTCTAGGATTTATACAGAAACGCGGGGCTGTCTTCAATCTGTCAGATGTTACTCTAATTTGTGGTCTTTTGCTGTTGGGTTTTTTTTCCAGGCTCTCGCTGATCGCATTGCAGTGAGCTGCTCGCTGGTTAGGGGAGAGTACAACAGGGCCTGGAACGAGGTGCTGCTGTGTGACGAGGGCAAGGTAAGGAAAGAGGGAGAGGAGTGGGGATTCCATGTCTCTCTTTTGATTGGCCAGCTACTTCAAGTAAAAAGTTTCAGTGCTGGACCAGTGGCCTGTTTGTGGGCGCATTCGCTCTTCTTCGATCATGACGTTAGCTCAGGGCGAGAAATAAAATACATCCGTGTTGTTTTCTAGGGAAAGAAGGGTCACTTTCTGTTTGCAGTTGATAATCATTGAGTCTTCTTAAAGGAGCTATGTCACGGTTAAATGGGTTTGAAAAGTTTAGCTAAACTTTTCAATTTTGTTGTTTGTAATCCGTGTCAATCTTCTCCATCCTTAACCATCCTTGTTCCTTTCTGGTTTATTATTATCTCTTTGGTGTTTTTCCACATTTGTAAAGCATTATTTTCAGGTTTCCTTCAATTTAAAGGTAAATTTGTCGATGATCAAAATACCTCAAAATATCGTGACAGAGCCCCTTTAAATGTCGTGCCCGCCTTGCCTGTCCGCAGTTCCTTGGAAGATCCTCGATAAAACCCCCAAAAAACTAAATCTCCGAACAGCTACAGTAAGGTGGCTTCACTAGCAAAGTCTTTGGTCAACATTCATTTTCACCAATGGTTGTTTGTATTTGTGTTCAGGATGGTCAGCCCAAGTTTCCTCCCAAAAGCTTCCTGGTCGATCTCATGCATATCCCAGGGCGACTAATGAGCACCGACTCGCCCGAGGCCTCTCTATACCAAAGGCTTTAGCTCCTCTTGGTTTACTCGACAATCTCGTTTTCGTGTCCTATTCGTCACGTTTGAGTTTGTTGCAATGACTGGTATCCATACTTAGATCAATAGTAAATTTAAAAGATAAATTGAAGCGTTTGTGAAATGTTTCTGATTTCAAAGGCTCTAGTTAAATTCTTAATATGTTCGTTACTATTTTTGGAACGTATTGATAATGTCTGTACATAGTGCATATTAAAATTGTGTGTGTGTTTCTTCTCGTTCTCGCTCCTGCCTCTTTGGTCTTAGTTCATTTTCTTCTCAAAGAGATAAGATGCGTTTCACAATGATTCCTTCTTCAGCTCCTTTTTAACTTGGCAAAAAATTTATAGTGAAGTCTGTCGAACCCTCAGTTTGTTTTAACTTAAGACACGACGACAGGTCGTGGTTTTCACGCACCAAGTTCATCATGTAATATGAACAACTATGAATCTTTTTTTTTTACACTAAAACCTAAATAAATATTATTTTACATAAATAGCCAGGCATTAAATGGGCATCGGTCACTCTTAGATATGGTCATCTGCACATATGCTCCCAGCTGATATCGTCGGCGGAATACGCTGCGCGACTATTTACCAAAATTTCATTGTCTTCAAAGAGCACGATGATGAGGCCATTTTATCGTCTGAAAGATGCTACAGAGGCCACCTCATGACATGGGTCGTTGGCTCTAAGTCGGCGATGTGGATTTGCTTTTTATAAGCTCAGCTGTTGTCATCTTTGTGCTGAAGAGCGACGGAAAGAGTCAAGCTCGAAAGCCAGACCCTCCATCTGCCGCGCTGCTGATTCCTGTGAACAGAGGAAAGGGTTAAAACACTTGTTTAACTAAATCCCCATTAACCTCTCGACCCCCACCCAACTCGGTGTCCGTTACCTCGAAGTGAAATCCGTTTCTGTTCGATTTCATTACTGATGGAGAATATATATCAAATTTCATATACTCTTCTTAATATATTTTACATGTGATATTATCATAAAACCTATTGTTTTAGTTACAGCCTTCGACTTTGCGCTGATCGCACAGATGTCCTCAACGACTGCGAAAATCTCCGTTGGACGCGCAAACACGTGCATTGTCCCCACCCCTGTGACTAAGAATTTTGTTACCTTAAGTCTTTCCAGCTTTTGTGTCGTCATTAGGTTATAGTCCCTCTCGGCCTGTAGAGCACGTTTCATTCCTTTTGTTTCCCAGTGATTCTCGGCCACATCACTCGCCAGTTTGCTGATAGTCATACGACTCGCCTGTGGAGGAAACATTCTTCCCGTCACATTTCGGAGGATGGGTCCTTCCTTGAAGCATACTAGACAAACAGCAAAGAGAAGCTAAAAATGACAAAAAAACATTCACTTCTATTCCGGGTTTCGACGAGTGCGTACGTACCCCCCTTACGGGTCGCGGAGTATCCTTCTTTGGGTACCAAGTGTCCAAAAGAAAGAAAGTTGCCAGATAACTGAACTGAATTCCGAAAATGATTCAAACGTTGCTTCCTTTACAAAATAGCCATTTCTTCTTTTAACACCATGTGCTATGAAAATGCGAAGAAGGTACGAAGCAAACCACTAGCATTGTATTTAATCAAGAAATTCTTGCAATTTTAACTTGCAGCTTGACCGATGCTTCTATGTTGTTTTGAATCATTGAATTAGTGCAAGTGCTTTCTGTGTACAAGCAGAACTCTGTGGCTTTACCCTCATCAGCTCTTTCGCTTTCTCAGTGGCCTCGTCAACTTTTCTTTTCTCCTCATCCCTTTTCTTAAAGCTTTCTTTGTTTTGCTTTTCCAGGGCGTCTTGTATTTTCCTGGAAATAAAAGGGACAATTGCAAATATAGAGATCTCTTATTCAATATGTAATGAGACGGCCATACTCTTTCCAAAAAAAAAAAAAAGGCCCGCAAAGCGTGCACATGGCTACTACTACAATATTTAAAGCAATTTGTCTTGCTGTTTCCCAAGCAAATTGACTTGTGTCGAAAGGAGTCCAGTTATCACGATGATAGCAAACTCATATTGTCGTACTCTACCACGATCCCAAACGGAAATCCTCTTTTGTTTCTTTAACCAACCCAAAGAAATAATACTCTGCCAACTTCCATTATGTGACCTATCCTTGATCTGACACTACGATTTTGCTATTATGATTATCACAACTTGCCTCTCTTTATAGCCTGTTTTTCAAGCTACGCCGCAGGAACGACATGCACGCCTTGCGGACCTGATGCACTGCCAGCACAGATTTGCTCAACGTTCCAACATTGTCGGCCAACATGTTTGAGTGTTTAGCACCCCATGTTGGATGACGTCGATCCAACATTTTTCGTTCGATGAATGTTGGGGAACACTGTTGGAAGTTAGGCCGCGCATCCAACATTGCCACCCAACAAATGTTGGCCAAAAATGCTGGCGCGTTTGTGACGGCACAATGCATACGAGAAGCCACTTTTCCAAACAGGTAAACTTGGTGTTTTCGTCTTCCACTGCTACTGTCTTTGAACGAAAACTTCTCAAGATTTTACTGAGGACAGTTTTAGCAATTTTTATTGATTCTTCAATGTCAACTATCCGGGCCATAAATGCAAGTGATATTGCCGGCACGTGTATAAATGATAAGCACGTGCAACGACGCATTATCGAGTTGAGTAATTGTTATATCGTTCCGTACCTTGATCTTACTAACTCAGCCTGCAAATTTCCAAACTTTGTCTTGAACCACTCTTGTGCTTCACGTAGATTCTCAGAAACCTTGCAAAAATAGAAGAATTCAACCCAAAACTGAGCTTTAGATGCGGAGTTGAACGCAGAAGTAAACATAGCTTCAAGAAGAACCAGTTCAGTTTCCGATAAGGGGTAAAAACATATCCACATATTTTTTTTACATTTCTAAAGTTCGGCGTTAGTTCTCGTTGAAAAAGAAAAGAACAGTTTGCTCGAATTGCTATAGGAGTCGATATTATTCGCTCGATTGGCCAGTTGGATTTCTCTCCTTATAAGCACAAGAGTGCCGGTTGGTGGTGAAACTCGGTTTTAAAAGGTGTCAGTTCTCAGGGCCAAGTTGTTGGAAAGCTCATGGCGCGAATGTGCGATTAAAAAGTGAAGCTTCATGGTTTTAATTTCAAAAATGGAAACTAACAGCCTTTTGCCCAGGCTAGGACCAACCGAGGTAAACATTTGTAGTTTGTCTGTTCACGCGTCTCATAGTCTAGTATTACGACGGACACAAGGCGAGTTGAAATTCCTCCCAGACAGATCATGCGTCTCCTGTATAATCCCGCCCAATTTGTGGCACGACGTCAAGGGAACATACAGTGGGTGATACCTGCTGTGTTTCAAAGTTTGCTTCGGCTAGTTTTTTCTCCGTATCTTTCCTTGACAATTCCAAATCTTGTTCCCGCGCTTGCAGTTTCTACAATGAAATGGAGAATTGTTGTAAAATAAGATGTAAACTGTTAGCACACCGAACGAACGACTAGAGCGGAACTTAGGAATCTTGAACAAACGCATTTCCCGGCTCACCTTAAAACGCTGCTCCACTTCTTTTCGCAGACCCTTTTCTCGTTCAAGCTCTTCTTCTTTATCCCTGTTAAAATAACAAGCCCTTAATTCGCATGGCAAAATAGCGCGTGGCCTAAAGATAGGGGCGCTGGATACATGGCATGCGGATGCCCCGGCAGCCAAACTAACCAACTGGAGTTGTCTTTGGTGGCTGCGAATCCAATTCCACCAGGCTTTGTAAATACCTCCTTCTCCTTCCAGTTGGAAGGATTTCGTAGCGCTGTCATGTTTATTTGCATTTCTTCTTTCTATACAAGGCCCTGCGAGCTCCAAGCTTTGAATATCCCGGAGTATAAAATCGGTCCTTCAACTGGAAACTGTCCATTCGCAAGGCGTTTAACAGAATAGTTCTCACCACCAATGAAGTTTAGGAAGAAAAAACGGCGGAGGGCGGAGAGCTCTAGTCCGTTGGCATCACTTCAATCTTGCTAATGCAATTCTCACTCACCGTTGAGCTTGAATCAACGTTTCTAGCTCCGTTTGAAGGTCCGTGAACTTCGATACAAACTCCCCGATAGTCTGGGCCTACGTTAAGGAAAAGGATATCAGCATTTCGATCTCTACTACGAAGTCTTCCAGATATAGGGTTCCTTACTAGTGTGCAAGCAGACTATCTTAAGAAATTCCGATTATGTAGAAGAAGCCATGAGTGTAGCATCGCAAGGATCATTAATAGTCTGTGCCCTTGGAATTGAATTTACGTTCGCGCGTAAACCAGCTCTGCCTTCGACATCCCTTGATCTGAGGAAGACCAAGCAATCTACAACGACAAATAATCTGCCTCACCTGTTCAGAATTTTTGCGCATGTACTCATTTTTAACGCGCTCCAGCTTGTTAAGTTCTTTCTTGAAATGCTGGATAAAAAAGAGCGAGATAAATATACAAGAAATCGTAACGATACGTTGCTTCTTGGAAGCTTTGCTACAAACATGCAAACAACAAAAGCTCTTTTTCTACCTCTGCTTGGCCTTTAGCTCCTTCGTCTTCCATTTCCTTTGCTTTCTGCGCTTTGTGTAACTGCTCAATTTGCACTTTTTGTGATTTTATTTTTGCTTTGTTCTTTGCTAGTTTCTCTCCCAGCTCTTTTACCTTGTCCTCTAACTTCTTGTCCGTCTCTTTCAGCTTATTCTTGTAGGCAATTGCGTCTTCTAGGTCTTTTTTTGCCTGCAACACAAGGCAAGCGTAAACTAGAATTCCTCTGTTAACTATTCTTCGTTTGAAAACTTCAAACAAGTGCTACACATCTAACGAACATTTTGTCTCAAACCAAGTAGCGCCGTTATGACGCAACAGACTTGAGTTGCGCGTGCGATGTTGCTAAGCAATTCACCCGCGTCATCAGAGATCGCTGAACTTCGAGCTTTTGACTATCATTCGCGTACTTTTAACTTTACAAGTAATGACTAGGGAAAGCTAACCTTGGCAAGTTCTTTCTTATGCTTCGCTCTTGTTTCTTGCAACTCTTTCTGTCCTTGTCGCTTAACCTCATGGACTCGCTCCTCAAGCTCTGCAGCCTTCTCTTCCCGTGTTTCCCGAATCTCGTGTTCTCTGTAAACAGGACGGCAATCACTTTACGTTGTTTCGTTATTTCTAAAGACGTGCGTCTGACTCAAGCCGCAAGGAACACGGTGATTCAACAAGGACAGGGAAAAGCCACTAATTTGCATCAACAAAATTCGGAATACCACGCCTTGCTGCAGATAAGGTGCATGCACAGCTATTTGCAAGCACAGCTGTTTGCAACACCAAACCATCCCGAGAGTAGCGGACGGCATTGAGTAAGGGTTATTTACCTGGAACGTGGTATGCTACGCTCTCGGGCACGCCACGAAGGGAATATATCACCTACCCCCGAGGGACAGGTCAATAACATGCTTATTTGTCAGCTGGTGAGGTTTTCTAAAACAATGAAAAAAAAATTGTTCACACAATTCTCTCGAGGGAGACTTTCGGTAAGCAATGCAATATGTACACCAGTCGCATATATTGATTTTCCTTGAGAGTCATGAGTGACTCCGCAGGAGAATTATTTTCAAGACAGCAGTTTTTCGGGATCTTTGGAATCCCCTTCTCGGCAGTTGGATGTTCCTTGTAAATGGGACTACTCAGACCCACAGCCTGGATGTTCATTCATGACCTTTGAAGGAGGCGCTGTCTCAGATTTGAGTCTAACATAAGTGAAGACAAAAGCGGGGGTTATGTAATATATTCCCCTGACAGAAAAAGAAAACGGAACCAACTGACAAATAAGAAATATACTAAAATGTACGCCGCACGTGCAGCTATCGTCACGCGTTTCTCCGTGACAAACATCAAGAACGCCACGTAAGAAGGTTATGGAGAAAGATGAGAAGTTCGTTTTGCATTGGCGCCTCACACCACTAGCATTTGCCACATCGACGCTAGGTTCCTGCCTGAGCAAAAACCAGTTCCATAGTAACTTGAAGAGATCACCTTTCTTCCAAAAGTTTCTCGTATGCTGCTTGTTTTCTTCCCAGCTCTGTCTGCAGCACCTCCATGTTATCTTGAATTTCTCTGTTTGCTAAGAGGAGTCGTTCCAGCTGTTCGGACATGGTTTCTCGATCACTCTGGGCACTCGAAAGGGCCTCGCGCAATGGTCTAAGCTAAAAGTGAATCGGTATTAAGATACCACTTTAAAAATCGATCACAGCTTTCCATGGTCTGTACTCTGGGTCAATGAGCGCGCGAGAATTTTGGCAGTGACAGGTGTCTTGAAAAGTGCCTTATAGCTTCGCTGATACAAATTTGAGTGTCGGAAGCGGTTTCGCGATTGCTTTGGTCTTGCATAGCTATGCTTACTGACTAACAGACAGTCTTGTGCCACTTAATTATCGTCAGTAGAACATGATAACTGAAACCAATCGTGATTTGCTGGCTGCTGTTTCCCTGCGCTCGGCGCCAGCTGCACGCACCTGCTTCGAGTTCTGGTCTCGGTTGTTCAATACGTGGATCACGCTATCCACCCGTTAAGTCATTATCTACCGGATAAGTGCTAACAAAACCAATTGAGTTATAGAGGTTTATCCAGTGGATAGCGCCATCCACCCTTCGAGCAACTGGCGTCTGATTGGTTCCCGAAAAGACTTGAATCTGTTGTGATTGGCTAGAGTAATTAGCCTGTATCTGGGGGTGCAATCTTGTGGGACTATTCAGTCCGAAATAAGAATACACCGAAAGAAAACCGTGAAAGAAATAAGCAGGGAAGAGCAGTATTTCAGCTCACCTCTTGCAGTTCGGTCTGTTCTATTGAGATCACTTTACTTTGTAGAGCATCATTTTCATACTGAAGCTGTTTAATAAGCTGCTGAGAGGAAATCCTGGGTAAAAAGGAGGAGGAAATACTCACGCTTTTTGCAATTAGGATCTATGACAATTCCAACAGTATAGAATCACTTATTGGTCATCTTAGTCCGAGCGCAAATTGAGAGCAGCATGCTGAGGCACTCACTTGTCCCTTCTTAGAATATTCAACTCGCTTTCTTTCTGTCCCATGTCCGTTTGCAAGCGTTCCATGGCTTCCTGAAGTTCTGAGTGTGATTTCATTAGGCTTTCTATTGTAGTGGACAATCGGCTGCCATTTTCCCGCGAATCGCCTAACGACCGCTGCAAAGCTTCGATCTAAAGAAAATTCCACAAAAGCGAAATTTCAGCAAGAAAAATACAAAAAGGATTCTCAGCCAAAGAAACAATGATTGTTGATTGAAACATTGTTTCCTAAGAGTTTATAAACTGGGTAACGCGTTTTATGTAAATAGAACTTTGGGTTAGTGATAAAGCGTTTCAAGAAATCGAGAATGTATAAAGGGCTACACTTCTGCAAAGCCGGGACTTCAAGCAAGAGCTAATTATTTTTACTGCTCTATACTATCCCTCACAAACAAACAAACAAACAAAAACCATGGGTGAGCTCTAACCTTCTCAGTGTATTTCTTCTCCAAAGCCTGCGTGTGTTTCACAAGTTTCTCCACCGAACTCAAAGCTTCTTCTCTTGACTGCACCATCGATCTCATATCCGTGTCCTTTCGAATGCTCAATGACTGACCCTATATCACGAGAGAACAATGATTTTTTGTGGTAGCAAGTTTGGGATCCCTTCCCACGGTCCCAATTTGCCAGCCATAAAAGACAAGAAAGCTATACTGTTTTGTTACCTCTCTCACTTGCGTTTCTAGCTTCTTGATAGTGGTTTTACATGCTTGTAGTTCAGCCAAATTCTGTTAAAGGCATAGAGAAAGACCACTAGTTAAGCACAATGCTTCCCAGAAATGAGTTTGTTTTACGTGAAAAACCGAACTTGGAGGAAAAGGAGCCAGCCGTAAACGCTACGAAGAGAGGATTTCCCTGCTCCAAGGCTAACTTTAGATACAGGAGGAAAGATTTTATGATTCCTTCACAGACGCTATACGACCCTGAATACGTTTGATCGTTTGTTTGTCAGTTTTTTTGTTTGCATGTTTGTTTGTTTGTTTGCTTACTTGATTGAATGAGGAACAGGGGGGACAGAGTACCTTGCTTTGTTGATTCTGTAAGTTGCTGTTGATCTTCCTAAGTTGTTCAGCCTCCACCTATGAACGACAACAACATTCCCAATACTTTAACGTCATCTGCACAGCGATCATCAAAACGTCTTCAATAAACGGTGGAATTATTGAAACGTGTTAAGAAGGGAAAAGGACTAGTTTTGACACTGACACAAACATTCGTGAATCAAGAGTACCTTTACTGAGCCCAGTGACTTCAACTCTTCCTGAAGATGTTCGACCTTTGACTAAGAAAAAAAAAAGAGTGAAGGCAAGTAGTCAAAAGCGCTAAAATATGACTCGTACACTACTTTGCGAAAAAAAAAATATATATATATATATCATGGTTAATTTATGTTTAGTTTTACATTCACTCCTCAGACGTTTCTCTCGAAAATTGAACAGTTCACCTTCCAAAATAGTTCAAAATTAGATATCAATGGACTTTGTTCAAGGCACCTGCAAGCCTCCTTTCTCAAATGCAAGTCTGTTCTTGGACTCCATCATGCTTTTCATAGCCTCTTCAATTTGGCTATGACTTGCCTGAAAGTACAATTTAATATTTAAAAATTGCCACAACTACCTGAGTTACAGATTATAATCAGCTGAGGTCCACACTGTAATTGGGAATCACCCACCAAATAGCATTTACACTGAAAATCTATGCCAGTACATATACAGACAAAAAAAAAACTAAAAAAACCTGTTTGTCCTCCAAGGCACAAATTCTTTCCAACAGACTTTGATTTTCCTCTTCCAGTGACTTCTTTGATTCTTGCAGACCTTGAATGTCTTCCTGGGAAAATTTTGAAATGACTCAGACAAAACTAGCAAATGATTCTATTCCTGCCCACTCATACAATACAACTTCACAGAAGAGACCTTCAATTCAATGGTAGTATTGACTACTACCTTGGCATGTTGAAGTTCTCCAACAACTTTGTCTCTTTCATTTGAAAAGTCACTCACAGCCTGATTCACCTACAACCAAACAACAAATAAGATATTCACTGCAACAGTTACAGTACATGAAAACCAAATCTCATCAACCAATTAAAGCAGATACCACGCAGTCGTTTACAACCTCTAATTTTATTGGTTCTGGTTCGGACACAGCTATATTGTTTTTAGGGTTAGGGTTCATTGTTTCTGTTGTTTGTTTGAATTGTCCTATTGTTTTCTGAGCCAATCACGTGGGCTGTTTTAATAGCTGTGTACTGACCCATGTCCTTCATGATTAGTTTTTGCATTTCATTACTTTTGTTGGGCATAGATCACCCACCCAAGCCATTATTTTTCTACCTGTTTGAACTCAGCTGCATGGTGCCACTTACTGCTCCACATTTGGCAGCGATTTGATGGAATAGCCATGATACAAGAAAATAGTCACTTGAGATGCTTATGCTTACAGCCCTTTTGGCTTAAATTTAGTCCACAAAAAATTATGTCATTAAGGGAATGAAGAAAGAAGTGAATGTGTACCTCATTCATAATTTGGTCACTCTCCTTTGACAGTTGTTCCCTTTCTTTTGACATACTATCTATCTTAGCCTGGAGATTTAACACCTCTATATCCTATGTAATCAAAAACACAACACCACACTTGAGTATATGTAAATGCTAATGATAATATCCATGAAAGAACTGTTTATTTAATATTTATTTGACAGTTGTGGAGTTTTTTTTAGCAGAGAAATACATGTGGAACTTCACGTGCCAGCCTAGCAAAACAAAACTTACAAAATCTTGTTTCATCCGCTCAGCTTTGCTTCTTTCATCCAGTAAATGCCTGTGAAGCTTGTTTATGTCTTCTCTCAAAACAGATCTTAAATTACACAAAACAAGCAACATTATTTTAATCTCTTTTCAACAATACTATCAAGAAAGCAAAGCAACATTGCCCTAATTTGGGAGGGGAGGTTCACCCCATAATTCTAGTGCAGTTTATTCAGTGGAAATTGGCTGCGATTTTGCGAAATGACCTAAAAATGGCACAAAAGTCAACTAGGACGTTTTTGGCGAGGGCCTTTAATTTACACACGGCTCAATTTTGATCTACTTTTCATTTTCCAAGTGTTGTTGTTTCTCCTTTTCTCTAGCCACTTCTTGTGCCATCTCATTCCTGGCTCTTTCCAGCATTTCCTCATGTTCAGCCATGCGGATATTCCAATGCTCCCTCTCCCGCTGCAGAGCGCCTTGGTGCTGTGAAATTAGAACTCTGTTGTCTGCTGTGGTGGTCTTCAGAACACTGCTAGTTCTGTGATGTTCTACCATAACTTTTTCATGTTCTCCCTGAAATGTTTTCAAAAGAGAATAATTTGTCCATCTGTTAATATGTTTAAAACTGGCGAATAAAACAAATAAACCAGTGAAAGCAACCGATCCTGACCCTGAGTTCTTCATGATTCCTTCGCAAAGCCTCAAATTGCTGTCTTAGTTCTTTGTTTTCTTTCACCAGTCTTGGAATATCTGCATCTAATGTCTGATAAAGGAATAATGGAAGACATCAGCTCATTAAGGTTTAGAAGTCTGCAGCTCCTTTAAGTCCAAGGCAGTTCAGTGTTGAGCACTTAAATTAGTATATAAGCAGAAAGTCACAGGTTCAACTTCTGTTAGGACGACCAAGATTTTTTTCTGAGCATGCCTGTTTCACTACCAGTAAATTAAATATTTCAGGGTTTTGGAGTGTATCTTCCCTTGGCATAAACATGGCATCAGCAGGTTTTGAAGGTTTGCAGAATAAAACAGAAAAGTAAGATGGGTACCAACAATACAACGGTTGACTGACCTTCCTTTCTGCTGTTAAAGTGGCTAACTGAGAATTGGTGTTCACTGGGAAAAGGAAAACAATACCGAATCAATCATTAGTGTCAATACAAAATTGGCGGGTGGGGAGAAGTTGTTTAAATATCCAGCAAATTCACCTTGTGTGATCATGTCCATAATTCTCATAACCACTATGTTTTACAAAGCATTGATATTACAAGGAGAAATTTCATGCTGATCACTCATAGGGCTTAAAGGGTTAATGGGGACATAGCTTTTGACCAGACAGTGAGGTTGTTAGCCTTTTAGTCCCCAAGAGGTTCCCCAGCGATGAGTAAAATTGTCTGGCATTAGCCAGATTAAAATCTATATCTCCCAGATACAAAACAAATTCTCCTGGGCCGAGTTGTTCGAAGGCAGGTTAGCGCTAACCCTGGGTTAAGTCCGATTAAATCCTACTGGTTGTCATGGTATTTATCCAGGATTAGCACTGACCCTGCTTCGAACAACTCGGCCCTGGTTTGTTACATGGGCCAGCTAGTCCCCTGCCTGGGTAAACTGAAGGTTTAAATTGAATCATTTCTCCATGGTAGGCCAATATTTGACTGAATGTTTCCTGAGGTTAAGACAAATGAGCTTTGAGAAGTTTGTATCACACCCAGTTGTGGGCTGCATTTTTGTGTCATATCTCCCCCTTCTGTGACTGACAAAACCACAAAGAGAGGGGGTGTGGTTAAGTTGTAAAAGGAAGGAAAGCTGGGGTTCTGTAGGAAGGGGTGGGGATACATTGGTAGGCATTGATGGGGTGAGTTTGCACTGGAAGGATCACCTACCACTTCACTCAACTGGATGAGCAGTGGACTTTGGTGCAGGAGGCCTGGGGTTTGAGCCCCGGCCAGATAGGGTCTTAAAATAACTGAGAAGGTTCTGTCTTTGCTTGGACATCTGGCATTGTGGCATGGTCTTTGTGTGCATTATCTCATAGTTGGTTGGGTAAATACTCAGAGATACTAGCTACTTAGCAAGCTACTCTTTACAAAATCCAAGGGTAAATAAAGCTATGATGATGAAGATGAGTGACGGAGCTAAATTGATGATGGAGAAAGGGGGGAGGTGGGGAAAGTTGATAATAGAGGTAGGAATTGGGATAAGTTGGATCGTGGTCAAGCCATTGACTATCAATGATAGCATACCAGCATCTTCCTGGAGTTGTGTAACAAGGGTTTCCAGTTGTCTTTTAAGACGTTGTGCTTTCTCGCATTCTTCTCTTGCCAACACTGCCTCTTTTCTCAAGGCATGGCAGTCTTGTGCAAGTGTCTGGACATCACCACGCTCAGATTCCACAATTCTTTCCATATCAGATACCCTTTGAAGAAGTGAGGTGTGTGACTCTTCAAGACTGGCTCTGAGCTCCTTCTCCCTGACCAATTCCTCCTTGAGCTTACAATTATAACAAGTTTATTAATATGTAAAATTAACCATTGAAAATAAAACAGTGCTCGTGGTTGTCAAAAACATTTCAAGCAGAAGCAGATCCAGAGTTTAAGTAATTAGATGTCACTGGGGGGACCTCCAGGCCCCCATGTTTTCTACATTTTCTCTTTTTATCAGTAAATTGTAGCCTGCAAAATAATAAAAGTAGCTGGGGATATCATGGGTCGCTGGAAGTTTTTAACAACCCTGAAAGCTGGTATATTAAGGGGCTGTTTACATGGAGGGAGGAAGATCCTAGCACTAGGAAGATTTGGTTTACAAGCAGGAATTTCGGCTGCAGTTATGATTCATAATTGATAAAAAAAAGCTGCTAAAAGGCCCGAGGCCGCCATCTTTGGTTCTCTGTCCCTAGTGCTAGGATCTTCCGAGTGAATGCAGTTTACATGGTGCTAAGATCTCCCTAGCACTAGGATCTTCCTAGCTGTGAGCTAGGAAGATCCTAGCACTAGGAAGATCCTAGCACTAGGGCCAAGTTCGACCTCTTGCATGCAAACTGAATACAGAAAACATATGGAGCTAGGATGATCTGCCTTCTAGGATCTTCTTAGTGCTAGGATCTTCCTACCTCCATGTAAACAGCCCCTAAATCTCTCAGATACTGCACACACTATGATTGACCAACTTACTTTCTCAATAATTGTTTATCGATAATTTTTGTGTATTTTTGAAGTAGTATTATTAGTATTATTATTGTCTCTGAAAAGCCCCCATGGGGAGTTGACAATAAAATTTGTATTGTATTTGTATTGGCCAGCATTCGATGGTACGCCCTGCTTGACTTCACGCTGTCCTTTCCCAGTTGATTCAATTTAATACCGAAATGATTATGACAAACACCTTATTGACCTCACTTTCTTGATCTGTGCTGTAAGCTACTGCATCTAGTTTTTTCCCACTTCAGTCTACATTGAAGTGAAAAAACGTAATGGCCCTAAGAAGTAGGTACAGGTCATGGATGGATGGCTTAGAACTATTCTTAGAGCCCATAAACTGGAAAAATGAGATGATACAAATGCCTGTCCTCCTTGCCAACAAAAAGAAAAAAATTCCCCACCCCCAGTCAGGGCTCAAAGTTTATTTTTGGCTTTGGAAGCACTTGTGCGACCAGGTGTAAATCTTTAGGCGCATTGCCGAAATTTTAAGCGCAGAGTTAAAAATTTTGGGCGCACAGCTTCAAATACTTGGAGCACCTACTCCAAAAGAATACTTAATTAACGCTCCAAAAAGAGCGACTCAGGCTTCGTGTTGCAATATTGGCCTATTCCGGCAGTATTGAACACAACG
>BLFK01001052.1:104978-127632 GCA_014634185.1 Astreopora myriophthalma | reverse complement strand
GGGGGGGGGGGGGGGGGATGAGTACCACGGGAATTTATTGATGCATAATTTATTAAACACTTACTTCATTAATTTTTTTGGTCAATTTTTGTTTGGACAGTTTAAGCTCGTCCACTTTCAATCTGTTCTGTTCTCTATTTTGTGACGATTTATCCAGTTCTGAAGCAAGGCGTTTGACCATATCTTGGGCTTCTTTGCGCCCTTTCTCGCAAATTTCCAACTCCCTCTTATATCGCTGTTGATCCTTCTTGAGTTTTTTAATTTCATTTTCGTAAGTATCTTTAGGTAACGTTACTACATCTGGCTGCTTGTCTGCCGTCGTAAGATTCTTTTCAGCTTGCAAACTACACATCGCAAGTTTTAACGACTGAATGGTGCTCTCTGCTCGACAAACTCTAGCCACCATTTGTTCATAGTTCCGCTGCAAGATTTCCATTTGAGGGGAAATAGATCCCTCAGCTTTAAAAGGTTTGACTGGTTCTATTCTTCCACTTTTCCCACTTTCGAGATTATCATCTCGATCTCTGTTAAATCCGTATTCAGCAAGCTGATCGACCAGTTTCTTCGTTTCTTCTTCAGCCATTTCCAAACGGCGTTGCATCACCTCGAAGGTGTACTGAGGCGATGAACTGGCACGTAATGTTGGAGAAATAACCCTCCGACTCATCTTCTCATCGATCATTGACATTCTAGCTATTATACGCCAACAGCTTTCTCTTATTTTCCATCCCACTTCCGATACCGAAGTTGGTCAAAATCCGCCATTTTGGAAATTCCGCCAAGTCTTCTGCAGGGAACCAATCAGAATTCAGCTGGCATATCAATGGCTGCTGCTAACCGATGGTGCGTAATACAAAACTCTCTAGGGTGCAGTGGGTAGTCTTGGTTCGTTACTATCGTTTTACGTGAATCTGTCTTTTTCACGAAATATGCCTGTTGAGGCCCATGCAAACAAGTGTCATTAAAAAACAGTTGGGTGTGAAGGTGCCTCAATTACACAATAGTTTTCAGGTGGTCCAATCCAGAGAACATAAACATAGTCTATTCATGAAACTTTCCAGGGCAGTTGAATGTTACCCTTTTGTGACAAATCAAGAGGCAAATGATAAACTCTGCCAATGTTTCAAACAATACCTTAAAATATATTAACAAGTTTATGATAAAGATGAATTCAATGAAGAAAACAATGTCAAGAGAACAAAGTGTAGGTTTACTTAAAACGAGAAGGCAACACTGACACAGTAATTACCATATTCAAGTTTACAGTGCATGCAGCTAGCAAGAGGGGTGTTGAAGTTTCATAAACATCAGCACATGAAGTGGTCAAGGTAGAACCTTCCCATTTATTGAAGATGATAATAAGGTGAAGCAATGTACTTGCAAAATCCAAAAGAAACCTTGAAAAATACCATCTTCCCTTGACAGTGAACAACTATCGGTCAAAAGCTAACTTTATAAAGGCCATTAGGTTGTTAATGCTAACCATAAACCCCTGCTCAATGCCTCATTCAACTCTCCATCATGATGTGCACGTACATAATATGCAGGAGGCATATCCCCCATCCCTTCTCCCCTCTCTCCCATAGCAGAATACTCAGCCATTTGCATTTGAATCACATGTATTGTCATCTGTTTTGTTCTTAAGCAGGTGACACACAGTTCAGCCTTTGTTGATCAACAAATCTTGCAGCACTTGTTAAATTAAACAAATACTGAACAGTGCATCATGCAATATTGGGGACCTTTAGACTGGGGTACGAGTACGACTACCAGTACAAGTTTTCCCTTCTGAGCACGCACACTTGGAAAAATTTTGACCTCAAAACCTAATGCGCGTGCTCATTACAGAAAACTCGCACTCGTAATCGTACTCGTACTCCAATCTAAAGGTCGCTATTAATTGAATGCTGAAATAGGCCACTCAACATGTTGAACCTTGTTGAATGTCAACAAGTTAAAAGTTGTTGAACTTCAACAAGTTGCTGCAACATCATTCAACATTTGTTGAGCATGCGGCCACAAGAAGACAGTACTGGTCAGAGTCGGACAGGTACATATTATGTAGTTACTTCAGTCATTCTAAGCTTGTAGTTGTCTTTTATTATCTTGAGCACTAGGGTCTTTTGTCTTCTTCTCTTCCACTGTGACTCTCATTGGTACCTGAACCCCTTCTCGCACTGCGACGTTAACCTTATACTCTCCATATGACCTTATTGGTTCCTGAACTGAGATGCAATGCACAGGGACATGAAGTTGATACTGCCTCTTGTACTCCAGAGCAAGTTGATGTTCATTCACTTCAAAGAATTCGTTCTTTTTGCGCTTAATTTTCAAGTTTGTTCTTTCCAGAAATGCCATAAAATCGGGGCAAACTAGAGCATTAGAGTCCACATCTTCAACGGCATCTTCTCGCAGATATTTTCTCATGTTTTCCCTCGTTGCGTAAGCCGCTATGCCTTTAGGGACCAAAAAGTTTCTTGCGTATCCTCTCTTTACCGGAACCAATTGACCAGCATGGCCTAGCTTCTCGTGTTCTTCCAGTAGAATGACGGACAACCTCGGGTTTGTGTTGCGATTTAGTTTTGGCCGCTTCCATTTGAACTGGTCCATTTTACCCATGGACCTTGCATATAGCCTTTGAAGGCTTTCTGAGCGCAAAATCTGCCGCGAGAGCTGTAACATTGCCTACTTCCTCTTTATTCTGACTGAAGGGTCAAGGAACCCAACATGGCCGACCAGTTCGATAGAACGTGACATGACCGGACATTTCAGTGGTTGAAATAGCCGCTGACCGAGTAAACAACGTTTAATCGGCACGAGGACGAGATCAGACAAGAATAGTCCTTTTTCTGCAGAGTTCATTCTTCTTTGCTTTCGCCTTTTTCTGAATGCAGGCGCAACTAAAAGAATTCGGATTAGGTGGAGTAGCAGCATGTTGTGCTTGCTTCTTCACAAATCCTTTGGAGGTTGTAAAAACGCGCATGCAGCTCCAGGGCGAACTGAAAGCGCGAGGAACGTATTCGCGACACTACAAAAACGCCTTTCATGCTTTCTATACAATCGCCCGTTACGACGGCCTAAGAGCAATACAAAGCGGGCTTGCTCCTGCTCTACTGTACCAAGCAGTGATGAATGGGTGTCGCCTGGGATCGTATCAAGTTTTTACCAATTTAAAACTGACGGCAAACAAAGACGGCAACATAGAATTCTGGCGTTGTCTTGTGGCGGGCGCAATTTCTGGAGCCATTGGGGCATTTCTTGGGAGTCCTGCCTATATGGTAAGTTTCAGGAGTATGGTATGTTTTTCTTTTCATTCTTCATTTTCTATGAAAGATGCCAATATGATTCCGAGATGAGAAAAACTTTTAAGAGATAATTAAAGGGCGTATGCAGTTGACCTACGTACCTCGAGGCGGCCATCTTGGTGTAAATCGGCGATCACGTGGCCATATTGACGTGACAGTGTCCCAAGCAATTCTTCCGAGAATATTGACGTCTACTTTTACGCAAATTCTTTATTTTGATTTGCTAAAGCAATGTGGTTGCCAGTCACACAAGTGAATACAATCTACTGATTTCAAAAGGGATGCTTGCAGCCTTCAGTATAAGCAAAATTGTAGGAAGTATTAGGAGGCACTATAATTACAGCAATGTGAGTGCGTTTTACTTGCTTTCCTCATAGCACCTGTTTAACCTGTGATGGCACCAGTTTAACCTGTGATAGCACCTCTCTCGTTTAATCTCTCATAGCAACCTGTTTAGCTTAGTATTCATATGTCAGGAAAATACCTTCACTGTCCATCCCAGATTTTGCAGACTAATGAAAACACCGCAATCATCTGGGATGGTCAGAAACAAATTGGGGAAATGAGAAGAACTTCTATTTTCTTGACACATCATAGATTTCTGCAATGGTTGGCAATCATTCCCAACACATGACACAACACATCATACTGGCAGTTGTGTCATTGATAAGTTTATCTCAGCACCAATCATAAAATTACCCTTGAGTTCCAGTCTAGATAGCATCCAATTTGGTGTACCTTTTCAGTGAATCTGGAATGGATGCCTGAATTTTCCTGACATACCTCAATAGTCTGTCAGGAAACTGTGAAAACCCTGATCGTTAGGGATTTTCCTAACATAAGAAAACAAGGCTTAAAGAAGTACAAACAAACAAACAAATGGCTTAAAATCAAAACAAAGCCACCCCTGGTCATTACACTGAGCTGGCACCCCCTTACAACCTCGCATTTTTCCAGTGGCGAGGAACTGTTGGCTAACAACCTCAAAAGGGAAAAGGAACATTAATTCTTAGTTTCCTTGAAGAAGAGGGAGGTGGCTGAAGGGATGTTCATTCTTATCTCTCACTTCCTTGTTTCATACAATCATGCTTATGCCGCAGCAGGTTTAACTCCTGTTTGGAGCACTCAGACTTTTTCAAAGTAAGTTCGTCATTTCATTCATTTATCGGGCGAAAAACGTCAAGTCTAGAAACGTCTTTGGCGGAAATCCACCTCAGAAAGTCTGGAAAGCTCCAATACGTCTCGGAACTATGTTGGGTCCATTATTTCGTATGTAAAATAAAAACGAAAACGTTTCTAAGAGTGATATTTTGCAACAACTTTGCATTTTCTCAACTTAAAGTGTGTTTAAAGATCACCTTTTAGAAATAAACGGATGGCGATTTTAGAAATAGTTTTTCGGCCCTGAATAGTTATGAGGGACTTTCGAGAAACGGGTCCCTGCTTTCTCAGAGGAAAATCAAAATCCAACTGCTAGAATTAACTGGTCTGCATTGTAAATTGACTGTGCTTTCCTAAGCCAAGCATGTTAAGCTGACCTGTCCTTGGTTGTTCAAAAGGTGGATAACACGCTATCCACTGGATAAACCACTATCCGGCGGACAAGCGCCCGCAAAACCACTTGAGTCATCCAGTGGATTGTGATTTCTCCGGTGGATGGCGCTATCCACCCTCGGCTTTCAAAAATTGGGGCCAGGGCAGTATCTCTGCGGGTATGTTTGACTGGATAGCCCTGCGGTTACCACATCCTTTCAAGCTGAGACAACAGAAGAAATCTCGTTTCAGTTCTTCTTTCCATAATAGGTGAAGACCCATCTTCAGTCCCAATCCGCGGAGACAAAAATTGCTGTTGGATTTCAGCACAAACACAACGGATTTATCAGCGCATTTTATGGAATTTACCAGGAGTTTGGAATCAAGGGACTCTGGAGAGGTGTGTCCGGGGCTTTGGCACGTGTCATGGTAGGGTCGGCCGTGCAGTTGTCGACCTTCTCTACAGCCAAGGAAAGAATTGCTGAATCAAAGTTCTTCAGGGAGGGCAGCTGGCTCATTTCCGCTTCCGGAAGCCTGGTCAGTAGCATTGCCGTCGTAACATTTATGACGCCGTTTGATGTGGTAAGTACGCGACTGTATAATCAAGGAACAAGTGCAAGCGGCAAAGGACTCTTGTACGATGGTTTCCTGGACTGTTTTATTAAGATATCGAAGCGTGAAGGAATCACTGGGTTCTTTAAGGGATTCGGGCCTCATTACTTTAGAATTGGTCCGCACACGATCTTAAGCTTGTTATTTTGGGATCAGATAAAAAAGTTTTCAGCCTCCACATAGCGTTTGTGCTTTGAACTTCATATCCGGCTCTTTTACTTATATGGGTCATTTTGCAGCTTCGACGGAAATTTCAGGCTAATACATTTGTACCCTCAAATTAAGTAAATGATGACATGTATTTCATTGAAAGGAGAAACGCCAAAAATTCGGAAATTCGAGGCTAACAGTTTGTACCTTCAGATCATATGTTCAGATTAAGTAAATCATAATATATATTTCATTAAAAAGGAGAAACACCAGAAATAATAAAAGCTAGAAAAGATTAAACCTGAGTGACAATACGACGCGAGTGTTCATTGCTCAAAGTGTAGTCAATTTCTGGACTGCTGGACCAACTTTTATATTTGATGGACCGCACTTAATTCGCACACGTTTTACGGCTGCTTTCTGGTCTCTCTTTACTTTATGTAAGAGTTGGGGCCTTAAACAATAAGCCAATATAGAAATTCGATCCTTGAAGCGATCGGCACTGCCTCTGTAATTAAGCTATACGAATTTCACATTAACCCAATGTTTGTTCTCTACCGATCTTCCTTCTTTTTTTTTTTTTTTGCAAGGTGCAGCGTATGATTATACATACAAAAGCAACAAAGCTTTTTCAAACGAATTAATACGGATGTAATTAGTTAAATGCAAAGACAGAGCGAGCTAAGGTAACGAAATATTGTCTGTTTCATGCGATGGCAGGTGTTGTTTGCAAAGAAGTGCGTCTAGGTCTTCAGTGTTATCACTTATATCGAGTAAAGGGGCTCGATTGTCTTCCTTAAAGGGAACGAACTATCTTAAAAGTGTTCTAATATCACGAGAATGGAGATTAGAAAGGAGAATGTACAGCCTGATGTTGAGCTTCAATGGTTAATTTCCCTCGCCTAAAAATAAAAGTCGCAGTTTTCGTTTGGCCGAAAAATTGGCGAGATCTTTTCTTCCGCCCACACTGTTAAAGGTTTCGGTGAAAAACGCGTGTTAAAAAACAACAACAACAAAGTTTTTCAACATTTTAAGCTCACGTTTGACCAGATAATTTGTTACCCGACCTTTGAAACTCTTTTCGAAATTTAAGTCTGGGTTTAACGACCCGGAAACTGAACACGCGTGAAAGATTTGTATTTTTAAACAAGAACGCAGTTTTGTGACTAATGGTCGGGGAAAAGGTTAATTTAAATTTAGTACCCAGTGAGTTGAATGATACGGATGGTAAATCACTTTGCATGAAATTTTCCTTGGTGTCTGGAGCTCCGTTTTGTGTTTTCGATATTCCGTAGACTAAACTGTCGACACCAATACAAGCTTTGTAATTTAGCTTTCAACACGCAAAATAGAGGAAAAAATACCACTTCCGAAATGTATGAATTTGACTGGGATATTATGTTTTTGTCCATATGGCAGGTTTTTTGTGTTTTGATGTTTTCTTAGCTGATCAGCCTTCTTCCATCTTCATTCGGTCTTCGAAACAAATCTTTGAGTGGTCAAGTCGTTGGAAATCCTATCTGAACCAACGAAATACAAATAAATTTACTTTTCGTGTGATAATAAGCGCGGATTTTTAACAAGACGAAACGATATCGCGTCTTTAATTCATAGGAGAGCGATTTACAGCTGTCCGTAACTATATAAGCTAAATTATCAACAAATAGAAAAACCTTGAAATATTTGCCTCTTTACATTTCAGCTTTTGAATTTGTTATATTGATCCAGGTTTTAATTTTAAACAAGACTTTATTTTCCTGGTACGTTTTCAGAAGTAAGTAATTTACTCAAGGAATGACGCGAAAATCGCGATTAATTCCTCACTAAATTGTATTGTTTATGTATGCAAGGACTGGAATAAAATTCCCTTTTTTGACAAAACCACGGACGGCCGTTGCTGAAAATGTTTCCTTAGGATAGTTTCGTATTCGGCTGAGAAATAGTATATACATTCAGAACTGAAATAACATAATTATGTTTTGACTCCTTGTTGTCAATTCCGGAAAGCGAACACATTGGAGGTGACAGCGCAACTTTATTGGTTAATGCATAAAAGAGGTGGAAAATTTTGGTTTATTTCTTCACGCTTATTGGTCGAGTTTTTGCTGATTGCGTAAGGCACGTGCTCAAATTCGCATTTGTATGGCTTCCCGCCTTAATTGAGTCGCGCGCCAACTTCATTTATTGGTCAGTGAGTTGAAAACGGATGTTGCGCCCAACAAAATCTTGGGTAATAAATTGTTTTCAAATAAAAGACACTGGAGAAATTATGATAATACGTACATCTGGAGGTTATGAAAATGAGTGTGGATTTCTTTAAGTTGCACAGAAGATGGACATCACTTGGTAGAAAGATGCCGTTCGCTGCTGTGTTGTGCTTCTCCGGTCTGCTTTCGAAGTAACTCCAAGCGCGAGTAAATTATTTTAAACAACAGCTTGGGCACAGGGAAAATCGATGAATTTGATTTATCACAAAGCTGTCCGCTGAAATAAAAAGATGACTGGCCTTGTAAATCGACACACAAGCTCCAACCTCCAGCTTAAAGCGTCGAGTATCTTCGCCGAGGTGAACGGGTTTGCAGCGCGTGTTTTAGCAACGTTGACGTACTGCAACGACTGCGAGTACGATGTTGAAGGTTTATTTGTTTTCCCGCAAGATGAACGAGCCACAGTGGTAGATTTCGAAGCGACTATAGAAGAGCGACATGTAAGTTCTAAAGTGTCTGAAATCATCACAAGAAACTCAGAGAAACATTCGTTCGCGATAGAAGAGCGAGACGATGATCTATTTTCCTTGAGTTTGGGAAGAATTCCTCCACTGACCTCTGTATTTGTTCAAGTGACTCTGATCACGGAACTTAGAACTGACGAAACAACCGGCGGTTCTCTGTTCATTCTCCCGTCTGTTTTCACTCCGCGACTTGCAAGCGAGGATGACGTCGAATCGGAAATTTACGGCTCGCAAATGCTCATTTCTAACGTTCCACGCAAGACACAAGAACCATACAGTTTTGAGCTTCAAGTAGAAGTCTCCGCACCGTGTTTACTAGCCGGTTGCTCGTCGAGGACGCATGCTATCCAAGTCGACGCTGATTGTCGAGCCGAGAACGCTTCTCGCATTCATATAACGATCGCTGAGGCGCACACGTATGATCGCGAACTTGAAGTTGTGCTTCACCTATCCCATCCGTTTGATCCTTACGTGCTCATCGAGGAAGGCAAGAAATATTTCAGCTCCTCCCAGACGCAAAAAATGAGTGTGGACGACGCAAACCACATGGATTCTATAGAAGATTTTCATAAGAAAGCAGCAATAATGATAAATTATACTCCTCGACTTTCCACTGCCAACGCGATCGGAGAGTACATTTTTCTAGTTGATCGCAGTGGAAGTATGAGCGGTGATCATATTTTTCACGTCAAAGAAACTCTGATTCTTTTCCTCAAGAGTTTGCCCACAAATTGTTACTTTAACATCATCGGTTTTGGCTCGTATTATCGAAGTTTGTTTCAAGAAAGCCAGTCCTACGACGAAGCGACGCTTGGAAAGGCGTGCGCCTATGTTCACAAAATGAAAGCGGATCTTGGTGGCTCGAATCTATTGCTCCCTTTAGAGTTCATCTTTGAAAAACCCACAAGACCTGGAGTTAGCAGAACGGTATTCATGTTGACCGACGGAGGAGTATCGAACACAGTTGAAGTTGTGGATTTCGTCCGCCGAAATTCCTATACAACTCGGTAAGTTAAAAACTTTGTTAAAAAATGTCGCTGATTTCTACTCGCAGAGAGGTTTTTTTTTTTCCTTTCAGTTCTGATCAGCTTTAGGGTACTCTTTCAATTATTTCTTAAGTGTTGTATTTCGTTTTTGCTCTGTTGTTGTTGTTGTTTTGTCTTAATTCATTTTATTTTATTTTTATTTGAAACTCTGTGTTGCAGCGCGGTTTCAAATGTGTACATTATCCCGAGCGAGTTGTTCCCTAGGCGTGAATTTTTTCTCGTCTCGTTAATTTATCGCCTCCTTTTTTTAGATGGCGAATTCAAAAGTTATCTTTAATCTTACTGCGATCTAGTTATAAACTTAACAATAAACAGTTCCATTGAACGGAAAGCCACGTATTACAGTTACGGATAAACGCCCCGAAATTGAAAAAGGTAGTACGTCAATTTCTAACCTTTCGAAGGTTGGAAGTAAACTATAAAATTAAGCTTTGATTTTTGACCCGGAAACTCGTACCATGTTCAACGTACTTTAAAAGTGTTTGTCTATGCGTGGGAAAAGAACATTTTCGCTTAAGTTTTAGCTTATAAATTTTCAACAGTTTCCTGTGCGTTGCGCTTTAAAATACCGCATGGTTGGGCAAATCGCAAATCAATACTGATGCTCCTCTCATTAACTGAGTAAACATGTCGCGATATTTTGCGACGGGCATGCTTAACTTGGCGTTTTACAGAATGTTCAAAGTCTTTTTATGATATTTTGCTTCAGGCTAATTTCAATCTGATTTTGATATAGCCTTTTGGGTGAAGTTTGTTTCCTTATTATTGATGTAGACTTTGCAATATTGGTACGTACGTTTAATGCTTCGTTGCCCGTTAAGAAAGCCTTTTTTTATATCTTATTAAATATGTCTAATCTTCAGCATCTACTCAGTCATTTGTCGAGAAAGTTAATTTTTTAATTTTTCTTATTTTTCCCCCAGATTATCGACATCAGAATCGCGCGAACTTAAGTTTGGCAATTCGAAATTAAACCGAAGGTTTGATTTAGGCTATCTGTCAAGTTCACATCCTGGATTTTCGACGGCCGTCAGGAAATCCTGCTTTCACAATCAAAACGCTAGCAATTTTTTTCAAAGTAGCTTTTTCGTGTAAACGAGCGTTGCGCAACTGAATTATGTGGAAGGAAGTTGAAACACCCAGTCGAGGGGCTGCCTAGAATCCGTCTTCATACGCAACCAAAGCTTTGTGCATAACTTAAAGCACAACAAACACCTTGAATTTTAATTATGTTTATCGTCGCAGATTAAAATTAACACTTACTCCTGCGCAAGAAATATAGAGTGGTATCACTCGATTTCTAAGTATTGAAAGATGCGGCGCCGATGTCTGGAAGAAAACACTCTAAAATTTGAAAGCAATTTCGGAAAGGCGTTTAAAAATGGAGAAAGGTGTCGGGTACTCGAAATGTAAATAATTTTGAATGACTTTCCCTTATTGCAACGTCGGAATTGTAAACTTTTTGGATGCATTTTCGTCAGGAATAAACACTGTTCTGGGTGGAAGGAGTTGCTAACTTTATAAGGTTTTGCGTTCTGTTTTCGTGTTGCCATCGTTTCGAAAGGAAACTAATTTGCAGCTCTTGTCAGGGGGAACTTTTTTTGCCGGATAACATGAAACCATTAGTCGTATTTTTATTAATTCAAACCAATCAAGAAACTTAAAACAGGTGGCCATGGAATAGACGTGAAGAATTAGTTATCAACATGAAAAGATATGCTAAGACAATAGAAGCAATTGCCCAGAGGAAAATGAGGTCAGTTTCCATGAACCAACGAAAAATTGCTTTTCTGACCCAATTTACTCTTTCTCCATGATATCCAGGGGTCGCATTTGTTTTAAAATCATGATCGCTCAAGTACTTGACTTTCAAAGCGAGCGATTTGTTTGAAAGCGCGGATTTTTCGTACAGAGGGAGGATTTTCCAGAATCTTTGGGGGACCATATTTTAGTTTTGGGGCTGATGTATACACAAATTGGTTAGAATTGAACCTCTTCATATCAAGAAATGAAAATCAGTGTTTTTTTTTTTATCTCGAGCTTCCCACTGTTCTCGCCGGCGCGCCCAAAAATTAAGGCAAATCGAAATATCACACTTTAAAATGAACTTTCGCGGTAAATCAAATGAATCAAAAGAACGTAAGCGCTTTTTAATTACTAATGATTTCCTCGCTGGGCTCTTGTTAGCCTACACCCTGAGTAAAGAAAAGTTTGATATTGAAAAATTGCGCTTGAAACGGGTTTTGTTTACATATCACATTCAACGACTTCATTAATATAATTGCACACCAATCGGAAAAGAAAGTTCCTGAGCTAGGAGGTTGTGACTGGCTAGGAGTTCATTTGCATATGATCACACCTTAGACCACTTTAGGCTGTTATTTCTAAAGTTAGCGTCTGCTTCACTTCGTACAACGCAATACGAACACCACAAGAGGAAAGTTCTCTTGAAATTAGATACGCCAACGTTAAAATCACCTTTCGAGCGCTTTAGCTTGTTTATAATTGATCTGAAGAAGATTTAATGGGATGTTAGCACGACATATGTTATGCCGGAGATAACTTGCCTGTGTTGGTGTAGTAAAAATTACATCCATACCTTGTGAGACGGACTAAAATAGGAACAGTGTTAAGTTGTGTGCGCATGTTGTGTGATCTTCGTTCTTAGTCCTGGGTTGCCTGTGCCTCTGCGCCTGCAATCTCTGTTGGTGACTTTTCAGTGACTATATATTAAGTTCTTATTTACCTTGTTGCACTCGTCCGCCATGTTTTCTTGTGTGTCCGTTAGTACGGGATTTGTTGATTAAAGACTCGAGTTCCAGAAGGCCATCGTCTATTTATTATCACAACAGTTGGTTTCCCTTGTCAGATTTCACACGTTTGGAATCGGACCTGAAGCGTGTCCCAACTTGGTGCAGGGCGTGGCCGGAGCGGGAAGGGGCCAGGCACACTTCGTAGCTGATGACGAAAGGATGCCTGTTAAGGTAAATTACTGTTGCCATTATTTATCACTGAGCTTCGATTAGATACCTTTCCTCGTCTTCCCCCGAAATGCTAAAACCCTTCCGAGTTTTCAACCCCATCAAAACTCAACTGACAGCAACAATAACAAACAAACGTTTGTTTGTTTGTTTCCTTCTCTCTGTTGGAGTAGTTTAATCGGAACCTTGCATAGAATTTCTTTTAAAAGTAGCCCCCTCCCCTCCCCCAAGCCAAGTGAAAAACACATCTCTCTTGGCCGCCATGTTTGTTTTTCTCAGTCATGACGGGCTGAGGTGACAATTACCAAACATGGAAACTAAAGTACCTATAGTGCATCTCTTTCAAGTTCTTCAAATAACCATCGTTTCTTAGCTGTCTAAATTTCAGAAATTTCTTCGCCTATGGCATAACTTTCGAAACCTGTAAACCCCGCCCTCTAGTACACGTATTGAGTATTTTATCAGTTTGAAACAAGGGGAAAAGAAAAGACTTGGTTGAAATGTATGCTTTCCAGGTGATGGCGGCTCTTGCGGAAGCTCTTCAGCCCGCAATAACAGATATAGAGGTCAGCTGGCATCTCCCCGAAGGATATGACGTCATACAGACACCACACCTTCTGCCCTTTGTGCAAAACAATAACCGGCTGGTGATTTATGGGATCTTGTTCCGCCCCCCTGGGGAGGAGAAAGAGTCCCCAAGGACACCCCTGAAACGGAAAATGGATTGGAGCATGCGCTCTTTTTCGAACAGCTCTGTCAAAGTATTTTGGTTTGAAGACGAGTGCGATTTACTGTCAGAAGACCAATTGTTAAATCAAACAGATAATGAATCACAGCGGCTGAGTGAGAACGAGTTTGAGAAAGAGAACGGCGATGCGACGTTTGCATCGCAAGGAAGCTTCGATGCGGAAATGGACAGTGTACCCGAAGCCAATACAATAGAGGCTATAGCCGATGGGCTTCTACGGTGCATGTGCAAGGGACATGGCAAGGAAAAGGCTGCTCAAAGTTCGCTAACCACCGCTGAATTTAGAAACAACGATCCTTGTGATTCTCGGGATGGCCAATTTGAGCAGGAGAAGACTGAGATATCAAACAAGACGACTTGCATCCCGGATGCTCAGGAATTTAACAACAACAACAATACCAAGTACTCAGAAAACTTCAAGCCTCCTGGTACTTCTGTGGTAGACGACTTGTCTTTTGAGATTAACTTTGGCGGCTTTTTTAATGACATTAAAAAAGATTTCCTTCGGGATGGGATTTCCCAGGAACACCAGCGGTCACCAAAACTTGCACAAGCCCACGAGCGAGACAGTGGTGTTGGATTTAGCATGGAGGAAAGCGATAAGAGCGACAAGAGCCCAGATGAGAATAAGAAAACCATGGCTGAAATGCAGGCGGCAGATTTAGAAGATGACATAGAAGATTGGCACCGCCCCAGCGAAAGTCCTACTTTTGAGGAAACTGGGCAAGCAAGAAAACTCGCCGTTCACGTTCATAAGAACAGCGAATTTCTATCCCAGCTCGGTGTACCCCATGATTTTGGCGCTGTCAGCATCCGAGGATATGTCGGAGCAGAGGAAGTGGAGCAAGTCATTCCATTTCCGGTGAACCGCAGTGGAGGTTCTTCCGAGCGTCCCACAATCCACCAGCTGCTGGCGCGGTCGCTGATAAGGGAAATGCAGGCAGGCCTTGACTCGCAAAGTTCTGAAACACTCGAAATGATAAAGGGAATCAGCCAGCTGTCCAACGTACAGTGTAGGTACACTGCACGGGTGGCACGCGACCAATATTGCTATGACAACCAGGTGCTGAGCGCACTGCAGTTCCCTCGGAAGGAAAATCATACTATGGCCTTGGGGTAAGTTGTTGAGCCTAGCATGGTCTACTACGTCCCTTTTCTCTTCCAAATCTGGTTAATTCAGAGGTGATCTTTCACTTTCCTCATTCCGCGAAGTTCCACCACTTCTTCCTATGATACCGACGACCGACAAGGCACCGCCCTTGGGTGCGCGCAAAAACTGCTACCCGTAAGGAGACGAGACGCGCGCAGGGAAGCAAAACCTCATCATTCCTGCGCGCTCGCATGCCTCGCCCACCATAGTCCCCCGAAATTAGTTCTTTTTTCTGACCACGTTATGCGATTTTCATGTGTGTCCATGGAACAGTGGACAATATTTGCATAATGTTCTAGCATTTAGTTGTGCGTAAACTGAGTTATCATTAGAGAACATTCAAGAATCTCTGCTTTGAACAACTCTTGCGCTTCTCTCGTGTTCTCGAATCGTAACTCGATATGCTCATGTTAACGCATGGAACCACTTGGCGAACGATGTAATTTTTAGTTGAAGGTGCAGGAGACGAAAGCCATCTAATATATAATTTTAATTTCAGAAGTCGAAAACTGAATGTCTTGACAAGAAACTCTGGTTTCACAGTAGGCCTGGGCCGGCGTCTCCCGAGTCCCGATGGAAGTGACCATGACGTGTCGCCATATTTTGCCGAGGGTGGAAACGACCCATCTCAGGAGTCTGGAGAAGAGCCAGTCGATTTTTATCGCCTTGAACGAACTGGTAAATGTTATGTGTGTTTTCATCTGTTGTCTTATTTGTCTGTCTGTCTGTCTGTCTGTCTCTCAAGTTGGCTGCGTATCACTGAAGATGGGCATTCCATTTTCCGACGGTGTCTTAGCCTGTGTGTTGTACCCTACAGTTTCGAAACCAGATCATATATAAAAATTGTACAGTGTGTCATATTATTACATCTCTAAAGGCTGTGTGCCCCTTTATATCATATTCTTTTTTCAACGACCGTGTGATATATAAGTCCGGTCCTAATGTATCACTTCAGCGGCTGCCCGCCAAATGGGATGGTGCGTTTTCACTGTTTTTAAATCTAATGGATTAAACGATGTTTTTTTTTTTTTGTTCTTTGTGTCACTAGTGATAAATTCGTCGTTGTTTCCAAGAACAGACATCGCGCTTCCAAAGCAGCATAGTGTTGGTAAAATGATTCATGTGCTGAGAGTGTTAATAATGTTTCCCTCGTTGATGTAGGTACCCCGGAAAGCCAAAGCGAGGAAGGAGGTTGCCGGAAAGAAGCTGATTCAACGACAAACTCCCCGAGCAAAAGTCCTCGAAAACAAATTCCTCCCCTGTCTACTAGATGTGTCTTGGGCGAGAGGGAGCAGAATCCGTCCAAGGTCCGAGCCAAGCTCATTGCTTCCGGCAGTTTCGATAGCTACTTTGAGTTTGGCACGAGAAAGCACTTGTCATTTGTGCGCATGATAAGTTTACAATCTGCTGAGGGAAGCTGGAATCTAGATTACTGTTTCGCCGAGGTTCTCGGTCTATCGCTATCAGGTATTCAAGTCGCATCACCGCTGGCCGATAATTCGCTTTATGTCGCAGACGATCTTCGAGAGTTGATGACTTCTGATAAATGCAACAACGGTTCGCAGCTGTGGGCTACTGCGCTCGCGCTGAGCTGGTTTTACAGAAAAAGGCCTCAATTCGAAGCTGAATGGTTCCTTGCGGCCAAGAAAGCAGAAGACTGGATGCGTAAGAGCCAATGTCCCCGCGGCTTTTCACCCGAGGACTTGAAGGCACTTGCTTGGCAAGCGCTTCTGTTACTCGAGACAGAAACTCGTAAAGCAAACTCTACTAACAACAAATGTATTACACCCCAAGATAAAATGGGAGGGCGCGACTGGCATATATTTCGAGATTAGCAGTCCTTTAATTCGTTTTAGTATGGACTTGTCTTACGGCCTTCTCTTATCCTATTTTTCGTGGTATCTACCTTTTTGAAGGAGCTATACTTATTGTTCTTTCTTTTTTCGGGTGTCACTTTATCTACAGGCTGACATAAGGAAAGATTTCCTAATTCTCGACATTTGAAACAAGCCCTCGTTTTCCCATACTGTTCGAGAAAGATCGTTATATTAAATAATTGTCATCAACCTGTGAAAGCTATCGCGGTCTTATCAACTCGTTTGTCGTCAGCAAAGTTTTAGATGTAAACGCGTTGTTTTTTTCTCGACGATTTGGTTTTTGGGGGTGACATTTGTGGCATACACTGCGCTGCGCGACTGAACTTAGCAGTGTACAGTCGTGAAATGTCTACATTGTATGCCAAAATGTCGAAGCATTGTGCTCAGGACACTTCCCTTGATTGTGTGCCTAGCCCTGCTGTCCTTCTCTATTTCCGTCGCCCTAAGTGATTTCACTAAAAGAAAGAAATATTTGGATAAGCCGAGAGAATACTGAATGTAGTCGAAGGAACTGAGCTGATTCAAAATGTCAAAGTAGCTGAGGATGCAGCTTTGCTTGGGTAGGAAGAGTGTACAAGGCTGTACTGAAATACACGACAATAAGCGAGTTAACAAAACGTGCCTTTTTTTTAATGCCATGTCAAATCCAAGCAGCTATAAAGACTTAATACAATCTTGAAAGTTCTTTCCGCTGTACATACAACATAGCACAAATTAACATGAATGCAATACTTATCTATCTACTTATTTTCGTTTCGTTCAGTTTTCACTGTGTCGATAGAAAGCATTTTCTTGTCTTTTTATTTGCCGCCGGTGACCTTTTCCCTAGCACTGAAGTTGCAAGCTTTAAGCCCCATTGTTTGAGAAAGGACTTTTGTGAGTGATCTTTAAATTCAATTATTGTACATGTAACAACATTTGTTTAATAAATAGCTCGAATATTATGAAAAACGTCTGCAAAACTATCTGCCCTAAAACTATTGTCTCCATTATGCCAAACAGGGGTGTAGCCAGCTTTCAACTCGCTGTACGCCCGGTCCTTCAAGGCCACATCGTAAAATAGTTCGTTGTTTCAAAGTTTGTAAAAGTCACATAAAAAAGGTCAAGAGGGCTGAAAAAATTCTAGATCCGGGCCTGCGGATTTATTGGCTGGCTACTCCCCTACCGAAGGCAATTTTTGTATACCCTTATTCGCCGAAATCAAAGAATTCTTATTTAACTAAATACGTTCTTCAATAAAAGTTGCTTCGTTCATAGGTTATTTAGACATCAGAAGTTCCAGCGCTGAGAGAGTTCAATGTGCATACACACTTCGCATTTCGCCGGAAACAATGGGCGAAAAATTACACTGAATAAACATATTTTGTTCTTTTTATTCATAGCCGAGATTTTGGAATAGACACATTTGTAAACTATTGCAGTTCAACGTGGAAGTTTCATCTTAGTTTTGCATTCAAGAGCAGAGAAATTTGATCGAGCTGATGCGAAATTGTTGGGGATTGTCTCCAATGACGATCAAGAAGTCCAACACATTCACAGTAATTGAATTTAATTCTCCCCGATTTTCCGTATGCTAACGCGTACAATCTCTCTCTCGTGTCTTCTCCCCTACTGTCTGTTCCGAGGTTTTCTTTCGTGTTTTAGTTCCAAAGTTCGAGGTTCTCACGTGTTATATATCACTTAACACTTCACCAAATCATACGAAGCTTAATTCAGGTCTACAAAGCAAACAAAAAAACCTAAAAATCGCCTTTTATCAACTTTTTCACCTGATTTCGCATTAAATAGACCGACTCGGTTGTTTTATGCTGAAAAGTGAATTTTTCACAAAAAGCTTGGTACTTTGTTAAAACACCGCCCCATTTCCGACGAAATATACATTTGAACCATTATTTTATCTTGACTTAGGAATGTTTGTTCAACTTCAATAAATATCACTATAATTGACGTTGCTCCTGGAAACGCGTGTGGTGCGTGCATGGTTAAGTAAGATATTGTCCTCTTTCAGGAGCAATGAGATCTGATTGTATTTGTCTAGTGCGGCTCAGTGCCACATGGCCTAATCTGATTATTCAGATTAGGCCATGTGGCACTAATTCAAGGTTTTTTTCCCTTGCGTTTTCCTTCCCCTCAAATGGCCTCATAGCAGTTGTCTGCAATCATGCTATTAGGACTCTCGTCACAGGTATAAACCAGCAAGAAAAGTATGTTTATTACACGCGTGTGAGAATATATAATCATTGGGCTTAGGCCCACTTCATGTAGGAGTCACCAAATATAACATTAGTCACAACACATGCTATCGAGCAACTTTTGAACGGTTTTCAATCGAGGTTCGTTACGTCAACACCCACTCACACCCAGTCACCGCAGAGGCAGGCACACGATAAACCAATCAAAATTCTAAGTAAATTCATGTGGCCATCGCTAAGGGCGGGAACACGCGTGCGCCGGAGCAAGTCACCATGAATTGCTTTTTATTTTGCATCTGATAAGTAGCAGGAAATTGTTTGGCCAATCCCTAAGCGTGTGAGCGGAAGCAATCGCGAAATTATTGATATACTCATTTTCGATCCTCAAATGAAAACCGTTGTCAGTTAAGTAAATAAAAAATCGATAGGTCTAAATAATTGTAGCTACCTCGCTGACATTCAACACTGTCCCTGGGGTTGCCACCTTCCAAACTCGATTCAGTGTCTTCCATTTTCGCCAAAAGGCGCTTCGACGCGTAAACCACACGTAAAAGTAATGGATTCGCAACAGAATCATGACCCCGCACAGAGCATAAATGGCGCCAAAAACAGCTGTTGTTTCCGGCTCCTTCGACTTCACAAAGAGATGAAATATCCCAAAGCCGATAATAGTGCAAATACTGAAGACTGTAACAAATAAATACCATAAATCCACCCGGCTACACGGTCCCAGTTCACCACGGGGTATGCGCCACTGTGACGTAGAAAAAAAAAGAGACGAAACGTTAGTACTGGATGACTTTTCATCAATTATTACAAGATTAAAAAGGCAAGACTTGCCTGTGTCTAGAGAAGGTAACCCTAATACTAGGGTTTTCACTGCAAAACAGTTGAAAAATGGCGCGGGTTTATACAAACAAAATCACCCTACTGCTTTAATTTCAACTTTGATAACCGCCCGTGGCTACTGCCAAGGGTCTCATCGCTAGACCTGGCAAAACCTTTTGCATGGACTATACAGTTACCATGGCGCCCAAGGGGAAATGTATGCCGGAAGAATTACGGCGTGCAGTGATTTAACACAATGTCTGGATAAATTCTGTTCGCAAATTGATTTATTATTCTAAGTCTCGACGGCAGAACTAAACAAGCAATAAAGGTAATCTAGCTATTTTTATCAGGATAAAAGTAAGTGAATGAAACTGAATTAAATAAGAAAAGTCAATTTGAAAATTGACTTTTCTGATTTAATTTCATCCTCTTATTTATTTATTTATTTATTTATTTTTCAGTCAGACGGCGGCTGCTCTCGCTTGCCGCAATTTGCCGTAAGCTACTGTTAGACCTGTAAGGCACCAATCAGAGAAGGAAAGTTGAAAGTAGCAGTTGTATACGATAACAAACGGTGTTTCCGGCTTTAGCCTTTAGACTAGCAACAAGAATACATACATTTATTAAATTCTCAACCTCGGATAATGCAATTCTAGCTTTCTCATTGGTTCATCAGTTGGAACTCGGTTATCAGCCATTATACCTGCGTTTGACCTTATATGGAAATGAATGCAGCAAATGTCGCTCAGCATAAAATTGTTCGCGGGAAGCCAAGTTTCGTCGAGAAATGAGAAATTACCAGTGAGAAAGCTAGAATTGCATTATCCGAAGGTTGAGAATTTAATAAAACAATTATTCCAATCGCCCTTGTTGGATATGAGACTGGTTATAGCCAACGACGCGCGTAGCGCGTAGCGCGTCGTTGGCTATTTACCATCTCATATCCAACGCGCGCTCATGGAATAATTGTTAAATATTTAGATAAGGGGTCAAATTAGAAGGAAATCGTGGAAACAATGCTGTTATCATCTCAATATAGAACCGTCTTCAATTTAGTGTCGTTAAGCTAAAGCCAAAGTAGTTTATCATGTTCTGAAGGAACAGCCAATCACAGAACGAAGTTATTCACGACTTGGTGACGATTTCGAGTGATTTCGATTTCGATTCACGACAAAGCGAGTAAAGGCAACCAGCACCAAGCGCGGGAAAATGGGAGTGACTAACTCTCAATTGGTTTACGTTTTGCATCTGATTGGTTGAAAAGTTCGCGCTAATCCAATCACAGAGCGAAGAAAAATGGCGTCGTTACTTTCGCTACTGAATCAAACGCTGCTCAACCTTTGACATTTCAAGCGCTATCTCATCGCCAAGATTTCAAAGGTTATCATAACTAGCATTTCACTTCAAGAGGTATGCATGGGTTACTATCTCATTCAAGCGTATGCGAACTGTTTCAGCTTAATTTCGATTGCTTCCCAATAACTCGTTCTTTTTGTTACACAAAAGGTTTCTTCTTAAGTTTAGTGTCAATTTCACTGTCACCACTTCCACCAGATGTTTGCAAATGACCAAATTGCGCGGACGCATTACCTCCGTATAATGGCGCGGGCAGAATAGTGTTAAACAAAGCGGTTTAAAGAATTCGTTTGTGACACAGTCGATGGCCACATGCCATTCTCATCCCCTATCACACCAAGATGAATCTTTTACTTACAAGCATAAGTGTTGTTTTATCATAACTTGTAGACCAAATGCGTGAATGGCTGACAATTAAAATCATTCTTTTGTTTTGGGCTAATTATAGCCTCACTATGCTCGATAGCTTGTCCAAGATTGAAAAGAATAAAAAATACGGGGCCATTTGTATGGGTAATCAAATGGTGACGAGTGAAATTGGGGAAGAATTTCACGCACAACTGTGAAATTTATTCCCTAATTTCACGAGTATACCATTTGATTGCTGATTAATATTATGGGTGACAAATTACGCTCACAAGACGCCATTTTGGCACCTTACGAAAAGTTGCCATGGCAACATTGTAATTTCACATGTGAAATTATAAATTAACGCTGAAATTTGGCGCCAAAATTAAGGAGTAATTTGTCATCCATGACTCTGTCCATACTTGCAGCCCGGGCGGGGGGTACTCCCTTCTTTTTTAGCCGTTTTGGTCTGAAATAGGGTAAAATGGTTAAAATCTCGCCACAATTTTCCGGCCCCCAGATAGCGAATTTTCTACATCCGCCCCTGGTCAAGATACGAGATATTTTTAAGCCGGCACTCGAAATACTAAGCAATATGTATACTATCGGCACATTTCCTTTGGTTATGCAATAGTGCAGCACGAAATGAAGAAGCCGAACTTGGCCCAACCTGGCGCCTGTGTCGTGATTAAAGAGCTTTTTCCCTTAATGGATCTGGCCTATTGTGCCAAGACGTTGATTTTAGAAAACAATACACTTCTTTGTGTATGTTAAAATGGCAACGAGCTCGAGACAAGTCTGTCCGCCTTGGCCGTGGAGCGATCCTGCGTGTAATAAATTCAAGGACACTGAGGTAATATGCGGTTCGATTCTGCTCTACATTCAAAGTCAAAAGGTCTAGTAATCGAAATGAAACATCGTAAGAAAAGATTTAAAAAAACAAACAAAAACCTGCGCGACATCAAACTTTAACATGTACGTGTACGTACCATGTGGCTGAATGAGCAATTCAGCCTCAGACAAACAAACCAGAATGTTCTAATAGTGTTTCAAACATTAAATAAATAAACACTGTTTGCAGTAACCTGTCATCTTAACTACTGAGCATTTTAATGCCTTGAAGCCCAAATATTGTCACCATAAACATAATACCCTTTTTGACTATTTTTTCTGAAACACCAAGGAGGTCAAACAAAGTGTAAGTCTAGTCTAATGTTTTTTTTTTTAACGATCTTGACATGACGTTACAGATCAGTGGCATTTTATGAATATTACTTAACACAAAAAGGCGTTTTAGGTGAGAAAATTTTCCAAGGAAGGATCTGGAATATTCACAAGACCGCAATAATATACTTTATGACAAAATAAGATAGACCTAGAAAAAAACCGAAACGAGACGGGGGTTTTGTTAAGGTTTTCCGGTCATCCTTCCTTTTTGTTGGTGTTTTTAAAAAGAAACGAGTTTGCCATAATTTTATGAATTATTTGAGAAGGTATAATAATCTTTTTATGCAAATGTAGAGTTTCAAGATGAATCGTAACAGCTATTTCTTTCAGACGCTTTTGACATTTCAGTGAGGATATATAATTACCGAACGGATTTCTACTGCCTTGATAATTCACTGGTTTGATATGAAATTGCTTTCGGACTGCAGAACGCCATTCTAATGCTTTATACACTTTTGCTGACTCTTCGGTACAGTTTTATGGCGCTCTTAAAGTATATGTCAGCATTTTGACATACGATTCCTTTCACTAAACATGCATGTTTTTTTTTTTTTTTTTTTTTTTTTT
>BLFK01001052.1:85721-104968 GCA_014634185.1 Astreopora myriophthalma | reverse complement strand
TTTTTTTTTGACGCAAGCCAATGATTATCGTCTGCAGTTATGACAATGGGAGCAATCGATACCGACCCAAAAAGGGAAAATAAGTCCAACTTAAACTGTATTTATTTCCTTAACCGGATTCATGAAACACAAAACACAAATATGATGCACCGGCCTAAAGATCGTGGACATTTTGGCGAAGGAATTCAAAATTCTAACACAAAATCCACAAACAAGCGAGATTTAGGCCTTCTCTGCTCTTCTGTGCAACATTAAGTGGAAATTTGGTAAGGTTGGACGAAAATTATCATCAAAATAATATTCTCGTGATTTGCTAACTGGAATCACTGAGGCGTAAGAATATAAACAATGAATGAACAAGATAAAATAAAATTTAAATGGTGTTCATTTAGGGCGATATGTTTTTGCCCTTAACAAAACAAAGTCAAATCGTGGGAAACATCGGCCTTTCTAAGTACAGAAAGCTACTTACTTTTAACGTCGTCATTTGCTTACCTGTTGTAGCGGTTTCGTGGTCATTTTAATGAACACATCGCCTGCGCAAAGTTCACATGATGAAGTCTCGGAAACTTGGAACCATTTTACTATACAGCTCTCATGCACCCACTTGGCAGATCCAGAGCATTTGCAGGGACTAATCAAGGCTTCATCGCCACTGCTTTGGCAAATACGGCACTCCTCTTCGTTCTTCAGAGCGTTCCGGTCTTTTCGCTCAAGGTTGCCGGTCGAAGAGAAACCATCCACTAAATTTTCAAAGCGTTCGCATTTCCGGTTTTCGATCAACTTCATGCAGGGGTCATTACATGAATCAGTATCACGAAGAATTTCGCTATTTTCCGTTGATACTGCAATTTGAACATGAGGACCCTTTGTTGAGTCAAGTCCTTGGCTTACAAGCGCTTTTCTTGTCTCTCTTAAATCCGTATGATCTGCGCTGTCACGCGGTGTAACAACATCATGCATCGCTCCGCCGTTATCCGAAAAATTATCTTCCCTCAGCCTCGTGCTACCAACGGGTCCCTCCATGTTTTTTATCAATCAAATAATTTATACGGTTATCCTAGACAGATAAAAGAAATACTAATGGTTAGAAAATTGTCAATGTGCCAGTGAATTCGATTGACATGACATCGGATGATACTGGCATATGAGTAATTTCTAGACTTTTTGACGCTACAAAGGGCACCCAGATCTTCAAATTATATTCAGTTCAGTACCTGTCTTTCTTGGTTTGTCCGTTACACGGAGTTCCTCTGAAAGCTTGGAGCTTGTTAAAAGTCCATCGCTATTTTTAGTATATCAAAAGAGGTTGTTTAGAGCGATGAAAGAAGACGGGGTGTTTTTCACACCAAGTGAAGCTTGATTGTTTAAAAAAGCTCCCGTGATTTTCTTACGAATGTCAATAGGACCTGAGGCAAATTAGCAGGGACGATTATGTATTAAGGACCTTTGTTCCTACTCCACAGCGCGAAATTCACACGCTCATACAGTTACTGATTGGTTTAGAAATGTCAACAAAGGCCACCGGAAATGAGAGGCACCATTCCAAAAGTGTGGCAAACCCGGGAAGGGGTCGGAAGTCGAACTGCACCAGAGTTGATTGTATTTTTTTTAACGCCGGGGAATCGAACCATGCTGGTTATTTTAAAAGCATCGCCATCTGAGAGAAAAATGTCCGTGATTATTGGTACCTGCCCTCAACACGTGCAGTAAAAGGTCGGCTTTTGTTTTCATCGCTCAAGGGAAATTTTAAGAGGTTTATGCAATTTGAGATGCAAGCTTTTCTCAACCTGCCCCATTTCCGGTTTGCACGCGAGCGCGAGGTGAGCTATATCTATTAAATGACAGTGATATTTCAGTATCACAGCTAATTTCTTGTTGCCTGGACTTTTTCACTTTCCCCAAGCATTATTCAAACTGTTGCCATAATGAATTCGAACTCATTCAACGCGCCAATGGGCGTCAAAGCTGTCAAATTGTTCAATTGTCACGAAAAATCCATCGACACCGGATAACGGGGAAATGAAAAAGACAAAATTATCACGTTTTCCTAAAACGCAGAAAGAGCCTATTTCGGCCTTTTCCCGGGGAGAGTCGACGCATTTAATAACAAATTAAGGTAACATTTTAAGAGGTTTGGGCAATAAATTGAATAATTACTATTATGTCTATTCTTGGAACCATGCGAGAAGCCGGTAAATTACTGCACAAGGCCTTTTTTCTTCTCTCTCTCTCTCTCTCTCTCTCTCTCTCTCTCTCTCTCTCTCTCTCTCTCTCTCACTCTCTGCGTCTCTCGGATGAACTTTTCGATCTGGCGAAGATATCTTTTAATACCAATTGTGTAATTTTAACACTAGGGCCAATATTCAAAGAATCACAGTCCTTCAGACATACTCAGACAAAATACAGAAATACAGAAAGGCTTCTTTGTCTAGTTTGTATCCTCTTGAAGAAATTTTCCCGAGGACACCAAATCTGCGTGAAGCTCAGCGGAGGTCGAAACCGGCCTAATCCCCGCTAAAAGGACGAGAAATAGACAAACCGACGTGATGTTTATGTTTTGATAGAGTCTTGTTACTACAACAACGCCCGATAAAAGCACTTTATTCTTGTTATCTCAAGGACCAGCGTTCCGTAAGTTATTTAGAGAGCCTTGGAGCCGAGAAAGTAGTCGTATATCAAATAATCTGTTATCCAAACACAACACGAAATCTAATTGTGTTTGGCTGGTCGCGCCAGTGTGGCAGGAACAAAGGCTGTGCTGAAGGGAGCGTAACACAAGAAATAATAGCATGTCTTTGATGTGGTCATTAGACAGGTCAGATATTAGGACCGATATCATCCAATAATTGTTTTCCATTTAAGAGGGACAGTCATTGAGACATGATTAGGTTGAGAGGACAGCGGGGATTTTGAAAACGCAAGGAATCCTGAAGGTCTACCCCGTCGCCTCCTCACCCCTCCTCCCCTTCCCCACTCCTCCGAAAGTGAGCAGCACAATCTCGTCCCCAGGACCCGCTTTTCTTTTAGTCAGTAACGAAAAAAGAGGCGGCCTCTTGGGACGAGTTTCTGGCTGGTAATAGGATGGATGTCGAGCACGAGAGGCGGAAGATGCTGAAAACCTCATTGTGTGTGTGGTTTTTTTTTGTAAAATCTTGTTCGATCTGGCCGCCTAATCATACAGTGGATACTGTGGACCACGCAATGGCCATAGACTCGATGTGAAAGGCACGTACCGGACGTCGCTTTACGTGTACATAAACCCGGCCAAAATGATTGCATGGTTGACACTAGGCGCGGAGATGAATGCTGACGAAAAATCATTAATTGTACACTCAAGATTATTTACTGGTGGCCGCGAAATATAGAGCTAAATAGTTCCTCCGTATTAGGCGCCTCGAACGACAGCATACAGACCGCAAATGCCGATGCGAATATTTTATTTAAAGATTTGCTGTCGGGTCAGTGGCGGATCCAGGGAACGGACCCAAGTCGTTGCGTTTATATGTTTAGACGGGACGGGTCCTGGGACGAGCCAGTTTTGCTTTCGGCCGGCCTAGGTTTTTTTCCCAGGGTCCGGACAGTACACGGAACAAATTGTCGAGTCTTCTCGCGCTTCGGCAGCGTTTCTGTTATGTTTGTTTTGTCTGTTTCGTGGTTTTCGCTGGCCGTTCGGAACCTTCTGTGTAAGTTTATTTGTATATTATTTTGCAAAGTTTTCATTTAGTCTTTCGTTATTTATTGAATTGTTTATTATTTTTTAGTTTTTCACCAGTTTTACTCATTAAACGTACGTATGACTTCGCTGAGAACGCGACACTCTGTGCAAAAAATATGTGGGATGAAAAATGAGCTGTCAATCGCTGTCATGCTAAGCCATTTGATTGGATGAACTGGATAAACGTTCCTATCTCTGTTTTTTAGCGCGCGAAATATCGTTCGTACGAATCCAATAGTCGAGATGGGCGCTCCTTCTTGTTCTTAACTAAGAACTCATGTGTACACAAAAAGAGCTGTTTTCAGCAAACCAGACATCGTGCTTTGCTATTGTGTTTTTTCTTCCAAGGACCGCGTTGCGGATACAGGAGTCAGTAGTTAGGGGGCGCCGGCGGAGACAGTTGCTCAGCTGCGGCATCAGTTTTCAGTGCTTACAGTTACGGTGATCTAGTCTACCATAATTTTCCAATTGATCCTAGCCTCTGTATACCGACAGTTTCTAGGCCAAAGAGAAATGTCTCCAATATGATTCCGCCGTGAGAACAAAAATTTGTATTCCTTCATTTTCGCGTGGACAGGTTGAGGAATAATCGGTTAACCGTTAAATTCACCATATCCAAACATACTGGCATTCGTTCAAGAGCGCAGACTAAATATGATACTGACAGGTTATGCTTTCTTTTTATGGATTCGTTGATTCTGTGGGAACAAGAATGAAAATTTAGTTTGGCAAATCAGTTTGCCTGTCAGACTGCTAAGCAATGGATTTTAACCCAATCCAATTGATGTGGCCATCTCTTGTAGCCTTGTTTGGCATGACGATAAAAAAGGGTACGTTCTTCGGCAGGTGAAGTCAGTCTGGGTGCCGGCGAGAGGAAAGTGAACGCCGAGTAAAATGAAAAATAAAGCAAAATAAGGAAAGCTTTCCGCCTCAAGCGTCGTTGTAGTCTTTTTTTTTTTTCGTTTCATGCAGCCTTGTTACGCAGTTGAGAACTTAAATCTCCCCGGGTTTTCAATCATTTTCCAAGGCGCACCATTGGGAGCGATATTTTTGGTGGACCAGGACGTTTATTTTTTTACACAAATTAACCCACACTGAGCGAATAAACTTTGTAAGGGTTTAAAAAAATAAAATTGATCCTCACCTTGATTACGATAGCTTGTTTAGTAAGCAGTTGAACGCTCTGAAAGCACCAAGTTCAACTGTAAACTGGTGAAATGAATACAGGCAAGCGGTCGGTGCTGATATTTTTGTATCTTCAATTGGTACTGTAAGGTACATTGGCCACCGTCTGCGGAGAGTGTTTTAAAACCTGAGGTCGAACGTACGCATTAGTCCTTTCTCACAGGGAAGAACTGGCAGGCAGTCTCCCGCAATGATATGCAAATGAAGTCTATCAACTGGTCCTCAGTATAACGGGTACCTTCGCGTGTTATTGAATGATTTGTAAGCCAAAGTGTTAACAGAAAGTGCCAGAAATACACGCAAACAGCTTCTATTATAACGCACCCTGATATCAAGATTCATTCCGTGTCATTTGCCTCGACATATAACTGTCTAGTGAGTGTATGTGTTGATAGTGTTATAAAGTGGAAAATGGAAGAAAAACAAAGCGTTTTGGAAGAGACAATAGATTACACTAATCGGCTTCCCGCGGCTTCCGTAATATCCGGCTCTAGATTTCCTTAACATTCTTTCCTTTCTTTTTTTCTTAAGAATCTGTCTACCATCGGTTTCGGCCGTCAGGCAGAGAGCGCCGGAGAATGGGAAAGTTTGTCAGAAGCTGAGATTTTCGAGGCAACAGGCCGCCTGCAGAAGCTGGCGATGTTCCCATCTTCAAAAGATGGCAGAGCGGCAATATGCAAAGAGCTCCGGGATAAGACGCATGCATGCATGCTGCAACCGGACTACACCCTCAAGAGCCCATCACCTGAAACGCCCGCTCCAAGTAAGGTATCACGTACATAACTGTCCAACTGTTTGATTGTTGACTGTCTGCCAGTAGACGCTTCATGAGGCTTTCTTTGAAGGGAAGCGTGAAAGAAGGCGGAGAAGGGAAAGGGGAAAAGGAAATAGTCCCCTTAAAAGAACGCTCGATCGCAGGTCACTGTGTTTGTTCTTTGTAAGTAGGTCCCATGTAGCGATGATTTTGTGCCAAGAGTAACGGGAAATCAGATGATGCATAATCGAATCGTTTCCGAATATGCGAAAAATATGTCTTGAAAAACTGACAAATGTGTCTTTTTTGTTTGTATTACTCTTGGAGTAATTAGAAAGAAATTTAAGTTGCTTGTATATAGACTGTTTGGATTGATATCTGTTCTCAGGAGCTCGGCCATAACTAGGAATGAATAATTCACTTATCTTTCTTAAGGCTGGTTTTCACCGCTTGCGCCCAAGCATAAGCTTATAAAACACTCGCATAGGAATGTTCTTCTTATGGTTATGTATAGGTGACATAAGCACTCTTGTCGGCATATTTTACACTCGTAGGCGGAAACGGACGTGAAATATGCATAAGCACAGGCGCTAAAATTAACAGTAGCTCGTATTTCGTCTGCCATTATTGCGCTTGCGTATGCCTCATTTTCTTTTGCTTGTTTCACGTGTCGGAACGTCGTAGAGACATGCCAGCGCTTATATAAATTATGCTTGTGCTTGTCCTTGTGCGGGAGTGAAAACCAGCCTTTAGGAGTTTTCGATTTCTCAGACCATCTGTATTTAGAACGGTTTTCCCGCCAAATATCGTCATCTTAACCAGTCAACGCGCAACGTCTCCGCTTACGTCACATGCATAAATTAGGAGCTTATAATCCGGAGAGTAAACTTCAATACGGTATAACCCTAGTATGGGAATTGTATGCTCCGGGTTACAGGCTCCTTATAAATTACGGTTTTATATTACGGGGGAAATGAGGATCTAAAAATCACCAGGCCTGAGAAAATGATTACTCAAAATAGGGGTACTAGTTTGCAAAACAAAGGGTTTCAGTCCCTCGGGACTCAAAATGGCTGCCGCGTGAATAAAGCCCATTTCTCAATTTGGCACTCCGAACAGAGAACAAACTGGCTAATAATTATTCTAGCAGTACTTTTTTTTTTGAAGCATGCAAAAATTGAGGTCGCGATGTCAAATTATATTGGCATTAATTGAACTAGCACCGTGATCTGTGGAAGGGATTGGGTGTGTCCACGAGCGCTCCTGCAGCCTAGCTTATGCAGCCTTCAGTTTGTGATAACTTTTGCATTTGTTGGTGTTATGTACACTGGGTTTATCGCGCGACCTTACCCTTGGGCGTTTTTGGATCTTAACCTCTATTATAAGTGTTGTTATCAGAGCGCAACGATCAAATATTTACTCCATTCCTTTTATCAAGGCTTCTCACATGCGACAAGGTGTCTCGAATTTTTCTTTGTAGCAACCCGATTTCATTGTTTCAAGGCGAAATCAAAGCGATCAGATCTCATTGTACCAAGTACGGTGGAATAAATTATGTTTGAGAAACTGGTGGGCAAGTTTGGGCATGTTTGCTTTCGCGCCAAATTAACAATGAAAGTGGTCAACGAGTTAACAGATAGATCCCATTGAATTTCCGGCGCGGTGTTTGCAAAGCTTTGTGAAGAACATCCGCTTGCAAGCAAAACTAAAGGAGATAGCTGCATTTATATCTTGAGAATCACGAAAAAAGCTTAACTATGCCTCACCAAAAGGGATGCATTTATCTGTTCGCAGACAAGAAATGCTTTGAATCTTGCTTTCGTAATTAACTAAAGAGGTTGTTCTTGAATTCAAGCAGAACGAATCGAATATCGGATCTCTTATGCCACTGTGTCGATTTAATCTAATAAATACAAAATTGTTATTATACAGGCATTAGGGACATTTACACTAATGGTTTGTACCACGTGGAAGTGTCCCTTGATAGATGAAGCATTTCTATTGGCGAAAACGGATCCTGTCAGAGTCTATTTTTATCATCATACAGTTGATTGGTTCGCTCCAGTTTTCCCGCCCTATTCGCAGATGCTGATTTGGCAGCTTATTGAGCGCGTGGTCTAGAACTATGGTGGAACGAACTTCGTTCGCTTGCCGTAAAAACAGGGGTTGCTCTTCTCTAGGTAAGTTATGTGTTTGTAACAACAGATTCTTGTCCTTTCTTTGGAATAAAGGAAGAATTCAGTGACTTGTCGCCTTGAAAACGCGGAATTACGATGTGCAAAGTGATGTTCAATTTCTGATGACAGGATGTGTGATCGACGTAAACACATATCTTCCGTGCTTTCATCCAGGCCTCTCACTTCAATCTCGTAGCTCCAAAGGTTTCTTATTTATTGGAGAGGTAAACTGAATGCATTGTATTGTTTCACAGGCCCAAAATTTTGCATCCCATGTGCACGGGCGACAGATTGTTTACATGGTGTTAAACTGAGCTATTTCTTTGTTTACGTCGGAAATTACGCTTATTCTTGTGAAAATTGGACCATTTTTATTGTTCATTCAACGAATTCTGTCGTTTTAACTAAAGTTATCAGTATTCTTAAATGACTTTTGGTCTCGAAAAATACCTTTCATAATTTGCCGGAAAATGAAGGGAATCGAAATGACAGTTTTGACAGTGCGACAGTAAATCGTGAACCCGATCGATCGTCGAGAACATATAATTAGCACCTAAAAATCAAGATCATCATTGTGCACGAAATATTGAGGATGGGGAACTTTAAGAATGTGCCCAAATGGGAAAATTAATTCTTGTTCCACTTGTTATCAGAATAAACAATCTCGCGTATTGAACGCGATAATCTGTGCATTTTGATGGGTCATTGCTTCTAATCCATTGGATAACAGGCACATAATTGGAGTTACTGTTGCTCAGTTTACGTGTTATTTTGGAAAACAAGTATCTTCCATTTTGCACAGGGCTGTTCACTTAGCGATCACCAGCGTGGTGAGAACACTAGCAAGGACATCAGGACAGGTTGTTACTACATTTTGACATCATTTGTGATACATAACTGAACAGATCGATGCATGGCAGAATGGAATCTATTGATAAGATTTGGAATACTTGATATACAGTAGCTGATTCAGGTGCTTGTTGGAAGTACATGTACCTACACTAAGTTGTATCAAAATTTAGCTGGAGAACTTCTAGAGGTACATGATGGTACAATGTATAAAAATATATTTGACTTAAAATAATGCCAAGCATGTGCTGTCATTGGTCAGTAAGCCTTTTTAGTATTTGCCCATGGGTGCATGCTCCTCTGGTAATGTACAAAAAGAGGACTGGGTACTAGTTTAAACATCATTGGAATTACATCTTAAAAAATTGTGTCATCACAAATGCAACTAACACATCCCCCACAGTACAACAGAACACGATTTTATCAGATGTATGGTATGTATAAGGGTATGGTAACTGGCAACGAATAAATTACAAACAGAGTTGAATAAACTGACTAAGCGAAAATAAGATAAGCACAGAAAATGACAAATACTTACAAAACGAATGTGACGACATGACTGAGAACTTGGCGAACCCCTTAAACTAACTAAACTTGCAAACTATCGACTTACTGACTTCAATTCTAGACATAACTAACCTGAAACCACAAACCAACTACTGGAAATATTAACAAGTGACCAATATATATAGTAATTACTAGTATGGAAATTGAAAAACCAACAAGTACGAAAGTGACCTACTGTGACAAAGAACGCTAATGAACAAGAAACTGAGCACAAAACCTAGGTAAATAAAGAAGCTACTTAATGCAAAACCAAAGATGAGAGCACTAATTAACATGTGAAGTGACAGGAATGAACTAAGTGGTGTTGCGATGATAAGACATAATACACAAAGCTTACTAGAATACACAGCATTTTTGTGCCTAGATAAATTGAATTCTACCAGGAAGATCGCATAAAAATTAGTAACTTAATCAAGTTTGGACAGGTTTCTTTGCATATCAAGCATACTGCAAGCTGTCAAAGATCACCAAAATTCCATACAAATGTCTTGTATTCCAAACTGGTGTCCCTCAAAATTAAGAACCTAATTACCCTGATTTCTCAATAACTGCCCCAAAGTATAAGCCGTTTTTGCCTGACTTTAGGAAAAAAGTATTTCTTATATGTGGGTTTTTACTGTAGTGATCTCTGAGCTGCTGACCATTCACTATTTTGGGTGATATTTTTGCAGACTTTGAAACATTTTCAATCCAGATATGTCTCAACAATCTCAGACTTCAAACAGCTCACTGGAGCCAATATTGAGCCAGGAAACATTCAATGAGGTCTTCACCAGCATTGGTCAGATATGGAATCAACAGGAGTTGCATGGGTGAAATAATGTTTGCTAGTCTATTAAAGCACTTTAACCACTTCCTCCTCCTTCACAGTTAAATCAGATGCATATGGTGTTATGATTCAGTTCCAATTGCATAATCGGAGATCAGAAATCATTCTATGCTATGGCCTCAACTGATTGATTATCACAAAATTTGAAAAGCTCAAGACTACAATCCCTGATTGACAGTACTGTTTGAAGCAGCCAAGCTTGGGGCTTTTTGTTTTGGCTTTTGATGACTCATAGACTTGTGTTGTGAGACTAATATTGTATTGGGTCACATTGTACTGTTTTCAGAATTCAGACAGATTACCAAATGGCTCCTACATCTCTTCTGATGGCAGATGAGAACATGCATGGTATGTTTCCAATGTTCCTGGCCCTGAATTATTTCATCCCTTATCAGAGAGACAGTGTGTTCCTGATAAGCTGTGAACTCTCCCTGAGGTAGAATCACCAGCTCTATGTTAGGAAGAGGACAGTTCATTGATTGAGGCAATGCATTTTTTTGTAAGATTTCTCTGCAGGGTCTATTATAATCCACATTCATAATGCAGTCCAGTTAACATCTCCCTCTAGGAGAATTGATTGGTATCGCATCATCATTCAAAAAAATGATCATTGGCTGCCAAGGCTCAACTCTAAAACATCACTGTTGCATTACGTACTAAGTATCGCAATAGTATCTCTACGATCGCAGTAGGATTGACAATAGTGTTTGACCTATCCCAATATGGAGGGCAGCTTTTGTAATTTTCGATGCTAGACTGAATTTACCGAGTTCCTTGATTGCAGAAAATGTGGAGTTGTCCTTGCAATGTACAAGTCTCGCAAAGCAAGAGGTGAACTTTCATTAATTTTTATGTTTGAATGCTCATTATCCATCATACATATAGGTACCAATGTCATCACAGCATTGGATTAAGTTGTAAATGGTGCAAAATATTGTGGGACTCATTCAGCCAGCTCAAAGTTTATTTTCCATTTTGTACCGGCAGGGCGAATTTGGACGTTTTGTCTCAGATCCAAACTTGATACAGTCAACATGCAAGCCAGAGTTACTTCCATTTAAACAGCAGGCCATGTCTTGCAAGAGAGAACCCCTTGATAATTCTGTAATGCCTTTACAATCCACGATGCCTACTCCACCACCAGAACAACCAATTCCACAGCCTCTGATTGTGTCTAATACAGATTTTCCTGGAATGCATGGATTTGATATCGGGTTCGAGGAAGAAAAGAGTCCCCCAACAAAGTCAGCACAGTGGACATATTCGCCTTTTCTAGAGAAGCTGTTTTTGAAAATGAGGTGCATTGTGCCCATCAGGTTGAGGTTACAAGGTTAGTCAAGTGTTTTTAAGGCATCTCTGCCGCCGCTCTCGTCACAGTTTTTTGTTTTATTGAGACATGTATACTCTGGCGCAGGAATCCTAACTATTTCTCTATTACAGCTGTAATTTAAAGTTTGGATTTGTTCCTTTCCTACCCAGAGGAAGCCAGAGAAACATAGCTAGAGGAAAATCTCCATTAAGTGACTTTTGGGGTGAAAGGGTAACAGGAACATAGCTTCTGAATAGATGGAGAAGTAATTAAGCTTTTCACGCCCAGGATTCAAGTCCCCCAATGAACTCCAGAGTAAAATCTATCCGTGGGTAATAGGTGTTCAGTACTGTTGCAGACCAGATGGCATTCCCAACACACTAGATTTACTTAAAACTCGATACACTTTTTATTAACATGCACACATGCTTTCAAGATGGCTACCAACAAGCAACCCATGATGGGTTGTGGGTTAATAGACACATGGTACAAAAGGATTAACCCTTTGATGCCTGCGAGGCGTAACAATATGGAGTTAGCCAGTCAGAGTAACGGGTATAAAGTCACTACCAGATGTGAAAATGGAGACGTACATGTGGTTTTGGAACACACAGTGAGAGAAGTATGTTGTTAACCCTTTTATTCTGGAGAGGTCCCCCAGCGACGAGTAAAATTTTCTAGCACAAGCCAGAGCAAAATCCTATTGAGTAAAAGTAACTATTAGGAATTAAAGGGTTGAATCTAGCCATTTTCTTTGTGGGGAAGTACTTATTAATAAGGGCTGAGAAATAAGTAATAATTGAGACCAGCATCATTCATTCCTTGAAGGCTTGGAGGAATCTAGAACACATAGGTCAGAAAAATTGAGATTGGAATGGGTGTGTAGAATTATTACAGTTTGCCGTGACTGATGATGAGGTCTCTTTCAGCTTTTCCTTCGCCTGGTTTCTACGTGCGTGTGGTTGTAATTTACAAACAACCTGAACATTATCGTGAAATTGTGGAGAGATGTCCAAACCATATTACCAAACACAAGGACGGTAAGATTACAGACCTTGCTCGTTTTAAGTTTTTGCCCAGAAATTCTAATAATCAATATTTTAGACACGATTTAGAGTAAAAATTAGTGATAATAATTTCAATGACGTTTCGATGATTCGTTCATCATTTTCAAATTCGTAAAAACTAAAAACTAAAAGTCAGAATCTTGTGAGTTCTTTAAATACTAAGAATGTGTGTGAAAATCTCGTTGCATGTAATTAAAAGCAATGTGGAACGTAGAGGGTAATGATTAGGTGCTAAATAGTTTTGCTTTGACTGAGTCAGATTGAGTGTTCAGCTCAGGTTTCTTTTCTTGGATAACGAGCATTTCGTAAATTAAGCATTCAAATTTCCCACGACATTTCTTAAGAATGGTAAATTGTTCCCGAACAATTCGGGAACAATTTACCATTCTTAAGAAATGTCGTGGGAAATTTGAATGCTTACCTAATTTAACGAATCATCGAAACGTCATTCGAAATTATTATCACTAATTTTTACTCTAAATTGCCCAGAAATTCCTAATTAAAACTTAGATAGTGTCTTGGTTGACCAAAGTAGTAGTATTTAGAATAGAATATTATTCTTTTGAGTACCAGGCTACAAAAAAGTGTAAGTACCCTATGAGCTGCTCCGTGCTTCCTTGTTTCTTTGCTTTATAAGGTACTGTATTTGGCACAATAATAAGGACCTTAAGATCTATGACGGCAACGTCAGCGGGAACGCCACTGAAACAAGAGACTTTAATGAGCAAAACAATGGCTGTGCACGTGCGTGTTGAAGCTTGGTAGGTTTCTTTCCCGTTTTCTGCCAATCTACAACGTCAAATGACCAAATCTCAAGTTCTAAGGAAAACGCGAGCACAAAACGGAGAATTGTGATTTCACCTCTTAGTTTGAACACCGTTCCTCTTAATTCAGCTCCTGGATAGTTCGGATAGTTTTTACAAGTTGAACAAACTGGAATAATAACGAAAAACTTTGCAAAAGGTGAACTAGCAATTTGAAATGACGCTTTCATGGACATCGCCGTCGTAGATCTTTAAGTCCCTATTTACTCTTACCAGTCACTCATCACATTCAGTGAAACTTTAAAATGTTTGTCCCGCTTCTATATCTTTTCTCGTAAAGGAATAAAGGAAGTAAATTTCTTAATAATGTAGACCGAACCACCCTGGAAAGTACCGTAGTGTGGACTGGGACCAATACGTTGTAACAATGCCCCACCCACTATGTTTTACTGCCCCACCCACTTTCTTTGATGAATTACAAGAATTCAACCATGCTTTGGGAAAGGGGTTCATTTATAACAAACCACTTTCTGTTGCTACAACCAAATTCTTGGAATTCATCAATGAAAGTGTCGGGCAGAAAAACAGAGTCAGTAAAACATTGATACAAAGTTTTGGGCCCACTCCACACTTTCAAGATTTTTGTGGTAGTAGTTCTCACTGTCAGGTGCTATCCTCGTTTCCAGGACACCATGCACCTAAGCACTTGCTTAGGTGTGAAAACCCAGCTACGATTTACGTGTCATGTCCTGAGACTGGAAGGCATAGTTTGAAAATTCCCCTGGGGATACCTCAAGGTATGTATGGTGTTTTTTAGTGCAAAGTCCAAAGGACTGATAGACTTTTGTAGTCAGGAGGGACCGTAAGGCTTCAAGAAGTAACAGCAATGTGTCCTAGTCCAAAAATGTCAGCATGTTTACATGTAACTGTTAAGGACACAATATTGATTCTTATTTTACTGGCTGTTAACTTGTAAATGTGTTAACTTCGTGTATGGGTGGGTGAGGCTGCATCTTCACTCTGACATGAAAAGGCGTTTGTACACAATGAGTGAAGCCAAAAATATCCACTGGTGGGTTAGAACTGGAATTGAGAAAGAGAGGACTTAAAAAAAAGGGGAGCAGGTCCACTTTAGCTGTTCTCCCCTTCCCACTTGAGTTGTGGAGTTACTACCTAAGAGAACTTTGTGCTATCTGTTGGGAACCGCTCTTTATAGAATTGCAGTGTGTAAGGGTGGAATTGTGTACGACTTTGATACAATTGGTCAGTCAGTCTCTAGAAGTCAGCCTGAAGGACTGAAATGTGTATTATTTTGGTAACTGAAGTGGTGATCTAGTTGAATTGTATAGAGACTTAAAATTTGACTTAAAATGTATAGGGCAGAAGAGGAAGAAAATCTAGGGAAATTTTTTGGGGGAGCGTCTTCTTGTCTTGTTGCCCTAATATTTGACATATAGCATAGGCAAGTTCACCCCTTAATTTTACTGCAGATGATCAGGTGGAAATTGGCTGTGATTCTGTGAAATGACCTAAAAGTGACCGTGCAAAATTCAGTTACATCATTTTGGCTAGAGCGCTTCAAATGTTTGTTTCTTATTTGACATAGGTTGAGTAGTGGTTCAACCTGAGACCAAATTTTATCTGCAACTTATATACAAGAAAAATACACAGAAATTGTTTTGAAAGTAAAATAATGGATATCTTTACTCTGCAGTATGATATCCAGTTTGCATCTTTTTTAAATGTTCTTTTTTTTTAGCTGGAAGTGACTTCGTGACTGAAATGTTTCAGTTCATGTGCTTCAGTTCGTGCCCTGGCGGTTTGAACAGGCGACCAATCCTGGTCATTTTTACCCTGGAATGGGGGTAAGAGCCTACACATGGAAGATTTGTTCTCCTGTAAACTAAGGTTGCATTTTTGGGGGACTATTCTGTTTCTTTCTATTCGAGTTTAGGCTGCGATTAACAGAAAATATGGAACAAAGCCAAGAGAACTTGTATACCAAAAACGGAATGCTTATTCGGCAGGTGACCTGAGAACTAACACTCAGAGTAGTCTCAGAATAGTCTGGCAGCCGTGCACCAAGATCTCCTTAAAAGAGCGAGTATTCTGTGTATTCCAAGTAAACTGTATTTTGTTTATTCCATTCATTCTGCTATCAAAGCAGAATAAAAAGAATGCTACTCCATTCATTCCTGAAAGTGGAGTAAGTCCCCAAAAAACAGGCAACTGAACATTCATTTTATTCTTATTCCTGAATGGTCTCAAAAGAATGCACCCTAAAGTGCTTAATTCTTACCAAAATATGTCATCCGTCAGACAAGGAGCTCTGAAAATCATCTTGCTTGAGAAAAAATATCCCACTCAAACAGGTTAAAATAATCTTGCCTGGGATAGCTTCCCTCTTGCACAGGTTAGGGGAAAAACCTACTAACAAATTCTAACGCAAAGACTTTATCTCAGTCCAGAAGAGTGCAAAAAGTAGCTTGCCTGATGTCGACCAACTAGCTATAGGCTTGGTTTGGTATGTGTCCTGCGTTGTTGCCAAGCAGAGTTCATTTAAATTGTCAACACATCAAACACGCTCCAAATATCTGTGATTTCAAGCAATTTTAACGATCATAATATTTTCATCATACTTCTTTTTTCTTTCAGAAACCAAGTGGTGGGGCGGAAAGCACAAAATGTCCGCATTTGTGCATGCCCTGGCAGGGACAGAAACATTGAAGAGACTGCGGAATCAAAGAAACGGTCCAATAACTGTACATTGTCCACTTCCATCGATCCTCAAGACACACAACCAGTGCGAACATCTACACCAAACACCACTCCACCCCCCACTCCTCAGGTGTCATCATCATCATCATCAGTGCCTCACACTACCCATGAGGAGCCATCGACATCGACAGATGAAGGAAACACCAGTAAGATTCAAGTACCAAAACTTACAAAGAAAAGATGTGAGTACTGCATCAAGTTGTCACCTTGATTCACTTTCACCATTTTTTTTCCCCTGTCCTGTTAATACTAACAGGGTTTGTACACATCTTGAAAACTCTTACATTTCAGGACTCTGATTTCAAGGCCTTGAAATTGGTTTTAGGTCCTTGAAAGTCCTTGATCTTTTCAGCGGACAATATCTAAAAACATCAAGGCCTTATACAGTAGTGGCTTCAGATGTTGGTGTAAGCAGAACAAAAACACTTCTAAATATTTACAAAATGATTGTGTACATGTACAAAACCAGTCATTTTCTTCATTCCTAGCTAGCACTCTACCACTATTATTGCACATAAACATATTGTTTGGTTGAACACAGACTCCTTCAACTTGTGGCCTGTATAAGTGTACAAACCTTGAGTATACTTACTGTATGGCTCTTGGCTCTTGTGAAAGGTCTTTGTGGTGGGCAGCCATTGTAAGTCATTACTTTGAAATTTCCCTCAGAAGCACACAATTAGCTTGGTGTTTCAGTAATAGAGAAGAATACTAATTATTCACTCTTCCAGCTGCAGGTGTACTTGTTAACTTGATTACAGAGTACAGTTCGATCACTTTTTGTACAATGCAGTCTTCTCTTTCAGCACACCCATTTGTTACTTCTGGGTTTGAAGTGCGGCAGCTCAACGTTGATAGAAATTCACCCAAAAGGCAGAAAACCCATGAAGAGGAAGTATTCACCATACAGGTTTGTTCATTTCATTATTAGTAGCTAAGTTGTGAAAGTATTGTGTAACCTACTTTGAAAAAGCCAGAGGTTCGTTTGTGCAGTCATTGGTAAAGGGAATGCCACTTTTTTCCCTGGTTAGGTTAAAGGTCGTGAGAAGTATGAACTGCTTTTGAAAGTCAAGGAGAGTTTAGATCTGATGGATCTGGTTCCTCAAGCACAAATAGACAGATACAGAGCAAAGTAAGAAAGATCATAGACTATTGATTATTATTCTAGTGATACTGAAAACAGGAAAGGGCAAGTTCTTGCCAAAGTTGATGTTCTGTGTGCCTTTTTGTCAAAGCATTGTTGTTGTATAAGTGTCAGAGTTCTCAGGGTGTCTTCTGAGGTTTTCCTCTTCATCTGGTGGGGAATGGAAAGGGAGAAACTTCATCCTGACTTTCATTTCTCCAGTTTCTGTTGTTTGTTTTTGTTTGTTGTTGTTGTCTTTTTATTCAATGTGTGACATTGCACAAAAGTAGAAATACTGGTCTCAAATTCACCATACAGTTGCAAAGTGCACTTCAGTAATTTGATTCGGCAATTAGTGAGCTGTCTTTGTTAGCATTAACTTTTGGGGTGCCCTTGTTTTCAATAAACAGCTGCCTTCCGTGTGGCAAATTGCGAAACTCTCCGAATTCGCAGAGTTCAGAAAATGCTGATTTGCAGAACTCCAATGATTCACAACCAGTAAGTTTCTTTGATCCTTTTTATTTGACTTGATAGAGTGGTTTTCAGCTCATTGTCGTAAAGCCAGATCCAAAGCGATTCCGGAGCCAATTGCATTCCAAAGAAAAAACAATACATTCTTGGCCAATCGCAAGTCAAAATAATTCACTACTTGGTCTTTTTAGCCAATCAGAGTGCAAAGCAAGTAAACACAGCTGGTGTGCCAAACACAGGAAAACCAGAGTGACTAAGTCACAAGTGGTTTTAGTTTTGCATCTGTTTGCTTGGAAAGTTCGCACAATTTTTTTTTTTAATGCAATCAAAGAGAAAGCCAAAATTAAAACCAAAGCAACTTCATAATTACTTCTGACAGTAAACTGAAAACAGCTCTTTTTATTCCTACCTTATTGTTAATTAAAGAGACAGGGGCACAACCACCCAAACCATTTTTTTTTTCTGTTTTTGGTCAGATTTTCGCGACAGCGATGCTAATGGTGATGATGCTGGTGGTGATAATAAGTGCTTGAAAGTTTGCATTCAAAGTAATTTTAGGTTCAACATTTAAAGGGGCTGTCTCACGAAATTTAGCCAAATCTGGCAACCAAATCAAGTGAAACAAATTAAAATAACAGCTTAATACGTAGGACGAATGTTTGAACAAAACAGGAAATGCGAAAGGAGCCAGGGAAGGGCAAAATAGAACATTAAAAAAAGGCATTGCAACTGGGGTTTCTAAAAACTGTTTAGCCTGATTCTGTTTAGCCTGATTCTTAAAAATAAGTTATAGGTTAATGTTAAGTTGCATAGCAAGCAATTGGTGAAACTCAACAAAATAGACTGCATTGCCGTGCCACAGCCCCGTTAACTGTGCCATTTCGTTGAAAAGGTGATGGAAAATGGCATTTGGTTGGTCACAAATTGTGCTGCTTTGCTTGCATTATTTTGTTTCTGAGCATTCTGTGACCTGTTAAAATTGTCTTTGAAGACAAATCTAGAGAAAACTAAAACTGTTGTATGCTCCAGGTCTTGGCATACAGGTTATTCACCAAGAATGACCACAAACTGCAAGTTTGGTTCCGGAGTTTCAGCAAGGCTCAGTATGGGATAAGGTTTACTCTAAATTTTGGTATTGAAACTGGTGGTGCTTCTCTCTTATTACACGTAGAAAGGACTTGTTAACAGGAACAATTTTGCTGAATAATAATATTAATTTTTTGGAAGAAAATTCATTTGTTGTGAGGTTACCAGTATGAAAGCTGTTAGCATCGAACGCCATCCCTGGAGCAACTTGTTGCAAAAGCTATCCTCAACAGTACATGGGTTTTATTTGGGAGTGTACATAATGTACATTATAAGAAGGATTTCAATAGCCTGAATTTCAGATACCTTGTTTCCTTGTTTGCTCGCTCTCTCACTCACTAAGTCACTAAAGGCCAAGAAACTTAGCAAGCAAGCAGAGGAGGTGGTTAAAATTTTGGCCAGGATTGAGCAGCTTGTATTTGTGGAGGCTTACGATCGCACCTGCAGCCCACGACACAGGCCGTCTATGGCTGCATGGGGAAGTCCGTGTATAATCTTAATGCTGAGCTGCAAGTAGCCCGCAAATGCAAACGTATTTGTGTCTGTCATGTTACTTTGTCGAAAAAGTAA
>BLFK01001052.1:63085-80585 GCA_014634185.1 Astreopora myriophthalma | reverse complement strand
TAGAATCAGACGAAGTGAGTATATGAATGTATCTTACAAATAAAAAAGGTAGTGTAAACCCATCTTTGTACCTCCTTTTTGTGTTCGGCTGATATTGGTACATTATTTTATTATTTCTTTTTGTGAGGGTTTTTTTTTGGGGGGGGGGGGTGGGGGTGGGGCAGCTAGTTTTACCCCATTGATTCCGGCTTATCCTTGACTTGCAAACTATAAGGCCAAAAATCTCTAGACTCTTAGAGACACAGGTTTGCAGTATCCCTGAGAACGACATTTTTCGAGCAAGTGATACAGGTTTTATCGGAAAAAAGATCTGAATTCTGTTATCAGGAGTCAAAGCTATGTCCTTCCGATTACCAGTGCAGATGCTCTAGCGCTGAGCTATAGGATACTCGTTGGAGCTACGCCATTAGACTACAGGTTCATTCTCACTATTCACTAAGCTGAACACTATTCAACAATAAGCTTGTTACATCATTGTCTAGAGTCTAACTCGAAAACCTTGTGGTTCATTTAGGCCCTAGGCAATTTCTCTACTTGACCTATTTTATTAAATTTCATGTTTCATGTAACTATCACTTCCTTTAAACATAGTCTGCTATGTCACTGTAAATAGTAAGAAAATTGGAAATGCAAATACATTGTATTGTATTGTATTGGTCCCGTGTTGGTGGTATTGAAACAAAAGGAGCTAATGAGAGATCTATTGTTAATGATCACCAAGATAAAAGTGCATGTGAAGAATTGTTCCATCTCAAGTTGTGAAATATTTTTCTGTCCTTAGATCCAAGGGGATTTAAAGTTGAAAATATTCGGAAGCTGGATGAGGAAGAAAAATTGGAATATGGTGACTCCGATGATGACGACTTCAGAGTTGTGTTACCTTTAAAGAGAAACAAGCCCAAGAGAGTTCACAACTACAAGAACAAAATGGAAAACTGGGAAAATGCAGAGGTATGTAAACTTTTCCAGTCTTGTAGTCAGGTTTAGAAGGTTATACAGTACTTACATGAAGGTCTCAGGGCTCACAATAAATGGCTTTTGATTTGCTTCAGTCTGCAAATTTGTCATACCAAGATCTTGGGCATCCTTACCAGAAGAAAGAATTCCAGCGAGTGCTCAGAAGACTTATAAGATGCGAACACATACAACTTATAGAAAATTCCCTCGCTGACTTGAGCACTGTCCTGCTTCCAAGGTTTGTGGCAACTGTTGTAATTTGTACAGAATATCATATACATATCAAGGCCATTGAGGAACTGAAACTATCCCAGCTCTCAGGGTTTATAAGTTTAAATATTTTCATTCATAGCAGTCAATTTAGTCTTCTTACTTCTTTACAGGTGTACACATCTTTATCTTCAAAGAAATTTTATCACGGACTTAAAGGTGAGTTGTGATATTCTGTATTGTACCTGCACATTTAATTTTACATTTAAATCAACAAACCTTGTTGATGGCATTTAGTGGTAAGAATCAGGCTGTTTTAAAATTAAGTTACTTCTTTTTTTTCTTTCGAAATATTTAAGCCAAGCATTCTTTCAGCGTTTGTCTGAGAATTTTGATTTTCACCAATACAAATCACCTGTTGACATATTCCGCTAAAGTTTATTGTAACCTAATTATGGAGTAAGGTTTCAAATGAGATAAGATGTTTACAATCGAATTGAATCGGAAATCATTGTTGTAGTTTTCGATCAAAAACTGGAGGCGCGTTGTAGACTTATACGCTCACTTAGGCTTTATTGACTGGCAACACACTACAGTGTAACTCAAAGTACACAATGAACAATAAATGTATACATTCGAACACAGTAGTCTAGGCACTAATTAAACAATAACCACTGGCCAGAAACTAACCGATATCACGACAAGCGTGCCATGACAACAAGCTGACTATAAGTTACTGTAGGATATGGCCTGCTTAACTGGCCAATCATAGCATGTGAAAGTATCTAAGAGAGGTAATGTACACATGCAACTTGCTCAGGAGAATATTCATGAATTCTTTTTTTTTTCTCATACAGAAACTTCCAAAAGCTCCTCTGCTTGTACACCTATCATTGCAAGAAAATAATGTCCAGAGCTTGAATGGCCTGGATGTCCTTCGAAAAACAGGAATACGGTCACTAGTGCTCAAAGGAAATCCAATAGCATTAGACCCTAATTACAGGCAACTGTAAGTTACATTTGCATTTCTCAATGTTTTACTCATCTAGAAAACATCCACATGCATGAGTTCGCAGTAACTGGGTCTTGCTGTAGCAGGCTCCCTGCTTCCTGTTCTTTTGTATGATTTTTGTTCCAGTTTCCATAGTACCTATTTTTTTGGTATTTGGTAAATTACAGGTGAAGCTAATTTTTTAAAAAAAACCAAAAACATGTATTTGAATGAAGTTTTCATGAAAAGGTGACCAAACATGGTTGTCTATCGCAACTTTGGAAGTATGCTTCCTTGCAACACAAAGTGAATGTTTTGTATTCAGAACTGTGATCCGTAGCATTTTGTGACATAACTCAAGGTTTTCTGATGCTGAAGAAGAATTGTATACTAGCTTATTATGAGGTGAAGCTCAAGATTTGCAACATTTGCAAAGTTGGTAAAACTAACATTGTTCATGAAAAATGAGAACAGAAGGAAAAAAATTAAAAGTTAAAAATATTGATTGCTTTTTGTCCTTGTCATACACCGAATACAGAAATGACTGCCAATTAATTGTTCTTGTATCTCTGTGCTGATTAGCTTCACTAGCCTCGTTAGCAAGCGCAACATTCAAAAGAATTTTTACTCCAAAATAAAGCCATTGAGTTTAACTAGCATTTATATGAAAGAATAATAAATAGGTCACCATTTTTGCATTCGGTCTGTAAAGCAGCAGTTCCAAATTAAATTTAAGTTCCATATTTTTTTAGGTGGTGATGTCCACATTCTTGAGTACACCAATTGAGTTGTTCAAGTAATGTTGGCCATTACCTTTTGTCTCTGATATAACAACTGTTGTCTTTTTTCCTGTTTTCAGAGTTTTCAGAATTTTGCCTCAACTTGACCTTTTGGATGGTATCCCAAAATTAAACAGTGATTCCCAGGACGTTGTGGTTAATGCAAAAACTTGTATCGTATCATAGCAAGTTCTGACTTTTGTTGGTATTGCTGTGGACCATGGAAAGTGGCTGTCCTCTCACTGCTTAACAACTTCTCTGACGAAATTATGGTCTTAGTCGATAGCACTGTGACTATCATGGCAGTTGGGTATACTGTGATTTCACGATAACTCTTTTGAAGCAATAATTATTGGCATATTTCACACATATTTCCACGACGAGCACTTAGTGCTAAGGAGTAATATTAACTTTTTATAAGTAATGATGGCTGATACTTTATGATAAAGTATGCCTTGTCAGTGCTACTTGTTCTTCTTGGATGGTGTTAAATACATGTGGATGGTGTCAATACATGTAATTATTACTTCAAAAGGTGGTTCTTATTATTAGAACCCAAAGACACTGAGTCGAGAATTTGGTCAGAGCTTTATGTGCCTGGGAACTTGTATTTTGTTGTATGCCAAGACTTTGAATATCAGTGTGTTCTGTGGTTGAAATCAAGATGTTATCCAGTATAATAGTAGAATTCTGGGAATCAGAGCAAACAGGGAGACGAAAATCGTTTTCCAAGTAGCATTTGGAGACATGTGTCATGGCTGTAACAAAACTCAACAAGCACATTTTAACTTATTGAGCATTACAAACTGTTAAGGAAATGAGGAGTTTGTTTTAAGCAACTGAAAGTTCATGTGTTCTTAGGGTTTTTGGCATCCAGCATTTTTTTTTTCTTTTTTTCTTTGTGCTTACATACAAATTGTTCTTATACGTGTCTGTCTCATTTGGTTGCCAAAACGATATGGTATATTGAGGTCTTGGTGATTGGAAAATAGATTTTTATTGACTGTGTTATTGAAAGATGTTCATATAGATGTAAAAAAATATTTATTACCTTAGAACATTTTTCATTGGGAAAGAACAATAAAATTGACATCATACAAACCATGGTTACAAAGTTTTGTGGTTGAACAATTAAACTGCAAACGTTGAAGGGAAGTCCACATAACTGTCAAATAGTTACCCTGTTCTATAAAGCCTTTTCGCCAACGAGATGTATCAGAAGTGTTCGGGCAAGATTGAAAACTTCCTTAAAACTAGTGAATTGTTAAACATATTTCACAGCTCTCTATCTCTTTACTCAATAGATAACTTTCAAACTCTTTGTGGACACGCCACTAATGGTTTCTCGTCAAGTCTCTCAGACCTACATGTAATGAGCAAAACTGTAATGAGCTTAAACAGGCCTTGCAAGTCTCCAAAACTCTTTGAACTTGAGGCCCTGAAGGTTCTTTTAGACTGTTAAGAGAGCACTTGACCCTGGAAATCTTTTAGACCGTGTGGAGTAAAAGAAAATTGCCCTTGTGCAGGAAGAACTAAACAATCCCGTAAATCCGGACTTTCAATGTAATTTATTTGAATTTTGTAGTGAATAGAAACCTGGAATTGTGCTCATGAAAGACGTTGAAAAGTCGTTACAACGAATACAAAACCTGAGAAGGCCAGAGGATATTAGTATGCCCTCGTGAAAACCGTTTCGTTTTTTCGATGTATCACCTCCTTGATGAGGGCTCACTTTATAAACTTCGCTGGTAGTACACTGGATCATCCAATCTACTTGAACTCGAGCATCAGTGTTAGGGGTCAGAGCTGGGATCTCAGTGGCTCGTCTCCACCAAGGACCCGAGAGGCATAACTCACGCAGAATCATTTCCTCTCACTCATCACGTTCCTTACTGTGCCCCGAGGGGCCACAGGTAAGGATTACCCTAACTGATAACCATAACAGCCGAAGATTTAGCTACTTAATCCTCGAACTCGTACTACACGTATGGGATATGAGATATTTAAATGTGATTAAATCACGCATTTCTGCAGTGAAAAATGCTTCATTTTAACCAATGGAACGATAAACTAGCAATTAAATTGTCGAATAATAGTAATTTAAAAAAATGCATTTGGAAAAGGTTTTTCTCAAGTCTTCGTGTTACGCATGCGCATTAGTGTCGTTATGTGTTTATAGGCGTGTCCGAATCAAAACATGGAGAGAATATTTTGATGTGATTAAATGATCACTAAACGAGCCCAAAAAGAGAAATGTAAAGAATTGTATTTTAGTTAACCAATTGCAAGAAACGCTTAATAGGGTATTTGTTCCCGAACGCAGACAACCGGTAATAAAGAAGATCTTTATTGTTATTTTAAACAGATATTTGCAGACATGTGCAAGTTAACAATTAATCTAGCCTGCATAAAAAGTTACAAGACAAAGACTACAAAATATAATAATGTATACAATTAAAGGTTAAATAAAATTGAAAGACATGCAAGCCCACTAGCCCATAAATGAAACCAATGATGCACACTCCAAGGGCCAGACCACCCCAGCGGAAACTGTGACCCTTACTCCTCGCGAAATTGTAGCGTCGTGAGACGGCTTATAAGACTTTCTGTATTGTCCTTATGCGCGAATATTAATACTAGAGAGCCTTACCATTTGCAGTTGTCACCTTCGCCTCAGTTATTTTAATTACATTTTTTAATTATTTACAGGCCGGCCCATATTTATTTATTTTGTCCGGCCAAACCTACGACCTTCAACTGTGCCCTCATGACAATGAGTTAACCAGGCGGTGATTAAGTAATTGTTCAGGTTCGCCAACTCATACGAATTTTAATCCGCTTTTCCTTGTGTAAACTCAGGAACTTCCGCACCTATCGACCAAGTCCCGCGTTTTCCTATGGTTCTCTCTAGACCATCTTTCGCCACATTGACTTCACTTACCGATGGATCAGCAAGGAGAAGTCCTTGCCTACCCGTGTTATCTGTTCCCACATTTTCTTACAAACCACTCTGAGTTGATTAGATGAGAGGGGTGACGCACTTTACAGTGACTGAGGTGGCCCTGCTAAACTCACCCCTCTCCCGTCAACTCCTTGTTGGTGGCTTTGAAAACAAATTGTGCAGTTAAACTTACTATCAAACAAAAGATACAGTCAGTATTTGACGGCAACCACGGTAAATGAACTAAAAAAATTGTAGTCCAATGGAAAAAGGGATATTAAAGTTATAAATGATTAAAGAGCGCCAATGAATAATTAAATAGGATTTATTTGGTTGCCAGGACAAATTTTCGCTCACTGACTGACTGACTGATTGACTAAGTGGCTGGCTGGTTGGCTCGGAGAGGGTTTGTGTTTTTTTGTGACGAAGCGGAAGCCACAAGAACTGCACTGTGAAATGGTACTCTTTAAAAGGAAATCAAGCTGACTTCCTCTTAGAAGACCACTTCAATTATCCAATGAAAAAAGCTTTTTAGAGTACGAACGAGATAAGAACTAAAGCCATCAGCTGGTTCCATGAGCGTTTTAAGCTTGGCTATTTCGTTGCACAAGTCAACCGTGTCACTCTCTAGCTGATAAAACTGTGCAACGTTTTCTCTACTAAGCTTGTAGCTCCTAAAACTGAAACTGATTTGACAAATTACAACACAAATTGCCAAAATGACTGCCAAATAATGCCGGGTAATGAGTAATACCGGGCACATCACTAAGGCAACAACGAAAACCGCTTTAAAACAAAGCCAGGTTAGGCTTTCGGAGCCCTCGTATGCATCATTGTAAGTTTTCTGAGCCTTTTTACTAAGCGCTGTTGTAAAGTGATCCAGCATGTTAATCAGTGTTTCGGCGTTTCCCCGCAAGACAGTGGCGTTTCCAGTTTTCCATTGCCGCACCAGCGTCGAGTCTAAAAAGTTCACCAGGTGCTTTATTTCCGGCAAGCTCAGCAAGTCTTTCCGATTTGTCAAGTTGTCTGCCTTACAGCACAATACAGTAGCCTTGTGACCAATATGGACTAGATACACGGAAAAAAGGACGAATTGCTCCTTTGTGACCAAAGGTGTTGATTTTTCTATTACCTTGGGAATCTCGTCGAAAGTAGCTGGGGCTCCTCTGGATATTACTTCCTCAAAAAATTCGCAAATATATGATTCTTCCGAAGTTTCCAGAGCTTTCCGAATGAGTTGTGTGTTGTCTGCGTTAGTCTCCTGTGAGCAGTCGAGTAAAGTGCTGAGAATCTTTCGATCTTGCACTAGTTCCTGTAAGTTAGCCACTTTCATCCTGGCCTTCCTTACTTCCGAACACGAAGTTCCTGAAACACTGACCATTTCAGCTTGAGAAAAAAGCAAAACCACCCAGAAGAAAACAAAGGTAATTTGGAAACGAAACCGGAAGAACTTCTTGGCTTGTGGAAACATTTCAGGAGATGTTCTTAGCTCCAGCAAACTTGAAATCGCTAAGGCTGCCTTCAGATTTTTGTCTAATACGGACGGAATCAGAGAAGGACGCTAGAGTTTTTTTGTTTTGGAAGAGCAGCTGGCGTGTTTAAAGAAGAAAGGTGAAAGTAATGGCGCGCAAGCATAAATTTGCACTTAATATGCAAATCTGCATCCATAAAGACAAACAATTATCTTTTGTCTCAACGAAAACCTTACAAAACAAACAAAGCGTCTGCTGTGCGGCTCGCAAGGACACAGGGCAATTAGAAAAACAGGATCTTGCCTAGCTCCCGCTGCAGCATAGCTTATGGCCCTGAATAAGGCACACAAGCTTAATGCAGTCATGACAAGATAATAAAGATAATAAATGGTAATAATACGGTCGACTGAAAAGTGAATATGATTGAAAAAATAACTGCGAGAATCATAGCTTGATTTGATTTCATGACCGCAGTTCAATATATGATTCATGTCATTTATCATTTCGTTCGTTGACTCTAAACTTCGCTGTCATATGAGATAATTGCGGAGATCATAGTATCGAAAATGTTAATGGAAGCGAGGCTGCTAGAGGGGTTATTACTTTGACCAATCAGGACAGACGCAGACGATCAAATGAGTCAATCGTACACGAAGCGCGCTCTAAGCGCGGGAAAACGCGTGCTGGTCTTGATTTTGCCTTTGATTGCCTGAGAATGTGGCGCGGTATCATTTAGCCAATCACGAAGCGTAGTAATGTAAAACCAATGCAATCGCGTGATAACCCAAGTTCGATATATCAATATTCTGACATGACACCGAAGTTCAATATACATTATTTTAAATCGAGGTCGTCTCCTTTCAATGAGACAAAGAAAACAACTGAGCTACGAGGACAACTGAAAGCATCGCAGTCGTGTTCGTGAATATTTTAAACGTAGGCTATTGCTTTCGACCATCAATTCGACAACTGCTCTCCTTGAATGCTTAGTAGTCTGTATTTACGTAAAGCCCCAGACACACTAGGCTATTTCATACGCCCAACTCGCGGAGATCGGCGAAAATCGCCTAGTGTGCCCGGTGCTGCGATTGCTATTTTAGCCGGTCGCTGCAATCGGCGTATAAAATCGCCTATACATGTATCTGTCATGTCAGATATCAGCGATCAAATTCGCCGCAATTCGCCTAGTGTGACCGCTCCTGCGATTTTTTTTGCCCGTCACAGCGAATTTCTGAACGAACAATAGAAGACCTTGCGATTTTATCACGTGACTGCATTAAAATGACGCACAACAGTCATTTTTATTTTGAGAGACGCCTGGGAACAAAAAGTAGAGTGGAAATTCGCTGCGATCGGCGTATAATATCGCGCCAGGTGTGCCCGTACCAAGCAGCGATGAAATTCGCTGGCGGTCAAAATCGTCTAGTGTGTGTCGCTGGCTCAAAAAAAAAAAAGAAAGAAAGAAAGAAGTTTGCATCAAAAGAAGTTCACCGACAGTTTCGCTTTCATTCAACGGCCATCAGGTAACTAAGCACACAACGGTAAAATTGCCTGTTGAAAGAGTAATTATTTCTTCCTTTTAATTATTTATTTATGTTATTGCATTAAGTTCATCTTATCGAGAAACTTTTGTCTAACGGTGTTCCGGTTATCCGGTAAGCGTTAAACTTTAATTTTATTGATACGTTTTATTACAAAATGTAAAATCTCTGCCAACGTGAACATGCATTTTCGATTAGTAATACTGCGCTTCGTTCATTTACCGTCTGACAACAAGTTTATAACATCCCGTAGAACTGAGGTTGAGCCAGAAAGACTTCATCTTAAAAGCATGAAATTCCGCTGAAAAACTTGCTTCTGGTTACTTTGTGTATTTAAATTACAAAATTTAATATTAAGAACATTGAAAAATCTGGTACAGAGATCTTCTTTGAATACAGGTCGACTCGTTTAATCTGAATCCGTCCATGTATGAAATATTTGAAAGGAAGCCAATTTATTTAGTATATCTGTTCTTAGACGACGCAGCGCCTTCACGTTAGTGCTGATGTGCTGATGTGTGTCCATCTTCGGGATTTCTTGGGTACGCGTGCGGAATGACAAACCTACGCTGCTTTCATCAACCTGACTGCATGCGTGGTCAAAAGAACACGACATTATTGGGCATAACAGCAAGTGCCTCTTTATATCTTTGCTTCCATAATGTCGCTTGTGTTTCCTCTTTAGCCAGGATTTCTGTCATGTTTGCACATCGCCGCCATAACTTTGCTCTCCGCTCCTTAAGGAAGGTACCGTCCTTCTCTAATTGGTCGGCCATTTTAAGTTGATCAATTTTGCTTTTCACCGCTTCCTCTATATTTTGCTAAATTGTTGAAAAAAAAGTAAAAAGAAGATGCAGTGCACTTACTTTGCAAAGATTTTCCTTTTCGATCGAGAGAAAACGCTTTTTTACTAGGCTTGCATAAATTTGGCTGGCAAAATTTCCACCAGAATAGGCGATTTTTAAGGCGGGCATTCTGCCGGCACAATGGGGCATTTTCGAGCATAATTTGAGCACTAATGATATGCATAGTAAAAGTTGTAAGAAAATTTGAAAACCAAATACAAAACAATGTAAACTTCTTTGTCATTAATGTGAAAACCAATTGTGACTTCGCTAGCACGCGTTTTCGCACACTTAACGCCAGCTGCTTACATTTGCTTCGCGTTCGGAAATGGAACACTTAAATGTTGTATTAACCCCTTTTGCCCAAGGGCTACCTCGGCCATTGACCAGTAACATTTTCTGGCGTTAACCAGAGTAAACTAATTTATAAAGTCCCTGTTGGGAGTTAAAGGGTTAATTCAATAAATGGGTTTTGAGTTTTAAACAGTGCTTCCTCTTCTCACCTGGATTATCAGACTTTCTTCCCGTAGTTGAGCCATTCTTCGTTTCTCGTATTCTGCTCGCCTCTCAGCGAGTTTGGAAGCCACTTCGCGTCCGAACTGCTGGATGTCATTTCGTTGTCGCTCGGCTTCGTATCCCGACACGAAGATTGGCGAGGATCTTCCGGAGTCACATGGCGAAGGAAGCCTTTCTTTGATCTGCCATGAAACGAAGATGGAAAGACAAATCAATTGAACTCTTGAGAACATGAACTCTTCACTTGTCTTCAAATTATGCCGATGGACTATATATATTTGTCATCAGTGTATACGCGGTCTTGGCCAAAAGCTCTTTCCAATTAACTGATGATAGTAAGACCAAATTCAGACTGACACAATGAATCGCATTAAGGATCTGACTTCAAGTACGGAAAATCCCGCGAGTACAAGTTATGAAAGGTATCAGTGACCGTTGAAATGAAGCGCCGGTTTTCTTTTTTTTTTTTGTTTTTTGTTTTTTGTTTTTTGCCCAAAAACCTCTAACAGTGGAACATGTTAGCGTTAAACAATTTTATATGCCTTTTCTCTGGCCATTGAGTTATTTTTCATTGTCAGGAAACAGATACAGATTCTTCTAAGGGTAGTCGTTTTTTAGAATACTGAGAAGAGGACCCCAAAACGCGCTCTACTTAAAGCCTGGTTCACACGTAGGACGCAATTGTGAGCACAAGCAACATACGAAGACGCATTGTCTCTTGTCTTAACAAAAGGCACTGATGATCAAAACGCTACTCCGCGTTTGCGTAACATATGTGGCTTGTAATTAGGCTGCGTCGTACGTATGAACCAGGCTTTAGACTGAACCAATTGACGCCGGCTGTATTTCCTGTGAGTGGTTCACCTGATTGTCTATGTCTCTTAACTGTTTTGGGATTAGCTAAAGTGAGACACGCACGCAACTCAAAGGTTCTCGATACTGTGTACGTGATTCAAGTTGTAAACGTGATTATCTATTGCTGACCTCAGCTATGTTTGCTATCGGCGGGTAGAGTAATTCCGGCGATCGACTCCTCTCTCGTTCATCAGTGATTGGCACAAAATAATTCTCGCTCAAAGATGTGGGACTCTCAGCACTTTGAATCTTGACTTCGATGCTTGACAAATCCTGTGAAAAGGAAAATATACCCCAAAGTGCTGGCTGTGCTTTTTTGTGACGATGACCACTGAAAATGGAAGCTGCTGCAGCCTCGTTACCAAGGTTTCTCTCGTGGGAACGAGGTTCAACTAGCTTTTCTTTTGCTCATGCTCCCAAAGGAGGAGTTTTGGTTGCAAAAAATCCTAAGGTCCCTCCCGCAGTTCAAATGAGAGTTACTTAGCAGTACTTTCCGGCGGAGCTGTTTATTTAACAAATTTAAAAAAAGGCCTTAGCCGTGCTTTGAGGGTGGTAAAGGGTATTTTCGCGATTCATGATCGGCTCTCTTTTTCCCCGTGAAATGTGAAATCACTAATCATTTCCCGGTGAATCGTGATTTCCACAGCAGCCGTGAGGCATGATTTTCCAGAATTATTTTCCGTGAAACGAGAAATACATGTTTAATTTACCGTGAACTGTGATTTTCGTTACGTCTTCGTTTTCGTGAATTGTGAAAGGGCCGTTTTATTTTCCGTGAAACGTCATCTAGACCCCCTTTGCCAGCCTCTGCTTAGTTCAGTTGTGAAGGCATGCAAGGAACGGTGACGTCTCGTCGTGAGCACGAAAGAAGGAGTGAGAAACATGAGCTGCTAAAGAATGTTTCTCACTGCTAGTTTTTAATTCAGTCAGCTCATGTCACCTCCTTTTGTGCCTTGCAGCTGCAAAAAAGCACGATTAAGGGTTTTTTTATTTCCTTTATAATTTTCCTATACCGACATTTGGAGATAAATTCGTTTTACTGATTTGTGCGAAAAATGAGAAATTAAAGATTTTTGGCATCACTGATCGTACGTGATCCCGTCAACACTCAGTTGAGGTTGGAAACAAATGTCTTTCAAGAAGCGGTTAAAATTGTTCTTCGAAAACAAGCAGCATTTAGCATACTTGCCTCATAAGATCTGTAACATCACTCTGTTATTGTAAGAAGTTTTTTCTTAAAATGTGAAAAATGGTAAGCTTACCGAGATTTGAAATTATTTCAAGTTCTCGATTTTTTCACCAACCTTGAGTGTGTAGCGTCGGTCCCATATCACATGATCATCTTGAAGGGTTTGGATTGACTTCTCATCTTCGTACGATGCTGCAATTCCAATTGCACATCCAGTTAAAGCGCATTATTAGTCAGATAAGGACAATATACTGTGCTCGTCAGTTTTGTAGTAATACGGTTTCATGACAGATTTTTTTTTTCGGTTCAACAGTTTCCTTCCTGCTAGCGCTGTCAGTGAGAGTTGGCTCAATTAACACGTCGGAGACTTTCATTGCTGAAACGAGTGTTCCTATTGATTTAAAACACAACCTTGTTTGATTTAGTGCCAAAAGTAGCTTACCATAAACAGCGCAGAGGGCTGGAGCGAGAATGCACGATAGAGCCGGTTTAAGAGCTCTCTCTTGCCACCCGTCTGATCTTTTGAAGATGTCTTCTAAAGTATCAAGCTCAAATTGAGTCCAGTCTTCATAGGACCAACTTGGAAAGCTGCAAAATCCAGAAAAATGGGTTTGCACTAAGTAATACTTCTTGTGACATACTCTTTAAATCTCTTTACTGCCCATGTCCTCAACGAGCATAATGAAAATTGATGAAAATTTAATTCCACTTGAAAAACAAGCGACTTTTCGAAAATCTCTTCAAAGTCCAATGAATAACCCACTTGTCAGCTTTTAAAATATTCCCCATGTAGACACGAGAAATCAAGTTTTGTGCTACATTAGCATTTTTTAGTTCTATATAATTTGTTGTCGTTTAATACTTGTACCGTGCAGTTCATCGTGTTTGTGAGATATTTGTAAATTTGCTTAAATTCCGCATGTAGTAATTAGTCCGTATTTGCTTCGTTATCGCGTCCGTTCAATGTACTTAAGTTCTGTTGCCTAATGGTATGTAATTTCCTTTGTTCATTTTGTCGCTTCGTTAGGCACTCGTTTTTTGTATAAAAGTATTGTATTTCCTTTTGTAAGTCAGTTGTTGTACCCGGAGTTGCCGTACAGATCTTGTAAGTAGTTTATTTCAGTCGTGGTTTTTGGCGTTTCTGAAGTTTAGTTTTAAGTATCTTGTTCGTAACCTTGTATTTCTATATTTTCTTTCTGTAGTGAATCGTTAAGTTAAGTACGAATATCAAGCTGTACAGGAGTTTAATTACACCCCAAGTAAAACATTTGCCGATGTTTTTGTGCCGATACTTTTGTACCAATGTTTTGGCAACACAAACCTCTGACTAGTAAGCCACCTTAAATGACAGTAACCAAATGACGACGATTGAAAAATAATCGCATTCTTTCAAACAAAACAAAGCTACAAATTTCTCTCTGTAATCTAACTTTCATGATTATGGCATCAGACGTACGTTACCAAACAACGATAAAGCATGGTGATTTCCGGTCTTATTAGGTTACCATGGTGACGTGAGAATTTTGCAAATGAACAGGCAGGAAAAGCATATCGATCAACAGCCTTTGTTTGCTTGTTCAATTCTTTGGACATTTGCACAGCCGTTGTGGCTCATGAACGGCGATATGATCCCTTCTCACAAACATTGTCATGTGAGGCAGCTGGCTGCTGAGATGCGATAGGGCGTATTTAGCTTCACGGAAAAGTGGGAACGCGTATTCTTCGGGTAATTTTGATGTTTAGCTGAAAAAAGATTTTTAAAAAATGAAAGAAAGAAAAAGAAAAAATCAGGTTCTTAAAAAAGATGCACATACAGATTGGTTCAAAGGACATTTGTCGTTTGATTTTGTTTGTGATTCTTCGGTGAACAGAAGCTAATTGTTTCAATAAAACTGACCTCTTTCAGTAACGGATCATGAAGACGGTGCAAATATTGAATGAAAATACAGCCTCGGACAAAATAAGAAAGGTGTGTTGTTTTTATCAATACAAGCCTCGCAGTCTCTCATCGATTAGAGGAGATTTACTGAAGATTTGAAGGTACTTTAACGAAACTGAGCAACTTGAATTTTCCTAAAGATCACTTGTCTATAATAAATGTTCGCCCTACTGAGGGTTCTCCAGCTAAAAAAAAAATTGCACACAACGCAGAATCTAGTGGTAGAGATCGCCTAAGGAAAATCATGGGTGAAACCGAATCTGGATATCTGAGTAATTAAACAAACAATGGGTGAGAGAAAAGGGACGATCCCCTTTCATGGCATCGATAAAAATTTCCACATTAATTTACAGACAATAGAGAGTAATAAATAATGCGGAAAAACCAACGACGAAAGGTTTTAATTTAATAACAAGAACCGACAGACTCCTTTTAGATCTTACACATGCTGAATCAAACTCCCTGGCCCATTTGACGTCATTTATGCGTCAAAGAACGTCAAATTAAAACCACTGTGACTCTTAATCGACTGTTTCTCGTCCAATCAGATTAATATATTGATTTCTTTACTTCATGATATCTTCCGTTTGCGTTGAATGATTAATTTCCCTCCGTTGTCGGTCACATATTCTCAAGTTTGAGTCTGGGAATTGTCTTTCCTTGTTGAATTAACTGAACTTTTTTAAATCCTCATGCATGGTATTTTTATCCAAAGTCCATTACTTCTGGTGTAACTGAACTCGTATTAAGCCTTAATTAAGGCTTTTTTTTCTTAATTACTCACAAGTCGCTTTTATTTGATCCTGGAAAGCAGTCGGTTCAGCTTTCTGAGTAAGTCTCAATTTCCATTAATTAAAAAAAAAAACTGTTGATAAGGAAAAAATTCAACGGAAACATTTCACGCGGATGAAAGCCGAGAAAGCCGTAAAGAAACGCGTCATTACTAATTTCTTAGTTGAAAGTTCAACGTGTAAACCATAGTTAGAAGTAACTACGTGAAAACTGGTCGACCTGAAGGGTACATTGAAGTAAACATTGGAAAAACTAATATACAAAAGAGAAATACATAGACTCAGTGACTTGTCGTTCCTCACTGGCCACAAAACGTCAAATATTGAAAACACACCTAAATTTCACAATTGGACTGAGCATAACCCTTTTTTAATCTCAAATTTCGTTAACTATAATAATGGTATCTCCGTGCAATGTTCATTTTAGAGAATAACAAAGACGGTCAAGTAACTTTTTGCAATTGAGGCATCTATCCTTTAAAAGTAACGATATTTTCATGGACTGTCAGCTTTTAAATCCGATTTTGAATGTGAAGGGAGTTAGAGCTGATTCCCTGTTTGCAACATCCTTGCCTTTTCATCGTCTATAAAGATGGAGGCGATAAATTCCTCGTTCAAATATATCCTACCTGAATTGAGGAAAGCGTACAACCATTCTTCTTGGTAGGTGTAGAAGTGTTTAGTTTCAAAATGCCGCCTAGAATTTGCCTGGAGTTTTATCGCCTGTTACCTTTGGCCACTTCCCCTGTTTGAATAAACCTCGTTGCTGCATTGACAATTTATGCTAAAGAGAACTGACATAAATTGACGGATTCTTGACGTAATCACGCGCTAAATTTAGCTCCAAATCCACCGAAAACTGTTTTTTTTTTCTCGTTGTTTGAATTTTGACAAACAACAGCACATACTGGCCATCTGGTATTCTCTAACCTTCTTTCTCACGAACAACGCGTTATTTATCCATGTACTTCCGATTGCAAAATGTTTTCTACCAAATGCAGTTATAAAGAGAGTAAGTTACAATAACAAAAGGTGACTAAATGTTTAATCCGCAAATTCAACAGAATAAACTGAAGCCGGAGAAGATGTCTAACGCATTGACAATCATAATCATCCTGAAATGAATTTTTACAAAAAGTCTAATTCTTTTAAAGTTTCCATTCTCCAACAGAGTTCTGCGTGAACTGCACTCGGTTTTAAAGGTTTCATTCTGTCTTAAGGGAAACTAAATAAATCGAAAAAAATAATAATAATAAAGGATGTTTTCGAGATCAGTAATCGGAACCGGTTATCAGAAAGATAGCTGTTTACACGTGCATGTGCTTGAGCGCAAAATTGGGGTTAAAAACACAAGACGATAAGTCCATGAAAGGCAATAGGTGGTAAAGTATATCATTATTCATGTACGGTATCTTTTGATACGAAAAAGGGCAAAACCACCTGGGCTAGTCATTTCTGGGTCTGGTCGCTTTTATTTTCCATCAGCACTGAGTTTTCAAAGCGTCAGCATAGAAAACTAATCGAGAAAATTGTAATGCACTTTTAATTAAGCCATATGTATATACTTTCGCTAAAAGCAGTTACAGTTTTTGTCCTTTTTCAGTAGCCGGTGTGGAAAACGTCCACAACTTGCGATATATGCCACAGGGCAGTACGGTCAAAATGAGTGAACTTATACCTTTTGTACATGTTGGTAACAAAACCAATGTTAGGTCGGAAATGTCTCTCGAAGCGTTAAATTTAGGAGCTTTTCTGTGGAAGAAGGCTACCGTTCAGAGAACATGGTTAAAATGCTTGCTAAGGAATAGTTTATTTTCCGCGAATTGTCGCATTTTCGACTTCCGGTTTTCTTTGTTTTGAGTTGCCAAAGGCTTATTTGACGGAAAACCATGATTAAGATCATGTTTTTAGAGAACCCGTAATAATGGTGAAAAATTAAGGCACAGCCGTTTTTTTCGGAAAATATATGCATTCAAGACAAAAATAATAGACTGTTTTTCATTAAGCGGAATATGCTAAGTCCTCACCAAAATAACAAGTTATGCTAAGTTCACAGGCATTAGGGATCTTTTTTTAATACTGGGAGTCCCCAAAAGGCCTCTTACTTTAACTGAAAATGGAAAAGTGTTTCGTTTTGTCTGCGAAACTACACCATCACATAAAAGATCAGCTGATCATTGAAAAATCAGTACGCAAACAGGCTGAAACAGCTGAAAAATGTTTCTATAAATAGACGCACGAGGAAGGTTCATCTATGGAAGGAATTCCCACTGCTGTTTTCCCTTTATCCATTGCTAGAGTTGCCGATTCAATGGGATATTATTTCTAATAGTTATAATTTTTACAAGACCAATATTTGCTCCGAGATCCTCCTGTCCTTGTTTTGGGGCTTAAGAATTCTGCTTCGCTTTGTCTCGTAATTGCTATAATAAAATATCCTGTATAAGGCCACCCCCCCCCCCTTTTTTTTTTTT
>BLFK01001052.1:38612-61222 GCA_014634185.1 Astreopora myriophthalma | reverse complement strand
CCCCCCCCCCCCCCCGAAAAAAAGATGTCAAATTAAGACTGATGAAGAGAAAATATGCAAAGAAAAACCCGTCATATTAGATTGAGGAATAGAAAATCAGTAGAAAAAACAACAACAACAAAAAAACGTAATTAGGTAGGATGCCTTACAGTGATGCACCCCATCTTAAGAAAAACTCAGGATCCACCCCTGAGGCACCTCAGGACAGCCTGAGCGTTGGATTTGAGCCAGCGACTTCCCGCGCGGCAGTCCAGTATAACTGGTCAGCGGTTTACATATGAAAGTCCTTGAAATATGAAGAATGAAATGCTCCAGACATCGAGATACCTAACAGGCGAAGGAAGCTTAAAACGCAACCCTTTGAAATAAAATGCATAATTATGTCTTACCAAGGGCCTTTAAGCTCCTGGTCTTACAATGCAATTTGTAAACCAAACTTCAGAGACCCAATCCCCAGACGTGTGGTGTTCACAACTCCTTTTCTGTGTCCGTCAGTACCAAACATGACAAACTGGAAATTCTGGTTTATTCTTGTTATATCAGAAATCATCTCAGGCCTGAATTAAAAACAAAGCTAACTTTGCTCTTACTTTTATTTCGGACTGTTTCGTCATATTTTTATTCTTGAGCTTGTCTCTGGTCACAAAACGTATTCTGAATCCAAACCAACTACAGGAGAATGAAAAACAACGGATGACTGTTCTTAGTTTATCACTCCAGTTTCAAATGTTTTGCCGTCTTTTAAAGCCAGCTTTTTGAGAAACGCGGTAATTCCGTGAGATTTTATGTCTGCGAGTATCTCAGGTCCTATCTTCGGGTGATTGTTGATCATACCCTTGATCTCGCCGACCGGTTTCGTGGCTGCGTGTCCTGAGATGTCACGAGCGCAAAAGGTGGGCATTGACAGCTGGCTTGGATCCAGGAAATCTGCGTAGAACGAGGGGTATATCGTTTCAGAGTACGTGGTTTGGTTGCTGGCGGGTGTTGGACGTGTTTGAACTTCGTGGTAGTACGGAATATAGCGGCCATCGGGTAAATCGTAAAGCAGCCATTTCTCTATAGTCACCTGGTCATAAGAGAGAAATATGAATAGAAATTTAGTATCACAGAGCTTTTCAATGGAACGAGTTGGATGATCGTTTATTTGCCCTCTAAAGTTGTTGCTTTCTGTTTCTATGTACTGATTCACGGGTTTGGTTTTCACCGCAAATTCTTGAACTCCTAGTAATTCTTACGAGGCGAATAAAGTCCTTGTATGTTATGAGACAGCTGCAGTTTTTACTTAGTTTTTGGGTTCATTCTGTTGAAAAGAAAACTGCTCAAAAATTAGGGCCAATACGCAGCTATTACAACAGCCCACGCGATTGGCTCAGAAAACGATAGAACCATTCAAACAAACAACAGAAACAATGAACCCTAACCCTAAAAACAATAGAGTTGCGTCCTAACCAGAACTAACGAAATTAGAGGTTGTAAACAGCTGCGTGGTATCTGAAAAAATAATCCAAGAAAACGTCTTAGCAAATATTTACCTTCCCCGTCTTGCTATGGCCTCCCGACTGCCATAAACACTTTTTAAACGTGCCGCTCTTCTTACCACACGTAAAGTACGCGGGAACTTCAAAGCGAGGGAAGATTGCTCGAGAATTGACACTGCAGTTCTTCTCAAACCAAGCTGCGTTGAACTAAAACACAGCAGAAGTCAGTAGGAAAGCAATTTAAAGAGGAAAGAGATCTATGCTCGTGTTATCTTTTACAACTTGGATTTGTAACACTTATTAAACATCGATTAACTCCACGACTACAATACTTGGCGCGCAATTTGAAAAACTCTATTCCTCTAAATATTTTCACAGTATCAAGTTTCATTCTTTTTCTTTCGCCATTCAAGGCTTTTTTAAAGTTTATTTTGTAAACGAAAAAGTTTCTCAGCTCCAAATAAACAATTCAAGTGAAAAAAAAATTATGTCAGGTCGGGAAGATGAGTGCTTACAAAAGAACAGCAAGTATCAAATCATATCTTTTATCGACGGGCTATAGACCCCGCTGTTAAAAATGGCGACCAATAAATTTATTATCGCTTTGTCTTTGTGTTAATTAGCCCAACTAGCCTCATTAGCATGAAAAAAAATTTAAAAGAATTTGTGCTCCATAATGAGTCTTGTTGGGTTAGTTAGCACGGAGACAAAATAAATTATTGGCGGCCATCTATGAATAAGGTGCGCAGTTACATGAGTGTCACCTTTTGAAACATTGTCAAAGATACCCGAGCATATACCTGGATGAAGTCTCTGTTGTCAATGAAACGAAATGGGAAAACAAATGTTGTTTCCCAGTTTAATCCAATTTTATCATGGCGCTGAATACCGGTTTTCGCGTCCTGCAATAGTTCGCCAATGTTTGTAAAGTTTGAGCAGCCTTTGTTGTCACAAGTTGTGACAGTGAGTGTGTAGAATGTAGAAAACACTTCTGGGAGAGGCGGAGGCAGGGTATAAGTCCCGCAGGGTTCCTTCATGGAGCTGGGACACTTTGGCCCGTAAAAGCACTGGCATCTGAAAGATATCTTTGATCAGTGGTATGTTAGAGGCTAGGGACTTTCAACTTAAGGGGTGACGTGGAAATAAAGCGAAAATGCTGATCAATGCTGTCACCTTGGGCAAATTTTAGGCCCGTAGCAAACCAGGTACTTGTAACAGTCTACCAGACACATCCCGTTTTGTCCTCCATTCATTCAGTAATGAACAAGATAACATCGTCAAAATGTGATAAGAAGAACCAACTTTCAATAGATGAGGAATGGTCCCAAACAGAAACTATATCCAGCTACACAGACCCCAGAAAGGAACGGCTGATAGAGATAATGGACCATGGGATTCAATGGGAGTCAACCAAATCGTGATGTAAAACTAAAACGGTATCCGCGTGTGATGCCCGCGTACAAATTTCCCCTGTATGAATTTAATTTTTTTAATTGTCTTATTGTCGGACCTGGAAAACGTACCTTGTATTTGGTGGACAGTTGTGCTTTTTCTCAGTCATTTGTTGGGTTTTGCTATCAATCGTGCATTGGTACCATCCACTTAGGTCTTCAAAACAGTACCTTCCAGGAGGGCCCTCGTCACAGAAGGTCCCGTATGACAAATCCACAGTCAGAGCCAACGGAAGCAGGGCCAACACAACAGCGAGCCTCGTGGACATCTTCCTGAGGAGACAAATCACGTTAATTTACTTTACTTTGCCTTTTACCGTCAATCATATTCACGAAGACGGTAGTCAGATGGTTAAGTAAAACAGGAACCGACGTAGCTGGTGGATCAAAATTCTCCAATCTCATCGCGCAATGTGGCCCTTCATCGATTGATGGCGATGGAGATGAAACTTCACATGTTAATGAGAGGCGCCGTTGGTCGCCTGTTTTCGACAAAGTAGGAACGGAAAGGATTCTTTGCCTTGAAAGAAGACTCTTGGGTCCTATCAACAGCTTTCCTAACACTCTTACTCTCGTGAACGCTGGGAGCAAAGCTTTTGGCACGAGTCTCTGTCATGGAAATTAATCATAACGAGCAGGGGTTTTAGTTCTTATCATTACTACGAACATTGCGACGCCATACAGGGAAATGCTGCCGGAAATTTGGTCAACAAAGTCTAGAGTTGACTGAGTGCGTACCAGAGCATTTAGTCGAAAAGTTCCCAGTGTAAAGTTGAATGTTAAAAGTTGAACTGAAGTCTGAGCACTTCTAATTTCATAACGTTCTTTCGTGCAAATTATCCAATCAGAAGCTGTGTAAGAGTGCAACGACGTGGCACTATCAATTAATTCGCATAGTTCCATTCGTGTTATCCAATCAGAAGCTTAGGCTTGCCTCACGATACGCTTGCTTTTTCGTTCGAGGTAAATTTTTAGTTTTGACGCAAAACTAATTTTTTAAACTCCAAATGAGAGAAACACTGACGTCTTAAGTCCGCTCCGATCCACAACCGTCCCTCTGTTAGTTGTAAAAGGGAGACTACGAAAACACGACTGTGGCAGCGGCAAAAAACAAAACAAAAAACCACCAAAACAAAAGGTTTAATTAGCCAAAACAATGGCTTTGCTCGCGAGCCACGATTTTTGGTAATTAATTTCTAAATTTCTGAAGTCCTCTGCAAATCACGACGTGAAATGACTAAAATCAAATTCGCCAGGTGAACGTCCATCTGCATGGAAGAAAAACGATCACAAGTTATGGTCGGGATCCATGCTAATTCTTATAGACTTACTTCTCAAAGTTGTCAGCTTAATCTATGGCACAACTTCGCATTTACTTGGGTCTGTCCCCAATTTGCAATTGGGACCAAGTTGGCGAAATACCTCATGCCATTGGTTGATAAAAAATAATACTAAAAGTCTGTATGTCTCTAAAAGGCCGTTTGCTGGTTCCAAAGCCTTAATTTTTCGAACATAAAATAGACAATGCACCAAAGGCTACTCACGCCTTATTTTCTTTGACCTTTTCCTGTTCAGCAGCAGTTGAAGTTGACAGTGTTGCGACTTCAGCTGCAAGGGAGCGCCTTTTATACAGCCTGCACTTTGTGTCATTAAAAATACCGCCACTTTTAGTACAAATAAAGAGAAACAATATTAAATTAAAGAAACATTGTGTGAAACGGTTTGTGCGTAATACCATGTTAATTGAATATAATTATCGAATTCTTCATATCGATGCGTTTCAAATTTGTCCTTTTCAATTGCGCTTTAACGCTTTATGAATGTCGTTTTGCCGACCTACTGTCCCAGGCCCGAAATAACACAAAACAATCAAAGAACTTTCTTGATGAACATGGAATGCAACCGCTTAACTTTTATATGCGTAAAATCTCTTTTTGTAAAAGCATTAATACACTGTGCCATCGACAATACTATATACCAGTGATCAATGCCTCTATCAACTGCAAATATATTCATAAGAATAATTCCCTCAACGTTCAAATAAATCAAGGGGGATTTTTTGGAAGCTTGCAATTGCGTAATGGACAATTTGTAACGACACTACGAAGCTGTGATCTATTTTCAGATCGTCAATCAAAAAGCACTACGTAGAAACTAATATAGAAAGAATGAATTAAATTAATCGAGATGTTTTGGGATCGGAATGGGAACAAGAAGGTGTGTGGCAATTTAGTCGCTTTAGGGATACAAAGTGGGTATACCGTTGTTTGCTATTTTGGCAACTGAGCTAACTTTTAAAGTTTAGTTCCTTGCACACAATCTGGAGCAGGCATTCCGATTTAAACCCGATTTGGGATCCGTAGAACAGCAAAACGGGTAAAGACTGTATAAGCACATTGTAGCTCTTGGGTTGTCTATTCTGTTTATTCTTATTCCGGTTAAACATAAAGTGAACGGGTGGAATAAGGTTTTCCAATGATCATTTATTCGGAGTCATAAGTCTCAAAAGGACGCAGTACACAAATACCCCGAGAATAGCCCCAAAAGAAAGAAGCTCCGAAGCATGATAGTTGGAAAAAACGTTCTTTTAGAGGTGTGTACCTCTAAGATTGCTTCATAGAAAAGATGAAGATGAAACTGTTGAGGAATGAACTGGCAAATTGGAAGCAATTAGCATGCGACAATTGTTGACAGTTAAGATTTATCAAAACACTTGAAAGTTTATGTTGTCCACCACTTCAGGGTCAACGAAATTTAAATAATGGAACGGATCGATTTCCCCCTTTAAAAAGCTATAATAATTAACGAATTCCTTCCCAAACGAAAACATGCATCGAGGCTTTAAAAATGTTCTACGAGTAATGGTGCATTCAAGACAAAGCCATAATTGAACCTACATTTGATACAGTAAACACCCGCATAATAAGAAAATCCAGGATGAAATTTGGTCAACAGAGCACCACGTACATAAGAACCAATTCAGCCTGACAATGAAACGGGTTCTTAGTTATACCAAAAAAACTAGGGTACCAAAGATGAGAAAAGTTTAAAGCCCACAATCTTTCACAGCCAGAAGGGACTGTAATTTCAACCCTATTTATTTTGTGGAGAGTTTGTCGAGTTATGAGATTTCGGGGCTAAATTTTTGGAGGGAGGCGGGTATGTACCGTATGGTATTAAGTATACCTCCATTGGGGTTAGTGAGGTGTACCGATTTTCTGGAACTACAGAATCAATTTTGAGAACTTTTTAAGAACGTCTTCACGCTGATTTCTCAAGCACCATTCGATATATAAAAAACGCATCTCCCTGAAAACAAAACGACATTTCTTTTATGCGGGTGTTTACGGTATCACATCACAACTACGATTCACAACGTGTCAGTCAGCGTCTCAGTAAATTTTCGTCACTGGAGGCGGTCATTGTCGAAAAACGTGTCATGGTGTTGACGGTCGAAGGGAAACACTACCGTTCAGCACAACTGTTTAGGTCTTTTCTTGAAAATGAAAGGAAATATTGATAAATGTTGAATCATTCCATATAAGTTTAAAGAAAGAAAGAGAAAAAAGGACATTTCCAAGATGTTCATTTCTTTAGTTTAAGTTTGAGGAAGAACTCCAGCCGTCTCCTAAGCTATTTCGGTATTGACAGTAAGAATAACAGAAGATAAAATCTCACAGGGCATGACCCGAAGGCAAAATATTGACAAAAATGGAATGCATAGAAAATAGTTTTAGCTCCAAGGACAAGCTAAACACGATTTGATGAAAGAAAACAACGGAATGTAAATATTGAGATGAACTTTACGTGTCGACTTTTTCCTCCTTACTCAATGCGGAAAACTATAAAACAGGCTTTTTGTTCCAGTTACGTTTTGTATCATGTTGTTCCAACGTGTAAACATACGGCACTAGCCTTGCATGTGTCGTGCAAGACAAAAGAAGGGAAACAAGGCAGTCGGGTTGAGCAAATCGGCCGTAAGTCGCTTCAGGAACTTGCAGGTTCTAGTGACTGCCTTGGAATCGTCGCTTGTTTCAAGTTTAGCCGTGAAAGCTCTTAGAATTTGAATACCAAAAAAGGTCCTCCCCTTCCGTTGGGCGGAGCCTAATTGGAAACACGCGGCTCTTTACAACCTCTAATTTAATTGGATCTGTATCAGCTGCACGGTTCCGTTGTTTCTGTTGCTGTTGTTGTTTTTTTTAATCCGCTTTTTTCTCAGCCAATCCCAAGAGCCCCGCTGATAGCTGCGTACTGACACGACCCGCCGAAAAAGTGACTGCAGAGCGATATGATTAGAATTTGGAGCCGAGCTATAAATTCAGAACTCGCTTTCCTAACGTGAGGTAGAAAAAAAAAAACTACTGATAACCGTCACGAGCATCGGAGGAGATTAATAAGAGTACCTTTACCGCCAAACGGAAACCTCCAAAGTTTCACATTGAAATTCGAAATTCACTTTTATCAGAAAAGCGAAATTCCGCATTCGAAACTTTGAATGTTTCAAAGTGCTTTTCATCTTGCCTTGATGTTCCCCTTCTGCTTTCAATATTGGATTTCATCGTTCGAGCTTGAGATTTTATCGCCTTTTTCCACTTTTTTTTTCTGAGTTGTACTTAGCAGTAGCAGTATAGCCGTTACCATCGATCATTTCGGTTTTAGCTTTGGCCGCAAGTTTTACCTTCCTCCTTCTCTAGTGCTTGCATTTTTTAATTTGACATGCACTTGTGTTTTCAGTTTTATTGACCTGTATCGGTCTTGTGGGACTGCCTTTCAGCTGGAAATCTTAGAACAGGACAGGACTGTCCAGCTCACGGAATGTGGAAGCGTGAATAACACTGAGTGACTTTCATATTTCGTAATTCTTACGTTTAGTCAGGTTTTATCATTAAATATCCCTCACCTCATTTTCACTGGATGGGAATTTCGGACTTTCATATTTCGGACGGCATATTTATTCGGATATGATATATTCGGGTAAAATCGGACTTTCATATTTCGTCAGTTTCTTTCGTCTAGTCAGGTTTTATCATTAAATATCCCTCTCCTTGTTTGTTTCTCACTGAATCGGAATTCCGGATTCCAGGTTCCGGATCCTGGATTTCTCACTTCAGTGCTGCACGTGCAGAGCAAGGCAAACGCTATAAAAGGTAATGCATCAGCGCGGAAGTCAAGAGTATACGCACGACTTGCAGGGCGTGTGTTTCGCATCCTCCAAGCAAATTTTCAGGTGAGTGGCTACCTTTGTATTTGAAAGCAAACCAGCTCCGATTTGTGATGATGTGTGATATGGAAACAGACCTAATGTTAAGGATGTGAGCGGCAAGGAAGCCCATTTACTCGTCGTCATTCAGATGTGAGTAACATCTGAGGCTTCCGGAAAATGTGCCTGCTTATTCATAAAGTGAAAGGTTTCGATCTCCGGATTATGCTTTTCTTGATGCCGGGTCTAGCCTCGATTTTGAGACAGTGTACGTGGAAATGACGATTCGATGGTTATTTTCGGTCCGAGTGATCAAAAGAAAATGAAAGGGGTAGCTTCCTTAGATTACAGCCGTACTTCGTAATGGCTAGCCTGCACACAGGCTCTTCGTTTGGGCAATTGAGAGACGTTTTTTGGTTCGATACTGCTTTCGAATGCAGAATTCGAACTGAAGCATTATCGAAGACGAACAGATACAACTCTAACGTCTTAAATAGCTTTGATTGTATTAATCTTCAATCAATCTTTTGTTTCCAAAACTTTGGTTAAAAATATCCTGTGTCTTGAAAGTGAAGAATGATCATCGCAGTTAATTTTCCAATTTAAGCAATTGGAAAGGAGAAGCCTGAAAAATCAGAGCTTCAACGGGATTCGAACCCGTGACCTCCGCGATACCGGTGTGGTAATGTGTGGCTTCATAGCTCAATTGGTAGAGCATCGCACCGGTATCGCGGAGGTCACGTGTTCGAATCTCGTTGAAGCTCTGATTTTTCAGGCTTCTCCTTTCCAATTGCTTAAATTGGAAAATTAACTGCGATGATCATTCTTCACTTTCATCTACAACCGCAGTTCACATATGAAATATTTCATATATACTTCACATCCTGTGTCTTCTTATACAAGTGTACGTCATGAAAAGACTGAATGTCACGCTTTGATCTGCGTTTCGTTACGGAATTGAATATGACTTAATGCATATCCGGAAATTGTTATTCAGAGACGTACCGTCGTATGACTATTAGTGAGTTGCAAGTCAAATTCGTTTTCATTTTTTCCCAGTCAAAATGAAGTTGCTACTGATCATAGCCCTTCTCAGCTGTATACTGCATGCAGCAAGCTGTTCATTAGGAGTACCGGTGGGTGAAATCAAGATGAGTGAGCTGAATTCTGACTTTTGCGATGAGGGTCCCCCTGGGAGATATTGTCTTGAGGACTTAACTGGCTGGCATGATTGTCACGTGAATACCAAAAGCGGACAAATGGTGGACACGATATATGAATGCCCCGCAAACACACGGTAAGACGGGAAGGGATAGTTGGATTTTATTTTTCTCCTGTATGTTCACTAGTAGTAAATTTGAGTCTGATTAGTTTTGAATAGGTGTTGAGCCGAGTCGTTTAAGTTTAAAGCTGGTTTGATTTTGTAAAAGTTGGTTGTAAAGAAAGGCTTGTTTTACCAAAAAAAAATGTGTAATGTGTAGCACTGAATCAAGAATTAAGACAATGCTTTTTACATATTAAAGGTGCGCGTATGGCCTTCTTCACGATAGCGCCAGCACAAGTGCTACTGACTTACTTTAATCTGACGCCGCTAATGATACTCTAAACGAACATAAGTTTTTAAAGAGTCTGAATTAATGCAGAGGACACCAGGATGACACAAGATCAGTTTAATATATGAAGCGTTTTCCTTCTTGGAACGCAATACGATAACATACCAGCAAGTTTCGAACGGAAATGATTTGTTGGGGAGTCAACAAGTCGAGCAAGTCGCACGATGAACTAAGTTAAACTAGGTAAAATAAAAGGATCGAATTTACAGAAAAACACTTTCTTATGCCGCGAAAATACATCTGTGGAGCTGAGATTTTGGTTTCTTATTATCGAGTCAAAGTTGAACCTATTTCTCCTCTATCTGCGGTCTTGCAGGTGTGCTTGTTTCTACGGACCCTCGTGCCCAGGCTCTCTCGCTGACCCTTGTCAGCCCTTCAGGCTTCCCCCGCCCATCCAACAGAAATTTACCGCCTACTACAACAGCAAAGGGCGGCAATGCTCGCCCATGGGATGTCACGATTTTCTCTACTCCGGAAGAGAAATTCAGTCGCTAACAGAATACAAAAAGAGAGACGACGTTTACAGTGACGGGGTCTGGGCAACCACTTTCGTTCTCCCTGGATATGGGAGCGGCTATGTTCAGGTAAACCGAGTTTCTGACTAACTACGCGTGTTTTCAGGAAAGACATATAAGCTCCCCGCGCAGAATTTATTTTCACCCGTTAAGCGTTTAATGCGACAGTAGCTCTTTTCAAACGGGAAAGAAAAGAATTGAAACATAAATTCAACTTGCATTATTTAAATATTGTAAGGTGACATCGAGAAACAAGAATGTTTTTGGCTTGCCCCAGGAAGAGTTTCGTCGTCCAATAAACTTTTTTTTTTTTCAAACTTAGTTTAGCCCGGCCTCCCGAGGTCTTCTTCCAAACAGCAGCGATGTCATGGCATATACAGGAGGCTCACCATTTTGAACTGTATACGTGTATTTTGACTTTTCGTAGAGCGATGTGAACTGGGGCAAGGAGGTTTGCTACACGCAGCAGATCAAAACGTTTCCCGAAACTTCAATCCCTTCTTACTTCAGCTACAATGGAAGGGTCATGTTGGATGGCCGCTTGTGCGACCAGTGGATCTGGAGAACTGGGGGCCATAACGTGGGCCAAGGCACGAGCCTCACCGCTTACTACATGTACAATCAGACAAGTTCGGGACAGTATCTTCCTGTTTTGGTGGAGATGATCTCCAACACGGGCCCTGTGGGTAAGACGTCGCTGCACCAAAATATATCAATTACAGCTTTTTTGGCGGGTGAGGTCGACGAGGAGCTGTTAGAGCTGCCAACCTTTTGCAAATCTTAGACGCCTAAATATAGAAGTTGTGTAATATGATTCAGTCAAGTCATGATTTCTTTTGTCAAACCTCAAGGCAGAAGACAGAGAATAGTGCTAACCAACGGATGAATTTAAGGCATTTAGATGTATTGTATCAAACTCGCGGAGAATAAAGAGTTACTATTTGTTGGAGATTCTCGAAGTAACTAATAACAATTAAATTTACCTTCAATTTGGACCCCAACACTGTTCCTGTCTTTTTAAAGAGCCTTTTTTCATTAACCTCTGAGAACCGTGGCAACAATTTGGGAAGTGGGATCGAGGGAACCGGTGTATTTGAAACATTGTACCCTTTTTAAGGTCTTTCCTACGCCCCGACAAACACAGCGGTCTTACCCTTTCATTGATTAGGTGTGTCGGCATTGAAATATCGCTTTTCTATTCAATGTTCTCTAGAGGTGCGTGGCCTTATCTTTTTAAAGTTTCAGTCGCTTTCGCCTATGACCTGCGAGCACCTAGGAGCTAGACTTAGGTCACCGCGTGCAACGCGCGAGGAGAGCAAACGCAAGGAAGAGGGATAAGTTGCTTATTTTCACTGTCACTCTGGACAATTTGCCTGAGCGTCGTACCATAACGATGCGCCCCGAGATTTCGGCCCCGGGGCCCGTTTCTCGAAAGTCCCGAAAAGTTTACGGGCCCGAAAAGCAACTTGTAAAACTGCGATTCGCTTATTCTGAAAATCTGGTCTTTTAACAAGCTTTCAAGATAAGAAAGAGCAAACTAATTCCAAATTTTCGTGGCTTAAAACGTCTTATGTCTCAAGATACGGAGGGAATTATGGCACCCGAAATACGCCCGAAAAGTTTCGGGGCTTTCGAGAAACGGGCCCCCGGGCAGTTACTTCGCTTCTTTCGGATACCCGTCCACGATACCCGGATAAGGCAGTTTGACAGAAGCAAATGTTGACCCTGAACCATATGTGAAAGATCTCTTTCATACTCGCGGCTCAGTTTTTCCTCTGCACGGACTTAAGGATGTCTTATGTTAGCCGAGGTCAACATTGCGGATTCCAAAACTGGGTGGTTTTTTTAGTGTCGGAAAACAACATTACTTAATTAACGTGTCAGAGTTGCAAACTATACTTCTGCGCAATTTTCGTTCGATATTTTTGAGGGTTACAAGTTTATTGCTGTTTTTCACTATTATGTATGACCATCTTTAAGTAGACTCTACTTCTACTACTAATTCGTCTGGAAAGTTTGAATTACATTGTCCGCCACTCCGTAATTCTCGAGCAAGTCTGAAGATTCCTTTAATTCTTCCCTTAAAGGTGTAAAATAGCGCTTGGTTTCTTCTAAGTCGTCCCCGTTAACCTTTTCTCGCTTTCGAGAATGAAACTGATGTCGCTTGACGGCCTTTATGTCCAGCGGCACGTCATCTAGGGCTGCACCCGTCTTTTGTCCTTGAAAGGAGCAAATATCCGGGCGAGCAAATATCCGGGACTCGCTGCTGATGTCAATTGAGTTATTCGGGTAGTAGGCCACCATGAACTCTTTGTAATGTGTGAGGATTTTCTGACTTGGGATAGCGATAGCGAAATCTACTTTGAGCGGGAGATTTGTGCCATTAATTGTGGCTACATAGATGTGATGAACCTCAATAATTTCCCCCTCGACCACAGTTCTTCTACTTACAGCTAAGTTGGCTTTGAGACGGGCCAGGATTCTGTCGCGGATCATTGTTTGACTCACGCCGATATCCTGTGCGTTATCTTTGACAGCGCTGAAGTTGCCTTCAGTAACGACTTCGTAAACCCAGTCCTGGCACTCTACACCAAGTATCTCCACTGTACCATTGTATCGGAAATGCTCGGGAACCTTCGTGAGACCTCGGAATTCGGGAACCACGGTCTTGTTGCAGGTTGTCGTGCCTTTGTGAGGGCCAATAACGTACTAAGAAGAGCAAACAATAATGGGCAAAATATGTTAGGCCTAAGTAAGGAGATTGTTCACTGCGTGGAAATTCGATAGATAGCCGGAGTGAACTCAAGGGTCAAAATTCGAATAACAGCCACAAAATTCAAATAACAACTGAGACGAAGCGGCGCGTCCCAGTGGTCAGAGGGCCGGATTTGCACGGGGATGTTCAGCGTTCAAATCCTGCTCTGACCACCAAATGGATTTGTCTTCGCTTGTGCGGAATTCAACTCCACCAAGCTCTGTAAATAGTCAGCTGTTTCTCTCCTTCCAGCTGGGTTTCTTAACGTTGTTCTGCTTATTTGAATCGTTACTTTCTATACAAGGCCCACAAGCTTGAAGCTTTAAATATCATTGTGTATAAGTAAAGGATCTTTACTCGACTTTTTCTTTACAACAATCTCTTTGACCGCCAATTACAACCCAGTAATCAAATGAACCAAGAAGATCATGAGGCAGATACACGTAGCTTCTGCCAAACTTGAAAAACGCACGTGAAGGAGCATCATGTGCACGGCACTTTGGCGCGAGATTTTTTGGTCAGTGAATAAGTGCCGCAAAACAAAACCCTAGGAACTAGGATACTACTTTCGATAGTTAACTGAAAGCGGCTTTGCGATAAAAGAAATACCTGGGACCACTTTGAATCTTCCGGTATAATTATCACCGTCATATGCTGCGTCAATCCCATCACGAGGTCTTCACGTGATCTGCCCCCGTTCTTGCTGTCGCGGTATTTTTCACTGACCGCGATGCGACCTTCGCAACCATTTTTGTCGCACAGTGCGTCGGTCACAAAAATGACTCCAAAATATGACTGTGGAAATTCTGGACGCATGCGTTGTCCCATAGAACGGATACAAGGATTGGTCTTGTCAGTGGCGCAATTCTCGGCATCCTCAATTGCACCGCTACAAGCACATCTAAAACGAAAAACACGCATTAAAGCGATTTGAAATCATTATTCGATTTCTTAGAAGATGGCAAGCTAGCCTTAACAATCGGCTACTGATATCTTAACGCAAGAGTGCGGGTATAGCACGTCAACTACATTGGTCCACCTGTGTGTTAGACCCTTTCCTCTCAACGGACCCTAAGCCTCGAAAGATTGTTGAATTGACGCTGATACTTTCGGAATACCAGTCTCTCAGAAGTTTGACGCAAACATCTCATACTGACTTAGTACCACATGCTCAACAGTCACTTTCCGACTCGACAAAATGTAAGTTTGCTTATTACCCGGTCATAAAAAGCGAGGGTTGAAAAAGCTGGCAACTGCATGTGGTAACTTAATAAGAGAAAGCAGTCTCAAAGTTATATTCAATGTTCAGCCGAGACCGCTCTATTGTAGTAGGAAAAACATTCAATTAGCATGCAATGAACAGACCAATAAACTTAAAGGGTCACAAACAGATCACCGCCATGAACGAACAAATTCATGAGCTCGAGCCATACATACCTGAAGCCGGCTGGACAGTGATGTAGTTCTTCCGCAGGCTCACCCAAAGAGTCAATCAAACATTCTCTCCATCCAGACTTGTCTGGCAAGCAATACTTGCCCAATGGCCTTGCTTCACAGAAATTGTATTCTTCGGCTTGAGATGATGACGGTCCACAAAGGACGGTCAACAACATGAAGAGAGGTATGGGTATCACCGTCATACTAAAAGAGAAACTAAACCCGCTCATTTTTAACACAGATGTAGCATATTTCATTTGAATACCGAAAGTAATTACGCAGTAGGCAATTTCCGAGTTCACAGCAGCCTCTTTTTCAAAACAAAAACCACTTCCGACTAAAAGTCACTCTCGTTTTCCCGCGCTTTGGCGCCGGGTGCCTCTATTTGCTTTGCGTTCTGATTGGCCGAGTAAAACTACGTCATGTATTACTTCAATTTCTGGTTGGTTGATTCGGAACGTGAATTGCTCTGTCATTTGTTGTTGTCGTTTTTTTTCTTCGTGAAACAAACTTTATTTACAAATAACAGTTACAAAATCAAACCAACCTTAAACTGCAATTACTTTAATTGACTTAACGACACTGGCTCAACTGAAAAACGCTCTAAGTAGCGTAATGTTACATTTCACTCGTGTATGACGGCTACTTGGACTTATTTGTGGTACCAGTCTATGTCGTTACCCTATTTAACTAGCTGCTATACCAGCCTATACTCGGGCTTCGAAGAGGCTTATAGATGTTTTGGAAATTAAGGGGGGTGGGCAATCTTTATTGGGCTACCTCAGGAAGCCCAGTCGAAAACTACCTCACATGTCGACTCCGTTTTCGTTTTCTCCAGTATTTCGTGCCCAAGTACGTTACAAGATTAATGTTTGAATCAGTAAAATTGGGTACGAATAGAATCGACCAGGAGTCTAAGGGTATGAAACGATTTGTTACGAGAGCACCTTAACCTCCAGCAACTCTGCGCCATGTTGTATTTCGAAAGTCTCTTTGATAAATCTATATAACTTTCAGTAGCTATGGATATCAAATTGCCATGTTTATTGAGCGATTTCCTTTCTTCTCGTTGTTTTCCAACATACATATATACGTCCGTCTTTAACCAATCGTATCTTAGTTACTAGCCGTGAATGATAAACGAATGCCTTAAAGAACACACAACAAATGAACACTGCAAATCACATACCTGAATATTTCTCAGTTTTGTACGTTTGTTAGTGGTGACTCTTAGTGGTGGCTTCTGTCTTTGCATTAGAGAGAATGAAAAAAGCCTTACCTAATGCAAATGACAGCATCAAGGGCGGATGAGCCTCATCATAAGACCACCCCTTAAATGCAGCCACCATGTTTTTTGTTTGTTTGTTTTTTCTTCCGACCACTTTCTTTTAAAACCTGGACAATGATGTCCCAGTCGTTTCCTCAATTCACAATCTCGTTGACTTATCTCGGATCACGACCTGCAAGTTTTCATGGTCGAACGGTGGACATACGGACGGGGCTTTTCTGTCCTTTTGAATCATCGTAGCCGAAGCAATGATTTAACTTTTTAGTTTCCCGGATAGTGCGGAGTTAGAAGATGTTGGTGGGTAAAGACGATCTGTCGTCCCGTCTGTCCTGACAGTTAGCGATAAGAAGTACTTGTGCCGAAATTGAACGAGAAGCGCACATGTGGTTGACAATTTTTATAGCGATTTTTCTTGCTATATTTTCCAAGAAAATTAGCTTGTGTCTTGAGAGTCCAGTTGTCATAATCATCACAACAGAAAAATGATACTGTTATATCAAAGACAGTTCACAAAATAGAAGCGGCCAAATTATTCTTTCTTCATTGAGCATATAAACCAATTTGCTTCAGACAAAGTGCTAAAAAAAAAATCATTTTCTTGGGACGGAGCTTCCTGTTCACTCGAGCCCACGCATTAAACTTTAGTCAGCGGTCACCATATTGCTATGTACATACTTTGTGTAACAGACATGTTACGTCTTGTCTACAGAAGTATGTCGGGCCGAGGAGCTTACTACAAAAATCTTTACGGAGGCAAAGGGTAAACTTATTTAATTTTCATGAAAAGCTTACAGGTGGAAATTTGAGCTTTATTCTATCACCCAACAGATGAAGAGTAAAATATCCAGGCCGAATTTAAATTTTGTTTTGTATGACACATCTGAATTGCCCGTGTGGCCTCGTGATCACTGAGCTGAATTTTTTTTTTAATTTGTCCTAACATGTGCGCACGTTACAGGGAAAGAGTAAAGCAGAATTTCAGAAAACAAATACGTTTTAAGAGGATTTTTGGTTTAACTTGGTCAAGAAGAATAATTACTCAGCTGTTTCACTGAGATGCTGGAGTTTTCAACTCCCTGTGACGAATCAAGACTGCTGTAAACAGTCGAATTTGTCTTGATTCAAGAAGTCTTTACATATAGGGAAGGAAGATATCTGTCAAGATATCTGTCACCTTTATTTGGATACTCAAAATTGCCAGCCTGGTTGCCAACAATCGAACAAAGACAAACTAACCCTTTGTTTTGGCAGCCAGTAAGGCTCTCAATAGGTGATGTCAACAATATCTTTGCTATATTTTAAAACTAATATTTGCTTGGTTGAGAGGCCTGTGAAAAAGTATGAACTTGGGTATCCTGTGACTTATACTTGTCCGTAGCATGCATAGTTGTCACGTCCACATATCCTGGCTTATGTCTGTTAGTTTCATGAAAGTTTTAAAATACTTTCCCATAAGAACTCTTAGACCTGTTTTTACTCCCAGCAATCCCTTGTATATCCTACAGCTCTCTTGTGTATGTCAAGCATGGAATTAAGGGGTCTCTTTTTACAATGGAGGGTAGTTCATCAAACATACAAAGGCACTTTTGTCAAGGAAATGTAACTGTGTTCCCAAGCATTGCAAACATAACCTTTCACCGTCTGGCGACAGGTCATAAAAGCTTAGTTTCTTACCACAAAAGGGAACTCAACGGAAAGCTTGGACTCCAGGCAAGCCAATACATAAGTTTGTAATCGTTTTCTCTGCCACTCTCGCAGCCGAGGGTCTAGAGTGGGAGGAAGAGGTGGCTATCAAGAACACAGCAGAAATGGAAGACCAGACTCTGGATATGACAGAGGGACCGGTCCTATAGGTGGCTCTAGAAATTCAGGGGTAAGAAAAAGTGGTATTACTGAAAAACCATTGTTGAACTTACCAAACAAGTGGTCCCTGGTGTGGTTAGGATTAAGATGACAAAGGGAAAACTGCTCTACTAGAAATGAAATGGCTTAAGGGAAACTGGACGCCAGAACATGGGTCCTGGTACAATTCTAGTAAGAACCTTGCCAGCTTTGATTTTTTATGTGCTGGACACAAGATTTATAAAGTGGCTGCTTTACTTTTCAATAGGACTTGGCATATCTACTTGCTGGCTTAGAGGGCAAAGGCTACAAGGCTTACCATGATATTTTAGGTAAGATTTTTTATAGTAACAACTGCATTGTTAAGTGGACATTGCTTGTCTCAGACACCCAGGAATTTCCACTATTAGCCACCAGCCCTAAGAACAGAGACTGCCCCTATGGCTGGCAAATCCTGGCGACCCAGCCATGAGCCCCCACACAGCATGGAAGACAGGCACCTGTTGCACTGAAAAACAGTGGGAGGGAGGGAGGGGAAACTGCTTAACACTTTAACGAAAATCTCTCTTTTTCCGCAACAATGATACAAATCCACTGTTCAAACAGTGAGCACAAGGAATCATGTTGCATGCACCAAAGTAACAATATCGCTGACAACACCTCGCTGCAGGGGCTCATTGTTGTTAACTCAGTTCAGTTGCATGTAACTGCATGAAACTGAGACACCAGTCTTGGGTAGAGGGTGGTGGCTTGTATTTCACATTTCACATTGGTTTAAAAATCATTTCTGGTATTTTCTGTGCTGATGTCATTAGGGTGCTGGAAATTTCCCTGTTTTAATCTTCATGCGGAGAAGATCCAAAGCGACCCATTTGCTCCACCATCGTTATTTAGGGTTACAATGGACCAAGACGTGGCAAAATATCCCGACTTTGCTACCAGGTAAAATTAATAAATGGCTTGCAAAGGCAACATTGGTAACTTTATGTCCACCGAAGGTATTAACATATCAAGCTTGCATGAATCTCTAAGGGCTAGATCATAGAATCACAGGATTTGTTGTATAAATGTCAACAAATTACCAACACAAATCAAATGGCAGACATGACCAGAGTTTCACCAGGCTCGAAGCAACTGCAAGTATTCACATTCACCTTTTGAAGCAGCAATGTGGCACTAGCTTGGTACCCATTTATACACTTTGCAGTATAAACCTTATTCCAAAATGGCCGCCACTTTAATATTCTTTTGTTTTTATTTAAATTAGCCCTTGTTGCCTCGTTCAGGGTAAATTATTCTTTTGAATTTTGAGCTTGAGAAAGAGGCATCGAGGGCTAATTTGAATAAAAACAAAAGGATCTTAAAATGGCAGCCATTTTGGAATAAGGTGTATCTTGCCAAAAGAAAGAATGCAGCAGTGGAGATAAGCTTCAAGCCGTCAAGCTTCAGATCAAAAATGTGATGTGCTAACCTCTACAATACATTGTGTCTGTGAAGCTGCAGTGAAACTGAAATCTAAAACATGTTTTTCCTCTGATTTTCAGTTCACGCATTCAACAGATAGCAACTGCAGACTACCTCACGAGAAAGTTTTCCGATTTTGTAAGGAAAGGAGGATTTGACAGACAACTGAGCGGGGGTGGTGAAGGATGGCATGGCAAGAAAGGGGGCAGCTTAAGAATTGAAACGTTAGTAACATTGTGCAGTGGTCTTTATTGGCCTTGTTACTAAACCCTCGAGTTCAACCGACTGTCTGTTATTGTCCCTATTATGTTGATGGGACGATATCTCTCTAGAGACCTGTAGGCAGATTTTGGTTGGGGTGAATAGAGCGGTTTTCAAATGACTGTCGAAAGTAATTACGCGATTGCGATTGCTACGCTTTGTGATTGGCTTAAAAATCTCCCGCCAGTTTATTAACCAATGAGAAGGAAAACCAAAACCAATCGCGACTTGCGCGCGCGATTTTTCCCGCGCTTTGAGCAAGGTACGTGAAATTGCTCCGAATTTTGATTGGCTCATTGCGCTGTTTGCACCTGCTGTGATTGGTCGAAGTAATTACTTTGGTATTGGTTTTACGACACTCAATTGAAAACCACTCTAACGGTGTGATGGTTTTATTTGCAGGCCCTGCCAACATATTCTTGAAAGGACTTCATGTCTTGTAAAACCCACTGGTATCGAGGTACTAACATTTATTTGAAGAATTTCTTAAGTTGCTTTTATAAATACTTCGTGTCTTGAGGTTCATTTTACTTTGTCATTCCTTCAAGTTTTCAGCGTTTTACTTTATTTTACTAGTTCTCACTTGTCGCTCTCCTCAGCTTAGATTCACTGTTTCTCTCCCTGCACGAGGACGGTCAATCGAAGGACACATCTGCAAAAAAATTCTCACGGACAATCTTCCAGAAGTAATTGAACAGGTAAGGTAAATTTAGCCGTATGACGTTCACTTTGTTTATATGGACGCGTCACCTGTAGTTTATAGGAAACGTTGCAGATTGAAGCAAGCCGTAGTCCTGGAAGGAAGCCACACCCATAGTCCTTGATGCACGGAGATGCTTTTCTTGATGAGCTGAAATCTTGTTTGTTTGTGCGCGTAAACGTTTCTTGGGTCGTGACGCAGGGAGGAGTAGTTGCACAGGAGAGACCATCCGCCTTAATCCAGATAAATAATGCCATTCCCGAGTATAATTCAGCCTCTTCTTCGAAGCGAGTCCAAGCGCAAAATTTTTGTGATGGGTCTACTTTTCATACGAATGAAAACCTCTTTTTTTTTTTCAACCTCATTTCATTTATTTCTTGTACCGTTCCTATTTTGAAAACCAATTTTCATAAGAAAGACTTTGTACTTGGACTTGCTTTAAAGCAGAGGCTGACGTGATCTTATAATCATTATCTATCTTATAATCATTATCTATCGAACCGAACTTTTCAAAATCGCTATGGTTACAACGGACAGAAATGTGCGCACGCTGCACAATGCATTAACTTATTCTCTGAACGATCCAAAGTTTCAATTTGCATCTACTTGCGCCCTACTTTCCTGAAGTCTTGTTTTCCTAATTTCAATGTATTCAGACAATACCCTACAAGAGCCAAGATAAAGCTGCATTGCAGAAGCATATAGAATACGTTGAAGACCAGGAATACCTCCGTTCGCAGCTGTCGGCTGCCAACCTTGTAGCGTTCGTCAGAGATGGCGCCGTTCTGCCGCGTGTTAGTGGAGCGAATGATCGACCCATGGAGCCGTCCAAGGTTACGCTGTTTAGAAGTCCTCAGAGTATGAAAGTCGAATTTGATCTGCCGCACACTGGAAAGTAAGTAGTGGGTTGAGGCACCCAAGAAGCTGGTCTGCGGTCATTGGTTTGAGTTGAGGAATGTGAGGGCTTTCCCCAGTGGAACCTTGAGAGGCGCACTTTTTTTGACGCTACAATGGTCAACTGAGTTATCAAGCGTACTGGAAGCCGGCGTGGAACTGTTACTGTAACGTCCAAAATACTTCATATCCGTGCGCAGTTTCATGTATACGTGCCATCATCTACTCACCTCTTACGCGCGCTTTCTCCTCCAAATCAGAAGCGCGAAGGCCAAAACCAATTATGGCACACTCGTACACATTTTCCCGCACTTAGCCGGCTCCGGTTGCAAGTGTTTGCTGCGAATTCGGATTGGTTGATTTGATTTTCCTTTTTGATTGGTCGAAGTTATTCCTTTAGTTTTCGTTTTAAAATCGTTCTTTTTACCAAAACGGAGCGACTGATTTCGCGTAACCTTATGTTGATGTCTTTCATTTCAGGGTAACAGGGATGGGTGTCCGCAAGGGTGTGACTCTGATTGTTGGTGGCGGCTTCCACGGCAAGTCCACGCTACTCAATGCGATTCAAGTTGGAATTTATAATCACCTACCTGGCGATGGACGCGAATTTGTTTGTACTGATCCTTCTGCTTTCTCAATACGAGCCGAAGACGGTTAGTGCGACACTGTGTCTTGCCACCATGCATTTGTCAGCCTCCTGACTACCCTCTTTGGTTTCTTTACGCAATCCTCCCAATTAGCTACGCTTATGTTTCTTTTTTCTTTTCTTTCGTACATGTATCCGTATATTTCAGGAATTAAAATTTTGTATTATCCAGTGCTAATAAAATTCGCTATTATTGAATTTTGCAGGTAGAAGCATAGAGAAGGTCGACATCCGTCCATTCATAAACAATTTGCCGTTCGGTCGAGATACAAGCAGGTTTAGTACCCAGGATGCTAGCGGCTCGACTTCACAGGCCGCCAATATTATAGAAGCCTTGGAGACTGGGTCAAAATGTCTCCTGATTGACGAAGTAATTGTTTTAAATGCTTAACTTCTGCTCAGCTCGTTTAAGCATAGAACTCGTTCATCTTTTCAGGACTCAAATTCTTTACGTTGATTATTCACGCGTTTACTGTTGACTGCTAGCCTCGAAACAATGCAGTTAAAACTAAGTTTGAACCATCCTTTGTCAGATAAATAGAGTTACTTTAGTTTAGACACAAGTTTATCGGCCAGAAATGCGGTTTCCATGGCACTTGATGTGGTATTCTCCTGGCAAAATTAAAGTAACGTTAAAGCATACTATATCAAAAGGTTATTTGGAAATAAAATTAATTTGCCCTTTGTCATCCAGGATACCAGTGCAACAAATTTCATGATTCGAGACTCTCGCATGCAGAAACTGGTTGCACCTGAAAAGGAACCTATCACTCCATTCATATCGAAGGTAAGGATAACCGAGTGAATTGTGACGCCTGAAGGAATTGCTACGCTTCCTTTTAGAGCAAGAAATGTAAATTCACTTTTAACCTACTGTGTTTATATGTTTATTCGCCAGGTGCGGAGCCTGTATGAAGACTTTAGCGTTTCTTCGATTCTTGTGATAGGAGGTTCAGGAGATTATTTCCAGGTAATTAAGTCAGAGTTAAGTCAGAGATTTGCTTTCCCCTCTTCTCCCCCCCCCCCCCCCCAAGTCTCCATGTTAACCCATCCTGCTACTTACCTA
>BLFK01001052.1:19600-38602 GCA_014634185.1 Astreopora myriophthalma | reverse complement strand
CCCCCCCCCCCCCCCGCAGTCTCCATGTTAACCCATCCTCGCTACTTACCTACCCTCCCTTCTGTCTCTCGCGTTTTGGACTCCCCATTTCATTATTTATTCCTGCCTCCATTAAAGGTTGCTGATCACGTGGTCATGATGGACTCTTACTCAGCGCATGACGTCACAGATAAGGCAAAGGTCAGTCAACGCGAATACGTACTGATAACAAATGAAGATCAGTCAAAAGTCAAAATTGAATTTGTCCACGCCCTCGGTCGCCATAGTTGTCAGCGCGCTTTTTTTTATTATTTTTATTTTGAAAATCTTGGTTCTTGTCAGTTAGCAATGGTCAGGGGCCCATAACCCGGAGCTTAGAAACTTGAATATACTTGTGTCACAGACCGAGCTCTTTTTAAATTGATTTTCTCACGAATTCAGTCTCCCACCGGCGCCTTGGCGTCTTTCAGGAGCGTTGTTAGCCAATCATAAGCCTTGCTTGGACGCGTGCGGACTGGAAGTGAACTTTTCGCAGGAAAAACATGTCTATAAATAGCTTGGTCTGTAAAAATGCCGTGACATAGCCCTAGTATGGGAGTTGTACGCTCCGTTGTATAGGCTCCTGCAATGGTAGAGGGAAGTTAGAAAGGCAGGGGTTTCAATAACTTCTGAAATAGCCGTCCATGATAGCCCATTGTAGGCGGCAGTTTGAGAAGTTTATCATGGGACTTTTAGTGAAAATCAAGACAAACTAGCCGGCGATGAGAGGCAAAGCAGGCGGCGGTATACCGCCGGTAACCGGCTTCTACTGAAACCCCTGGAAAGGCTTTTTTTTTTCGGGGGGGGGGGGGGGGGGGGGGGGGGGGGGGGGGTTGGAGGGGGTTGCGTGGCCGAGTGGGTTCCTTCACCTTTTTGGGATGTTGTATCCCCGAATGACCAGTATTTTATGGGATTTTACTTTTGCGAGTCAGAGGAGTTAAAACATCACTATGACCACATTAATTTGAATAAACTTTTGTTTCTTTAATAGGCCATTGCTGTGGAACACGCGGAAAGTAACCCTCAGCCGCGGATCCCTTTTGTGATGCCGACACCGCGGATCCCGATAGCTGAGAGTTTTGACGCCTCCATGGGTGACAGAGAAAAGGTTAATTAGATTCCTTGGCTCCAAGTTGTATCGGACAAATTTGGGCACTTTTCTCTCACAACAACAGAAAAGAGAGAAGGACGGCCAAAGGGCGCGCGAAAATCACTTTACGCGAAAGTGCGTCTCTCCCCTTGGGATCTGTACAGCGTAGGAGTCGATCTAAAAATAACTTGAGACATATTATCCATGGAAAAGGGCTTGTATGAGGGATGCCCTCTCTTCCCCTTTATTTTCTCTTGATCATAACCAATCCTTTTCCTAGGTGAAAGTGACGGGCAAGACTCAGTTCGGATTCCAAGTTCAGTTTGGGCGTGAAGATATCGATCTCTCCTACATTGAACAACTGGGAGAAGTCAGTCAAACAAGGTACCGAAGGATCTTTATTCGCTTCTCCTCTAACAGACATGCAGCGAATGGCATTTAGTGCGCGAATTAATATGAGCATTAGCCTATACTGAATATAGTGTAGTTTTTGGTAGTGTAAATCTTTAATTGCGTTAACCGCCAATTCGAGCCCAAATATACAGAGGATATGACACGGTGGCGAGAAGACATTAATTTTATGTTCGAGTGGCAAGAACAGTATGTCACGAGTGAGCGCAGCGAACGAGTGAGATATTGTTCTTGCCACTCGAACATAAAATTCGTATCTTCGAGCTAACGTGTAATTTTATTTTTCTTATACGGACAAAAACACATTAAGTAAAAGCTAAAACGCTTTTATTCACTTAAAAGCGGGAGATGACGTCATCGATATGCTCACAAGTGAGGATATGGAAAATACGCCACTACGTGTAGTTTCGTATGAATTTTACGAGTGGTGTAATTCTCCGTAAAACACTCACGTCTATATAATATACGGTTTTTTTTCTCCTTTGTTTTTTAGAGCCATAGCAGACACAATGTTATACGCGCGGAATAATTACATGGATGGCAAAAGGTCGTTTCTGGAAGTTCTTCAAAAGTAAGGGGTGTTCTCTTTGGTTTTCAAAGCTTAATTCTCCGAGCAGAAATCCGCCCACTCCCCGTCTTGACTTTCTTTTCAACGTAAAACACAGTAACTTTGCCCTTTACATGTCTGTTTTAATTTTTAGGGTCGAACAAGACTTCGATACCAAAGGACTGGATGTACTTAGTCCCAGGCTCCTTCTCGGCTCCTATTCTCGTCCCAGGCTCTTAGAAATTGCTGCTGCCATAAACCGTTTGAGAGTTCTTGCAATGAAATGAACTTTAGGGCTTTAAAAGAAGAAACGTAACTTAGGGAACCCTAGGTAAAAACAGAATGGGACGAGAACGAACAGAGGAATAACAATTAGCTCGCCATCCACATTGCAAACAACGTGGCGAACTTTGTTCCATGCTTAAATGATCTTTGAGGGCTATCAAACTACTGTATGCAGCGTGACGCCGAATTTAGCCTCATTACAGAAGCAGACGTAACCCAGTCAGTTAGTGCGTAGATTTCGGAGAAAGATGTCCTCGATGGCTACAAGGTCAGTTTCGACTTTCTGTGATACGTGTAGGTATCGCTTAATGACCCGTCCAACGCGGCACTGATAGAGGCTGACGGTGAAGGGCGATCCACCAGGTTTCATTGATACCAGCTTCACAGCTGACGGAACTACGACGTTCAAAAGGCTGACTTTACATTGTTCGCAATGTATACTGCGCGCGCATCTCTCTGTTCGAGTGAGATCTTTACCAGAATTTTGACAGGTCCATTGGAATTCACTTACATTAAACTCTACAGAACATGATAGTTTATTGACGGAGATGCTTGCTGCAAAGTCGACACAAAACGCAAATATGAAGACAACTAAATAAATTAAAAGTACCGGTTAACAACACCGTAGTAAGAAAAAGACATTTGTCGTATTTTAGAGGAAAACCAACACGCCAACGATGTGTTAAAATCATGTCATACATTGTGAATAAATACGTTACGCCCTCTGTAGCTCTGTACGACTTAACCGTCTTCTCAACCGGTGTGAACGAGATTCAAGAAAAAATGAGGAATGGGGATGTCGAAAGCCATTCCTCATAAGTTCTTCCTTTGATGATGAATGCCACAGTGCTTGACTTGGTAGAGGAGGCGAAGTGGAATAAGAGGCAAAAACTTCATTTTACTTTCTTCTCTCTATATTTCTTGAGTTCATTGTCTTGTAATGGCCACCAACATTACTGTCACATTGTCTGAACTTCCGTTCCTCACAGCTTCACTTGCTATTTTATCACACGCTCGTTGGTATCGTACTGATACAGGATCGGTTTCAACATCTTCGGAACCTGCAATTAGGAAAGCACATTTTGGAAATCACGACTTCGTACTCAGTACGCCTTTCCGAAAAATGCTAGCATATTCTTTGATTTGCAGGGATAGCCTCGCATCCTAGGGATAAGAATAATTCTTGTACTCAGAATTCGAGACGGGGAACATATTCGTCTACGTTTTACAAACAACACGGGTGACACTCAAGGGCGGAATGCTCCTGCACGTACTGCTTGTGCCAGATCTAAAATCAGTCATTTCCGAGTTGACTTCAGCCTCTTTCTGAAAGCGAGTTCAAGTGCGAAGTCTTTCAATAAAAATTAGTCAACATTCATGTGGAATGTACAACTTCAATATTTCCATCGCAATAATTTCGCAATTGGACTCGCTTTGAAAAAGAAGCTGTATTGAATTCGGAAATAGCATATAATACGCGGCACTATCGAAGGAAATGTTAATTTGCGCCACGCTCGAATTCGAGGTTTAAGACGATTGTTGAATGTTTGAATATTAGTGTATTTTTTCGGAGAATACTTTTCAAGTACGTGTAGTAGCTGAATAAGCTTTCTAATTCTTGACATCAAAATCATGGTGCGTACCATTGTCAGTTTCTTGGACAACTTCTTCGCCGTCATGGTTCTGTTAAGATGAAGAAAAAAGGTGGTAATACAAGGGATTGAGGGGAAATGAGCTTTAGTGAGGGTCACCTCTGATGACTTGCATTTATTAGTATTACGAGAAAAAGTAAAACAAAGAAAAAAAGACGTTAAAAATAGGTGAGATATTACCTCAATAATATTGTTGATAAACTTTAAGGCCGAATCCACGGAAAATCCCTTCCAAAGACCATCGCATGCTAAGAGTAAAAACCTAAGAAAGCAATCGTAATAATTGTTATTGACAATGTAGGAAGAAATGTCCGAAACTGAATATTTATTCTGAACCTTTCGTTAATTCCAGTCTAAAACTCAAAGCCGTTTAGTTTGCAACAACTCTTCTTCCAACAGTAGGGAGTCCTGCAAGAAGGGTTCTCCCAGCCAATGCTTTGGTGGTGCTGAACGGGACGCACAAACTATCATGAATAGAAAACTTCACGACAAACGAATAATTCCCGCTGAAAGCGAATAGATTGTCTGACTGGTTGTTGATAAATTTTAAACCAAACTAATCACCTGGCACCAAAACAGCAACGAACCAATAAGAACAAGAAGAAAGATACTTCGTATTTCAAGTGCGCGAAAATTCCCTATCTTTTATTTTGACGTCGGATTGGTTGAGAAGTCACGAGTTTTAGTCGACCAATCGCATGGGAAGGTTGTTCACTGAGTGCCCGGAGATAGGCTGCACACGTTTCTTCATTCGTCAGTGAACGAACATCGTGCCTCTTTCGCAACCAATTAGAAACAGCCTCACTCGCTCGCCTTGGTGCTGGTTACACGTCTCGACTTTTTATTTTATGGTGCAATGGTTGCTCCGCACTGTACCTATCGTTATCGGTTAACGTGCACCGCATGACATCCGGGACACAGGTCACGCCACATCTCTTGAATCGACCATCCCCAATGGAACGTGACACCTCCAGCACACCAAGCACACGGCCCTCCCTGTTCATGCAGAAAAAAAGTGTAGTCATCGAATAATAAAAACTTAAAGTTAGCCTTTAAAAGATCAACAGCATCAGGTTTAGACTGTTCAGAAATCTTGCACAGCACTTTCCAGTGTGTAAATTGCACAATTTTGACCAGAAAAAAATGGAAACCAGGTGCAATATATATACCACACTTGTTAAATACTTAACAGTTACTTTTAGGGCAAAAGAATGTTTTTATAGTGTACTCATTGTTACAAACGAGTACCTGACAGTTCCCCCTGCCTTTTGGATTCTCATCCTCTCCTCATACTGAAAATTAGAGAAAAGGAGGCAAAAAGAAAAGGTCAAAGTTGTAAACAACTAACACACACTCCATGCCTCATAATGTGCCCGTAGTAATAAGGAACTCACTGCTAGTTTTAATTACCTGAGATGGAGAATGATCTTTGGACAGAGAAACCACTGACACCTTTCTATCTTCAGTGCTTCGACAAAGGAGGGCCTGTGTGGCAAATATTAATGTTTCATTTCAGTGATACACATGTAAGTAGTGAACTGTATGCAGCAGGCCACAAGCATAGGAAAAGGGTGAAAAATAGCTCAGTTGCTGACGAAGTCCAAACTCTGATTGAAAGTGCACCTCCTCCCCCTCCAGTTATCCAGGTGTCACTTCCTTGTTGCAGGGGAAGAAATGACGGTGGTTGTAGACTTATCAAACATGACCAAGAGTAAGATTTTTTCCCACTCAGCCATAATGCCATCAAACTTGAGTCATTTTAGAGACTTTTTGAGCATTAAAATGCTATCGTTTAGAATCAGGCTGCTTGCAGTATGGGAGTAGATTTCATGATTACCTTGCTATCTCCAAGGTTGGCAACATACAAAACATCGTCCATGACAAGTGCTGTGACAGCAGTTGAGCCATCCTTCCAAACAGGTGACCTTTATGAACATCAATCACACCAGTATTTATCAGTAATCACTTGAAAGTAAAAACCGATATTGCTATTATTATTATTATTATTATTATTATTATTATCATTATCATTATCTAGAACATATCAAATGGTAGTTTGAATGAACATAACAAGGAGGGGACCTATATGTCACTTCCTCCCTCTTGCAGCTGACCCCCTCCCCCCACAAAAAAGAAAAAAGTAACAGAAATCCGGGTCACTTGGGCAGTGGAGGGAGAGGGTAAAAATCCATTTGATCTCTTCCAGTCACCAGGGATCAATATTTATTGCTACAACTTTTCTTTCTTTTGTTTAATAGGTTCACCCATTTAGACTCTCCTGTAGTTGACCATAGTTGGTCTTCCTCTGCTAACTATAAGCTGAATATCTACCGTTACAACTCAGACATCCTCCTTGCAAGTAGAGACATCCTCAATACTCATTTTGACACTCACGCTGTTGATGCTTCGTGTAAGAACTCATCATCAGTCTTCTTGTAAGCTTCTGTTAGACACTTTTTAATTTCTCTATCCCTGTTGGTAGTTTCTCCTATAAAGAAGGAGAAAAGCTGAATTAATTATCTTCAAGAGCACAGTCACTTCTCAATCTCTTTGTTGTTGTTTTGCAATTGCTCCTGTAATAATATTATTATCTAGTATTTACCATCAACCTTTTGGGAACTTGAGTATGATGTTCTTGTGTAAGTGCTCCGCAGCAAACTGTGACGCTCTGTGACCAGCATGTCCATCAAAAACACCATAATAACACATCCTAGACCTGAAACAAGATAATCACCTTTTTATCATTCAAGATTGAGAATTTCGGGTCAGCAGTAAAACAAAACTAGGTTTATTTTAAGTACAAGTGTGTAGAACCTGCTTATATAATGTACAAAGACAAATAGTGTTTCCTCATATTTACAATGTAAGGTAAAATTTAAAGAGCCTTCTATTATATATATCAACTCAGGATACTAAATGAAATAAATATTCTTCAGCTTTGTAATACATACCAGTAAATTAATTTGTGCATTCAATTTTTTTTAATCAGCATTGGATATTTAAGCAACAGCACATACAGCTAACAACAGATAGAGCTTACATTCCAGCAGGCTTGGTATCAAATTCTTCTAAAAAGTCATCCAGGATAACATGGGCATCTTGCATGTCATCCCTTTCTCCTCTCCTTTCAGCGACAAAGCCTTTGAATTTGAACTTTGATTCTAGAGGAAAAATCGAGTATTTCCTAAAAAACCTTCTTTCCACTAAGTCAGATGGCTGTAAAACTTATAATCAATCAATCAATCAATCAATCAATCAATCTATCAATCAATCATTCAGCCAATCAATCAATCATTCTGTCAATCAATGAGTCAGTCAGTCAATCAATCTATGAAGCAATCAGTCAATAAATCAGTCGAGCGAATGTCGGTGGATTCGCCCCGTAGCAAGTTCGCCCCATAGCGAGTTCGCCCCACGTATAACCGAGTTCGCCCCACATATAACCATGTTCGCCCCACACTTAACGGAGTTCGCCCCACGATCGAGTAAGCTTTTAGTTCGTAAATTAAAATAAGATTGTCTTGTCGTGATCGATCACGGGCGAAATCTGGGGAGAGTGCACTTTGTACTCTCCCGAGGTTTCGCTCTCTTGAGAAACCAAGATGACCGACCCTCGAGCATCGATTCGGAAAAAAAGAATGTAAATAGTACGTCTCGCAATAGTATACAAAGGAATGGGTATATCGGGTGTTCGATATTAAAATATCGTTGGTCATAGCTTTTATGTGATATGGTGGCTCCTAAAGGAGCCGTTTTGGTGTAGCACCTACAGAGTGCAATATCGAGCGCTAGGCCTCGACCTGCAGGATTTTTTAATTTATTACTGGACTGGGCCATAAAGATAGGCACATGCCCTCAGGAGCTGGTTTGCCGTCTTCAACTCTTTTCTGTACGAGTCCCAAAGGTCGAAGATCTTGGACTGCAGCTCTCTGTATGCTCTCCTCTGGTGCCGTCGCAACTTCTTTTCTGACACGAGCCTAATCTGCAGGGATGCAAGCCTCGCTTCCTCACGAAGCAGCTGAACCATCATGTAAAATGGTAAGTTGGACCTCCCTTGGGCACGTCTGTTTAGACCATTGTGCCAGCCTTCGACGTCGTTGTTCGTCCGCACAGACTGGCCGAACACACACCAGCTGGACGGAGGCCATGTTGAGCTCGTTATCCACGTACCGCTGACATATTCTGAAAACCGTTGTAGGGGCTCAGTTGTGGCATGTTGCAGCAACTGGTGGAACATGGGTAAAATCTCATCTTCTGGCAGGAATGGGAGAGCCATGAACTTTCGGAGCAGTGAGTAAGTGCCTTGGTCAGTAGAGTATGCTGCCTGGAGACCATATTCTTGTATCTATAAATAAGTGGAGACCAAAATATATAAGTTAACTTTTTTGTAAGGTAAAAATTTATTCAGAAGAAGCCGGTTTAATTCTTAATTCCAATGCTTAACGATGTCTAGTCACAGGGTTGAAGTTATCGCAGGTGTGAAATTATTATCGTAAACTTCAGCAAAATTTGAAACGAAAATTCGGTATAAGGAAGATTGCTAACATACCTTTCTCCACAGTGCTTGCGTCCAGTGGAACACACACCCCACGATGTTGACATTCGGCATCAGATCTCGGAGCGTTTTCCACACTGCCATCTCGTAGTCTAGGGTAATCTTCTTCACGGCTGGCGGGACAGGAAGCATCTCCAGCACTGCTTTTATGACGGCTCTGTAGTCTTTAGTCTTTTTCCCCGACATTAAGGCAAAGACTAAAGGGACTTGTTTGGTGTAGTCATCAGTCTTCACAAAGGCGTTGATGGTGACTAGTTGGCTAAACGGCTGGCGTACCAGCTTAAAAGTGCCATCGATGTACCAGGTTTTTGCTCTGCTGAGGACATCAAGTTGTTGGTCTGTAGCAAAGACAAGGTGACGGGAATTCGGGTTACGGCGATGACGGACCTAAACGCAAAAACAGTTAACATTATTTAAAGAACTAAAAATATGTTATAATTAAGCAATAGAAAACTTTTTTTTTCGTGTCTGCTGAGCCTGATACTAACCGTGATGTCTTTACGGAGGAAGTTATCTGGAACATGGTCAAGATCTAACTGGAAATCCAGGTCTTTGGGGTCTGAGGGCCGAAGACGTTGCCTCAGGTAGTTTGCAGCTCGTGCCAGGTGTTCTGGTTTGGGAAGACTGGGGCAGGGTGCATCTGTTAACTCCTCTAGAAGGACTTGGTTTACTATCGCAGTCGCAGGTTGAAATAGGTTGTTCACTGCCTCTTTTTTGGTTTTCGCCGTGATCTTAGCTGCTAAAGCTGCTCCCACTTGGCCTGTGTGGTTGTGTTGCTGTCTCCCCAGCACGAATTCGCCGTCCTCTCGCTCTGTCACTGTTGCTCTACATGGATTGGCCTGAGTATGACATATCAGAAAACAGAAAGTTAAATGTTGTTTCATTGGGTATGACGATACAACACTTTGGTTTATTAGAAGTATTTGTATCAAGTTTCTACTTCGTTCTTCTCTAGATCCATTTGCGTAAACGTTCCTGCTAAAACATACCTTAGGTCGAACGGTGCATTGCCAGTCAGTGTTGTTTCCCCGACGTCTCTTGACATTGTAACTGAAACCACGGCTGTCTACAAGTTTCGGTTTACCCCTCTTCGTGGAGTCCTCCACAATCTCGAACTCCAGGTGAAAACTGTCCTCCTGAGGCTGGGGAACAGGTTCAGCAATCGACGATTCATCAACAGAAATGGCTTCAGAAGGTAAGGAGAGGACTGGCGACTCCTGAGAAAAAAGAAAGGCTTTAGTTACACTTTCGAGTCAAAGTTTTGAAGTTTATCCAGTTTTAGAGAATCCTACAGTTTTTGTCATGAAATAAAACTTACCAAAGTCGCATCTACGTTAAACTCAACGGGACTTGCAGGTGGATCAAACAAATCCAAAGTTGCATCTAAGTTGAACTCAGGTGGATCAAAAACAGTTGAGTTAAAATCGTCCTCCAAGCGCGTACTTTCCAGCGGGGTCTTAGAACAGGGGGCGCAGCGCCAATCAATAGGTTGGCCTGTCTGGACAGCGATGCGGTAGTCTTGCCGCGATATGCCGGTTTGGCACGTTCGGTGTTGCCATTGCTGGCAGTCGTCACATTGCAAGCCTTCCTGGCGAGCACGAACAGGAAGCGTGCAGAAAATACAAGGGTCCATCGCGTACGTAATTGAGCGGTCGAGATTCGATTAAGAGTTGTCGAGATTCGTGATAGTGGCTATCAAAGCGGATAAGCTAAAATGGCACGCTTTTCTACCTTTATACACAGTGAAGGATCAAAAAGTTTATGTCACCTTTTCATTGGTTATCTCAAAAGTTTTTTCAGCCCACTTCAGTTGACGCCTTTCGATCCTAAAATTTGCATACGGCTTGGCTCCAATTGTTCGATTAACCAAGCGACGCGAAACGGATCGAAAATCCTTGTCATCTTATTGGTTGATTAAAACGAAGGACGCCACGGGCAGCACTATAAACCGATCTTGCAACCAGATACAGCGATCAAACACCATGGCCACGGTGGTGAACGATGATGTACTCGGAGCAATCTTGCAGAAATGAGAGAGAGCCAGGCACCGCCATTCACAACAATAAAAGATATTTATTATTAAAATACTTCAAAGGGAACTTGTCTCCGAACTCACACGATAGACGGCTTACATAATGAACTTCTACTAAAATGCACTTTCTGATTCAGTCCTACGAGTAACAGAGCCTCGTTACGCGTTTGTCAGCGGTAAACATTGGTCACCATTTTACCATGTTTGGCCCTGATGATGCTTCGGTTTATCTTGTCTGACTATAGAAGGGCAAAATGTAGTGAGTATAACTTCTCGTAAAGGGAATTCGTTTTACGTGGGGCGAACTAGTTTTATGTTAAGTTTTATGTTAAGTGGGGCGAACTCGATTTAAGTGGGGCGAACTAGATTAGTTACGGGGCTAACTCGATGGGGCGAACTCGCAACGGGGCGAAACCACTGGTTTTCAGTCGAGCAATAAATCAAATGAATTTCTGATGCTTACGCGTTACAGATCTTTTGCTCGGCAGTTCACTGCTGTCAACATCTTCACGTTTCCTCTTCTTAAATTCTTTACTTTCGATTTCTGGAGTTGGTATATCATCATATAGATTCCCTGCTGGGTTTGCGATGCCACTTTCACTGGCTGCAAAACAAAATAAGGCAAGATTTCCGTACAGGTCCCTACTTCATTATGCATGCATATTCCTAGCAAAATTGGAAGAGGGTTTGTTGGAATATGCATGTATAATTAATGTAGGGAACTGTGCGGAAATCTGTCCCAAAATAACAATAAAAAGGCTTAATAGAATGCATACTAAAAAAAACAAAGGAGCACAAAAAATCTCAAATCGTACGCGGTGGCAAATCGCCGAACAAATCGTCCATTTTGAAAAGTGAAGCCACACTACTTTGGTCAGCGGTCAATTATTCTTCCCAAGATGCATTTCGATAGTCTAAATGCAAAATGGCGGACGGTAGCAATCGAGTTACAAGTTCGAGCTCGCCTTGAAATTTTGACGACGGTGCAGAAAAAATAACTCGTCATGCATTCGAAAGTTGACTCTAATGATTACAGTGCGAGGAGTTAACTTTCGCCTTGTCAAGTGCAGTTCAGTTTCAGTATTTCGTCGACGATTGTGCATCATGTCCGTGGATAGTGGAGAGAAGCCTTTTTTGGTAGAGTATGCACCGCAGGGAAGAGCTAAATGCAAAACATGTAAACAGCAGATAGAGAAGAGCTCCACTCGAATAGGAAAATTGGTTTCGAATCCATTCAGTGAGGACGGAGGAATGATGAAACAGTGGTACCACGTTCCTTGTATTTTCGACTCTCTGTCGAGGGCACGAGCAACAACCAAGAAGATTGACGGCACGGATGATTTAGGTGGCTTTGATGACCTCAAAGATGATGATCAAAAGAAAATTAGGAGTCTCATCAAAGGTTGGAAACACTTGTATGACTTGACCTCTTTCTATGCGCATTTGATCATATCTACATGTAATTTGTGCACTATAAGTATTAAACTATTAATATTATTATTTTCAAAACTATTTAATAACCCCATGATGCATAAGCTAATTGAGGACGTCTGACTGCAAACAAGAATTGCCTAGCATAAGTATTAGTGAAAGTTGTATCAGGATTTTCTCCAACTCCCTGCTCTTTGGCAAAAGAAGAGGGAGCGATCTCAGAATACCGTCCAATTATTTGCATTCTGCCTTCTTCTCTTTGAGAACGAGACATAGGTAAGGTAACATTACACCCTGTTCATTTGCTAATGCATGGATGGGTATTCTAGAATTTTAGCCAAGGAGAGAGAGTTGACAAGAGTCTAGAATTTCTCAACTTTGGTATGTCGTTTTGTCCATTTGTTGTGGCTCAAAACTCGTCAACTCTCACAGAAAATTTTAGGAGGTTTAATTTGGTTTTAATGTGCAAAAAGCAATGACAGCTAATGTTACCAAGTCAGTGCAAGACGTTTGGGCAAAGAAAGGTAGAGACTTTGAACTGTTGGCAACTCTTCTCCTTGTTTTGCCTGGCCTAATGACCCATTTCAGAGCAAAAATTAATAGTGATAACCATAGTGTGCCAAGGACCTGTAAAATGGAATCTTAATTTAATATTATAGGTTAACTTTATTTTCAGATTTAACATCCAAAAAATCTCCTTCACCCAGGAAGAAAGCAGTCCAATCCACTCTTTCATTTGGCAATTCAAAAGCCTCGACATCATCAAAGCCTTCCTTAGAATTCAAACAAGCAGCAGCTTCTGGCGATGGAGCCGAGGGCGCCTCGCCGGTCAAGAGTGCCAGCTCTGATGACAGAAGACAGGATAACTCATTCAGAGAGTTCAGAAAAATTTGCATCAAACTTGCTGAAGAACCAAGCTACAATGCAAAGACCAAGATCCTGGCTGACTTCTTTTCTAAGGGGTCCTCTGGAGGTACTTGTACTGTCAATACAAAATTTCTTTCTTGGCATAAATGTTCGCAGCTTAAACCCTAACTCTAACCTACCTTTTACTACCAATTGAAGGGCTCAGAGCAAAAACGTCCTAACTGACATTTTCAGTGCGTTTGGTCATTTTGCGAGATTGCGCCCAGATTTCGTGCAATACACGGAAATAATTAAGTTATGGAATTACCTATCCTAGGTGATGTGAAGGAAAAAAAGAATTTTTTTCTGGACCCTGGGGAAGGCATATCGCATGGGGATGTTCACCCCGTAATTTTAGTGCACATGGTTCGGTGGAAATTGGCCACGATTTTGAGAAATGACCTAAGAATCATGCAAAAGTCAGTTAGGACATTTTTGCCCGGAGCCCTTCAATGACTACCAAATGAATACAATGGTCCCATATATATTGTGCAGTCTGACTTGCAACTGCTGTCTGACATTATACTACGGTAATAATTATTATTATTTCTTATTTTTTTTCCTTTTTTTTTTGCAGACGGCTTTACAGGCGATTTATTACTTTGGGTGAAGATGTTACTTCCTGGAGTAAACAAAAGAGTCTACAACTTACAGAGCAAACAACTCATTAAACTCTTTAGCCAGGTATTGGTTGTACACTGTAATGTCAATCTATATTAATTAAGACATAATTAGGTGTGATCTGTATGGCCTTGATGATTTATAGTGTACATAGTATAATGCTTTTCTTTGAAAGTAAAGTTCATGTGCAAACTGAATAAAGCTATTTTTGAGTGAAAACGACACAAACATTCAAAACGTTTCCTTAAACATCAGTACAGCTCTCCAGTTGTCCAGGAATGGGGCAAAAATGTCTCCTTTTTGTTTGCAGATATTTGGTTGTAGTCATGATGACATGTTGACGGACTTAGAACAGGTTTGTTTAATTCCTTGAAAGATGGTTTTTGGCAGCAAAGAGAAAAGCTGACTTAAATATTTCTGTAATATCTCTTTTCCAAGTGAATGTCATTGTTTGAATGTGTTAAATGTGTCAAATTTCAATTTCCTTCCATTAACAGGGTGATGTATCTGAGACAGTTAGAGCCTTTCATGAAAGCAGTACTCTCTTAAAGCCTCTGAAAAAAAGCTTAGTTTCTCTTCAAGAAGTAAGTTAGTTTTCGAATGGAGACTGGGAATGAGTTTTACAATTTTAATGTACCAATGATTAAAAGTTGAGGTCCATCAAAAGAAAGATCATGAAAAATTAGTCAGTTTACTAAGTTTTAAACTCATCAACAATAGATGAGCTTCAGAGAGCTGGTGCCTGAAGGTTGGTGGAGCCGGGAAGTGATCTGTCAGCTTGTTTAGTAAGATTGCAACCATGTAGTATGATAAATTAGAGAGTTTGCATCGATTTAGGGACATGATGCCAGTTCTGGATTAGAGAGATTTGTATGGAATTTTCAATTGGCAACCTGTGGCAGCTTACAGTGCGGCCACTGGTTCTATGTAACAAACCCTGTCCAAATTTGGTGGTTACTAATTATTTGCTAATAATTTGTGTTACTGATTATAGATTTTTAATGATCTTTTGGGTGGTGGGGTTAAATCTTTAATGAAAATTATGAGATGATTTGAACAATAATGTAAACTATTGCCCATCCTATTTTCTGGTGCTAATAATTACATACCGTTTGTGTGTTTATGATGTATTTTAGGTTGATGCATTTCTGGATAAGCTGAAGAACTTTACTAAAGAAGAGGACCAGCAAAGAGAACTGACCAGGATGGCAAGAAGGTAGAAAAAGTTCAAGAACTGAAAAAAGTATTTTCCATTGTATGAAATATAAAATGTTTTAATTACTTTGCAGATGCTCGGCAAATGATCTGAAGTATATCATTCGACTGATCAAGCATGATCTCCGGATGAACACAGGAGCCAAACATGTGTAAGACATTGACAGTCCGATGCTGTTACTTATGATTAACGATCATGAAATTTGATCATGTTTCTGTTGGCATAATTTTACTCTTTGACATGTATGGGTGGCTTTATCCTGTTTTTAGTTTAGATGCACTTGATCCTGATGCATATGCAGCTTTTCAAGCTTCCAATAACCTCAGTGATGTTGTTCAGCGATGTCAAGAAAAGAAACAAACCAAAGCTGGTGTTTTACCTGGAATGAGCAAGAAACTTAGTATCAGAGCCTCTTTGATGACACCTGTGAAACCAATGCTGGTAGGCATGGGGCTTACATTAGGTCATGGCATATCTGCAGTACAGTACCAATGCTGGTAATTATCAATAACTTGGCAAATGTAGAGAGATGTTGTACCAGACTAAGTATGCCAAATCTTTGCTGACAGGTATTGGCATATACACTATAATAATGTACATGTAGGACAATGTTGCTATATTATATTGTCACATGTTTAATACACATGTCTCTGCATATGTGCTGTTAAACTGATGCCAACTTTCTCCAAAATTGGCTGATTTCAGGCAGAAGCTTGCAAAAGCTTTTCACAGGCTGTGAAGAAATGTCCCAGTGGTATGTTTGCAGAAATAAAGTATGATGGCGAAAGAGTACAGGTTGGACTCATTTTGCAGCTGCTGTGTGGCTTCATTGCCTCAAGACTTTACTTTTAGTGCAGCCCAAATTCAATTCAAGTTTTGTTGATCTTTAAGGTTCACAAGAGTGGCGACAACTTTCAGTTTTTCAGCCGCAGCCTCAAACCAGTCCTTGGACACAAGGTGAATATTTCCCAGCTTACTAGTAGAATACTTGAAATATCACTGTAATGTCCCACAGAGTTTACATGTATATGAACAAGTGATGTGAGATGGGGCCTACAGTATATGATACTTTTTAGGGAAGACTAGAAAGGCTAACCATTATGCAGTTGTCTTTAATGGAAGCAGCACTTTCTACTGAGTGATTTTAAGACCCCGATTGTTGATTGTTGCAGGCATGTGAACCCACAAACTTCCACATCATAGTCTAGAGCTCTACCAACTTGTCAGTGTTTTACTGTTAGATGTATCAGTGTGCCTGAAAACCCATGTTTTCAGAGCAGGAGTGTGAAGCACTATGCTTCTGTTTATACAACATGGAAAATAAATAAAAATGGTATTGACTTTCCTCATTCCAAGTGTGAGTTTGTCTTTGGAATGTTCATTGTCAATATACACTGTTTACCACTGATGTTCAAACCCTCAACTGATCAAAATCCTGATAAGGCTTTGGGGAGTGGATAAATACATTATTTAAGAAAAGTAGGTCGTTGTACAAAAACTAATTTGTGCTACGTGTTTGGTATCAAGGTTCTTTCTTGACAATGGTTGTTTCCATATAATTTCAGTCAGATGAATGGACTGCTGTCATATTTTAAACTTTTCTAACTTGAAATTGTAGGTTGCCCCCATTAAGGATCATCTCCCCAAGGCCTGTCCCCATGGCAACAGCCTAATATTGGATAGCGAGGTACAGTTAGTATGGGTAATAGCATGATTTGTAGTGACATTTGGCATAAATACCATGAGTGATATTGGCATAAATACCACGAGTGATATTTCAAAAAGAGCCATTAGGAGTATAGTATCAGGAGTGGTATTTTTGCCAAATATCTCGTACAAATCATGCCATTATTTGTTTATACTACAACCTGAGAAATTCATGTAATGCCATTGAGTTGTTTTGCTTTGTAGTCGAGCAAATTAGTTTCAAAGTTTTTGTTTTCAGCCCAGCTGGTCCAAACATTGGGCCGGGTCGATGTACTTTTCTTAGTATTTTGGTTTTCTGAATTTTCCTTTAGGTCTTAAATCTCCTGGATTTCAAAATCTGGAAATGTTTCTGCCATCGTTTTGTAACTCACCCGACGAGATGATTTATAACTCTCACAAGTAGGTATTTCAAATTAAGCTGAAATACCTCTGCTCTCAGCCAATCAAATTACAGAAATTTCTCAGGTAGTAGTATAAGTATAGGTAATAGCATGACCTGTAGTGGCAATAATACCGCGAGTGATACTTCAAAATTGTCCAAAATACTACGAGCCGCGAAGTGGCGAGTGGTATTTGGAGAATTTTGAAATATCACGAGGCGGTATCATTGCCAAATACCATGTACAAGTTTATAATATGATTATTTGTTTATAATGGAAGCCAAGAAATTTTTGCCGTTATACCACTATTATGCGGAAATGGCGATACTATCAACCAATCAAATCTCCGAAATTTCTTGGCTCATATTATAAATGGTGTAATACCAATCGTAAAATACCAATGGATTTCAAAATCTCAAGACAGGGTTGTCAGAAAGTGCTTGTGACCATCCTGCGATATGGCCAGCTGCTTTTCATAGTTTCACTGGCTACAATTTAATTTGTTAGTAAAGAGAAAGCGCAAGGGCCTCCATCACCCAGTCTTTTTGACAACCCTGTAATTTGTATGTTTGGAATATTCTGGCATCAAATTTAAGGCAATACAGAATCACAGCTAGCTACAAACTGTTTTGCGATAATTAGGTTCAGGTATAAGTGGGTTTCATTCATTTTGTTTGTGAATTAATCACCAGAACAGTCTGGGTGCACTACTCAGTATAATTTGTCTATCATAACCCTTTCCTTGTCCATGCTTCAGAGAGTTTAAGATCTTTGGTCAATAAGACAATGCTGAATAAACAGCTCAATGGTACGTTTTTGTATTTAAGGTGCTACTTGTTGATAACAAGACCGCAAAGCCTCTGCCATTTGGCACTCTAGGCATCCACAAGGTATGTACCGGTACATTGTACTTGTACAGTCAAATTTATCTTGAGGTTCTTTTGAAACTAAAGTTGTCTTACAATAATAAGATCTAATGAGTCCAGTGCCCACCTGACACCTGATAATAACTATTGCTTTTAAATTTCCAACACATGGCATAGTGAATGAAATGATTATGAAGTGCGGGTTAGAAATGAACTGAAGAAATGATCCTCACACTTTCTGGACAATTTAAGCAATTGTCTCTTATATGCACTTGAAAAATTCAAGTGACTCCAACGGGATTCGAACCCACCACCTCTGCGATGCCGGTGCAGTGCTCTTACCAACTGAGCTATGAAGCCACACAGTTGAGGGCAGGACAATTTGTTGGGCTCATGCGTGTTTTCCCGTGAAAGGAATGATGAATGAATGAAATGATTATGAAGTGCGGGTTAGAAATGAACTGAAGAAATGATCCTCACACTTTCTGGACAATTTAAGCAATTGTCTCTTATATGCACATGAAAAATTCAAGTGACTCCAACGGGATTCGAACCCACGACCTCTGCGATGCAGTGCTCTTACCAACTGAGCTATGAAGCCACACAGTTGAGGGCAGGTCACACGGCATAGTGATCTATTATTATCATCATTGTTATTATTACTATTTTAATTCTAGAAATCGGCCTTCAAAGATGCCAGTGTGTGTTTGTTCATCTTTGATTGTTTGCAGTTTAATGATGACAACCTCATGAAAAAGTAGGTCGTGGAAAAATTCCCATTTCATTGACACAGCAATTTATAATAACATTAGAATGGATTTTTTAAAATTTATTTAATGACTGTGAGGCTAAGTTACAATTTTTGACAATCATGCATGGCATCTTCTTTTTCTAGGAGCATGACAGAAAGGCGGCAAATCTTAGAGAAAAATGTCACCGTCATCCCAAACAAAATAATGCTGTCAGAAACAAACTTCCTCAAGGTACTCATGTGCAACTTTCAGTTTCAGGAAGAGTAATTCAATATTTAACTTAATATTTTTTTTCTGACAGTTACATTAGATCCTGGTTGCAGAATTTCACAGTAACCATCTTTGTTTTCTCCATTTACCAGACTGAAAAGGAACTATCCAAGTTGATGACGAGGGCAATGGATGAAGGTCTCGAGGGACTTGTACTCAAGGATATCAGTGTAATGATTAGCAACTTGTTCGTTCATTGTACCAATTCTGTTAGTGTATTTGATAGTTTGAACTCAGCACACAGTAAGTTCCTTAAATCTACC
>BLFK01001052.1:0-14927 GCA_014634185.1 Astreopora myriophthalma | reverse complement strand
TTGTTGCAGGCATGTGAACCCACAAACTTCCACATCATAGTCTAGAGCTCTACCAACTTGTCAGTGTTTTACTGTTAGATGTTTCAGTGTGCCTGAAAACCCATGTTTTCAGAGCAGGAGTGTGAAGCACTATGCTTCTGTTTATACAACATGGTAAATAAATAAAAATGGTATTGACTTTCCTCATTCCAAGTGTGAGTTTGTCTTTGGAATGTTCATTGTCAATATACACTGTTTACCACTGATGTTCAAACCCTTAACTGATCAAAATCCTGATAAGGCTTTGGGGAGTGGATGAATATTTTATTTAAGAAAAGTAGGTCATTGTGCAAAAACTAATTTGTGCTATGTGTTTGGTATCAAGGTTCTTTCTCAACAATGGTTGTTTCCATATAATTTCACTCTGACCAATGGACTACTCTTATATTTTAAACTTTTCTAACTTGTACTTGTAGGTTGCCCCCATTAAGGATCATCTCCCCAAGGCCTGTCCCCATGGCAACAGCCTAATATTGGACAGCGAGGTACAGTTAGTAAGTATAGGTAGTAGCATGACTTGTAGTGGTATTTGGCAATAATACCGCGGGTGATATTTCAAAATTGTCCAAAATACCACGAGCCGCGAAGCAGCGAGTGGTATTGAAATATCAAGAGGCGGTATTATTGCCAAATACCACATACAAGTCATGCTATTATTTGTTTATAATGGAAGCCGAGAAATTTTTGCTGTAATACCACTGCTGTTATACCATTTTTGCTGTAATACCACTATTATGCGGAAATGGCGATACTATCAACCAATCAAATCTCCGAAATTTCTCGGCTTATATTATAAATTGGGTAATAGCATGATTTGTAGTGATATTTGGCATAAATACCATGAGTGATATTTCAAAAAGAGCCGTTAGGCGAGTGAAATTTGGGACAATTTTGAAATATCAGGAGTGGTATTTTTGCCAAATATCACATCCAAATCATGCTATTATTTGTTTATACTACAACCTGAGAAATTCATGTAATGCCATCAAGTTGTTTCGCTTTGTAGTTGAGCAAATTGGTTTCAAAGTTGTTGTTTTCCATGCTTTAGAGAGTTTAAGATCTTTGGTCAATAAGGCAATGCTGAATAAACAGCTCAATGGTACGTTTTTGTATTTAAGGTGCTACTTGTTGATAACAAGACTGGCAAGCCTCTGCCATTTGGCACTCTGGGCATCCACAAGGTACACACCAGTACATTAAATTAAATTAGTCAAATTTATCGTGAGGTTCTTTTGAAACTAAAGTTATCTTACAATAATAAGAGAATGAGTCCAGTGCCCACCTGACACCTGATAATAGCATAATTTTATTGCTTTTAAATTTGAGTCTATTAATTTTTATCACTGCTTTCTGTCTTTCAAGTGAACTGGGTTAAAACTGTCATTGAAAGACAAGTCATCTTCTTGTTTGGAGGAAAGATGATTCAATACTTTCAATTGACAAACTGAGCTTAAATGTTAATGAAAGTCTGTCATACATGTTATCGATGATCAATGTGTATGCCAGTAATGCAAGAAATTATGAAGTTAACATTGAACTTGTGCAAGGCAATTTAGTTCGTCTTTCCAACACACGGCATACTGATCTATTATTATCATCATTGTTTATATTATTATTTTAATTCTAGAAATCGGCCTTCAAAGATGCCAGTGTGTGTTTGTTCATCTTTGATTGTTTGCAGTTTAATGATGACAACCTCATGAAAAAGTAGGTTATGGAAAAATTCCCATTTCATTGACACAGCAATTTACAATAACATTAGAATGGATTTTTTTTTTAATTAATGACTGTGAGGCTAAGTTACAAATACAATGATGCATGGCATCTTCTTTTTCTAGGAGCATGACAGAAAGGCGGCAAATATTAGAGAAAAATGTCACCGTCATCCCAAACAAAATAATGCTGTCAGAAACAAACTTCCTCAAGGTACATGTGCAACTTTCAGTTTCAGGAAGAGTAATTCAATGTTTAACTTAATAGTTCTTTCTGACAGTTACATTAGATCCTGGTTGCAGAATTTCACAGTAACCATCTGTGTTTTCTCCATTTACCAGACTGAAAAGGAACTATCCAAGTTGATGACACGGGCAATGGATGAAGGTCTCGAGGGACTTGTACTCAAGGATATCAGTGTAATGATTAGCAATACATGTGCCTTTTTTCTCACCTTAGCATTCACAGACTTAGGGACAACTTTTAATCAAAGTCTCCTTTTTTTAGCATCCTAGATGGACAGATGGCAGCAGTCCTTATTTACTTTCTGATGACGATGGCAATACAATGAGCACTGACCCCACTCAAATTTTAAATATTGTCTGTTCTTGTCACTTTCTATCTTATCTGCAGGGCATCTATGAACCAGGAAAAAGACACTGGCTTAAGGTACTTTAACAAACGTAGTGCTCGTACAAAATTATGTATGGTGTATTTTCAGTGACAACAAGTATGAAATTCTGACATAACAATTAATTTGAAAATCATTTCCTTCTCTAAGATGAAAAAGGATTATCTCGAAGAAGGTGCCATGGCTGATACTGCTGACCTGGTAGTACTTGGGGCCTACTATGGTACAGGAAATAAAGGCAAGGACTTGCTGTTTAGTTGCAGTAATTCCATACAGTAAAACCCCGGTTACAGGGTAACCTTCTTCCCCTCGCCTCCCCCCTCTTCTCGTTGTACCCTGAAATAGCCCAAGAACTGTTAGTACTGAATCAGAATGTTTCTTTTCTAAGCCCCCACCTCCTCGAGATTAGCCTGCTGACAGGCGGTCATTTGTGTTTCAGCGTGGCCAATTCGGTCACCATATTGGATGATGTAGTGGAGGATCTGGGACGAGTGACAAAGCGATGGGGAGGGGGTGGGCACTTGTCCCATATTTTCATATTATTGTCCAATAAGGCGACTGAATTTGGTGTGCTGAAACACAAACTACCGCCTGCAAGCAGGCTACCTCCAGATATGAACTAAGAGTTAAATGCATGAACAGGCACAGCAATTTGTTTAATTCAAATATCTGACTGTTCAAGGCTAGTTGCTACTGTACATGTACAGGGGTTTCAATAACTTTTGAAATAGCCATCCATGATAGCCCATTGTAGGCGGCAGTTTGACAAATTTATAATAGGATTTTTTAGTGAAAATCAGGATGAACTTGCCAGCGGTGAGAGGCAAAGCATGCGCTGGTAACTGGCTTCTGTTGAAACTCCTGCATGTACCTTAAAACATCATAGATTTAGTGAGCATATAAAAGGGCTCTTGTTATAGCATTAGTCATAAGATCACCCCAGATGAAGACATGAGGCAGGAGTGTCAAAACGTTGGGTCATTAATTTTAACTTTCCAAGTTACAATCATTGCATCAAACCATGTCTGAACATCAAAGATGTTATCAATTTAGAAGAATAATTATTTAATTCACTTTAGAGTACTGTCAGTTGCAGCAAGATGTAAACAGGTATTGTTAAAATGATCTATTTGGCTATCAAACTTGCAACGTTTGAAGGAACATGAGAGCAAGTTTTTGCAAAAATGGCACTGAGATTTGGATATTGAATTCTTTGAGCAAAATAACTGACTCTGATTTTTCACTAAAATGTACAGTTTTTCCCAATAACTCACAACTTAACAATGACCACAATCATACATGTATTTCATGAATTGCAGGAGGCTTGATGTCGATCTTTCTTATGGGCGTCTGGGATCCGGTCACAAAGCAGTGGTGCACTGTGGCTAAGTGTGGCAATGGCCACGATGACAAAACTATTGAACAGCTCAATACACAACTGAAGATGAAGAAAATCAGCAAGGTTTGTGTTAAAGCACAAAATCCTGTTTTGCATATTTTGCTGTTAGCCATGTATGTCTTTTAAAGTTGGTTTGTCCATTATTAATTTATTAATTTTGTGTTTTTATTTGAGCATCGTAAACCGAATGAGATAACTTTCAGCACTCAACTGAAAGTCCAGCTATACCAACCAACCCAAAGAGTTATTTTCAATTTGTGTTTTTGTCAAACAGGACCCCTCTAAAGTTCCGTCTTGGCTGAACGTTCATCGCAGCTTAGTTCCTGACTTTGTTATTGAGGATCCTAAGGTAGGTTTTGTATCTGTTATGGTAATCGAGAGTTTCACTGCTGAGTTCATTTTTCATCTTGTTAACTTTGTATCTTAAGAAAGCACCAGTCTGGGAGATCACAGGAGCAGAATTCAGTAAATCAACAACACACACGGCCGATGGGATTTCAATACGATTTCCTCGGGTGACACGGATTAGAGATGACAAGGATTGGAAAACAGCCAATGATTTGCCTCATCTGAAGGTGAGACATACTGTAAAGACAAAGACTCATTGAAAAATACTGTAACTATATTAATTTGCAAACTGCTTTTATTAGTTTTTTCATTAGCAGGCTTCGTGATTGCCCAAAAAGAACAGTAATTACTATCACTTTTTTTCCAACCACAACTTGCGTAGTAGTAGTTGACATGTACACGTGTTAATGCTTTGCAGGTTTTGTTTGAGAACTCAAAGGCATCAAGCAGTGAGTATCAATGTCTTTTATATGTCTTGCATGCTGTTTTATCTGATAAGAGTTTTGTTTGTGATTGTCCTGACCTTCCTTTTCAGTGGTGCAAGGATTTTTAATGAACTCCCGTTAAACACAGGAGCAAGAAATTTCTTTTTCAATAACTGATTTATGTCATTGTAAATTTTATCATTTGGTTCATTAGATGCAAACTGTTTCTTAGGTTTTAAATGTAGTTCTGGTAGTTCGTAGTTTCCTTTCCTTTCCTTTCCTGTACTCTACTCTACTCTTGTCAGTTTATTAAGTACTGCATTCATTTGTTTTGTGTTGCAGATGGTTCTGCACTGAAAAATAAAGATGATGACAGTGGCGATGAGGGAAATGACAATGATGATGACATTGATGATGATGATGATGATGATGATGTTGACAACGACAATGGCAAAAACCGTGAGTCAAAGGATGTGGAAATGAAAGGTGAAGGAACAGAGGAATCCACAAAGCCAACGACAGAAACAAGGAAAAGAAAATCACCAAAGGGGGACTGGGAAGGATCACCTGGTAAAAAGGTCAGCTACTAATAATGTTATTATTAATAATTTTATTATTATTAAGGTCACATAGGAGAGAAATGCATGGTAAAATGTCTTGACTACAGCTAAAAAATACACTAGACAGCTCTTTTTCCATACGGCAGCATGGCCGAGTTGTTTGGGTGCTAGACTTGAAAATTAAAGCATATATAATGTGCTAAGGTTTTGTGGCTTGTAATAATACGTTTGATTTCTCCTCAGCCTAAACCCTTCTGCAAGTACGGATCAAAATGCTATCAGCAGAACAAGGACCACTGCAAGAAATTCACTCATCCACAGGTTAGCTGTGAAAAAAAAAAAACCTTTGAGATACTGAAAGTTTTTTTTAACACTGTTTGTTTGTTTTTGCATTTCTAGTTTTTTGTTTTGTTTTTGTTTGTTCAGTTTTTTTTTTTTGGGGGGGGGGGGCACTCCAAAAAACACAAACAAACAAACAAGAAACACTGAAAGCACAAAGGCTTGGTTTTAGTTCATCTCAGAGAGTAAACACTTAAAATCTGATACAACTGAAAAGTAAAATTCCAGTTTATGTCGCAGGAAGGTGAGAAAGATGTTCCAAGCAACAATAAGGTATGTAATACTATGCTTTGCGACACATCACCATAGGTCACCATCATAGCGTAAACCTTCCTGGTGGGCGAATGAGCAAATAAAAGGTAACTTGTGAGTTGTCATACAATAACTGCCATCAAAATGATCCTTTGCACTTATTAGTTTTTGTTTTGTTTTTGTGTGTCCAGGGTTTGAGGGATATCTTTCATGGGCTGACCATTTTCCTTTCAAAAGATTTGGATGAGTTCGCAAAAATGCGAAGATACATTATTGCATATCCTTTTGAATGCCTCCACTTTAAAACAACTCCTTGTCAGTCAAATTGAGTAATTAGTGTTTAATTCATTATGCAACTGATTCACTTGCAAGGTGCTTTGGCCATATGCTTTTGCATGTGGCACACTTTGCACCTGTTGCATGCTTGCTTTATATAAACTTCTTAACATAGCTGCAGTTATGATGGAGATGTGGTGGAGGAGTTCGAAAAGTCAGCAGCAACACACATTGTTACCAATACTAAGGTAAAAGTTCTACTTGCTAAATGTAACATTTTGAACTGGACATGCAATCCCTTAATGACCTGACATCTGTTCCTTGGGCAAGTGACCTATGAGCTATGTAGCTACCTTATCTTAACATTTAAATAACAAGAAACATTCCAATCCTTTTGGTGTTTATCTCTTAATATTTGTTCCCTTTCAGAATGGACATACAGCAGATAGCTCAGCCAAAATTGTTTCGCCAGCTTGGATTTGGAAATGTATAAAGAAAGGCCACGTTGTTTCTTTGGACAAATTTGCTCTATGATAATACTATTGAATTACACCAAACTAGTACTGCAGTTGACATGAAGACTTTTCCAAGTGACTTTATTACTTGTAGTATGTGCAGTTAGAGATGCCCAAAAAGAACTGATGACGCAGGAATCCTGATCAGAGATACAATGTACTGATGTCCCCTCAAAGGGCGTGTGACTTGTGCGAGACTGTTGGAAGACATTTGGAAGAGAAGTTCTTCATTGAGATGAAAGATTGAGAAGTTTGTAATGCATAATAATAACGAGCTGTTGGGAAGCCAGTTGAACAGAAATCACACTTTCATTCAAATGTCCCTCTCCGAGGAAAATTTATCAAAAGGGAACAAATAATGATTGCCAACTATCCAATGTCAATGCTCTACATTCTTCAAGTTAATGCTAGAAAGGCACTGACAGGAGAAATGGTTCTCCAAAGGGGAAAGTTTTAGTCTAGATGTAGGACAAATGCCTGTTATGGTGGTCTATTTATCATTGTTTTGCATGTATGCATAATAGGCTCATTTTAAACCAAAAATTCCTTTCAATTTTGCCCCTGCCAACAAGGGTAGTGAGGCTGATTGGCAGAGAGAAAAAGTAACTAATTAGCTGCTGTTTAGCTTGAAGGCTGTAGTTTGTGATTCAGTCATCATAATTATTGGGTGGGTGGCGGGTGGAAGTTCCTCCTACCCCCTTGCTTTCTCACTAGTCGCAGATCTTCTACTTGTCCAATATGGCGACCGAATCACAAACTACCTCCTGCAAGCAAGCTAGCTGCTGTTTAAACATTCAGCCTGTACTTTCTTAATGTACGTGATAAAGCCTTCCCACCACTCCAGATGTGCTTCCAAGGCCCAGTTGTTAGGAGCAGCTTTAGTGCTAAATCAAATACCATCATGATGACAACTTATCCCAGGGGTACTCTCAACCCTACTTTGAACAATAAAATGTCATGTGCACTGAAGGCTTGTCCAGTTAAGCAGTTTTAAGAGGATTTTTACTGATTCCCAGCCACTTTGTGATTGTAGCACCATTTGCAAATGGCAAAACTACAGTATTTATCTTGGAGTCTGCCACACAAGTTGATTCAAGTCAAACCTGTTTTCAGCAACCAAAAAACAGCTGACAACTTGGTTGAACTAGCCAATTAGAATGCAAAGCACGTAAAACTGGCCAGGTGCAGGGAAAACAAGTGACTTGACAATAGGCCATTTTCGAATTGCTGTTTGCCTCTGTTTCAAAGCGAGTCTTGGTGCTAAACCATTCAAATGACAATGAGTTTGATTTGCATGAAAATACAAAACTCATTTGCATTTGAATGTTTGTGCACCAGGACTCGTTTTGGAACCGAGGCAAACAGCAATTCGGAAATGGTATATTGGTTTTACCTTTGAGTCAGATTGGTTGAAAAGTTGACGCATTTTAGCATCTGATCATGATTTATAACAAGGAAAAACCAAAGCAATTGCATAATTACTTTTGATTGACCACTGCTCTTTCAGCTTTGAAACAATTGGACTGGCACAAGGAGATGGAATAAGGTTAGTGCTATGGATAGTTTAAAGAACAGGCATTGGCTTGTCAGTGTGGTTACATTACCTGTCAGTGTAAAAATATAATGGCTCTACAAACATTGGAAATTGTCCCTATTTATTGTGAACAATAACCCACCCATGGCACCAATAAACAGATCTTTTGTCCAGTTATGTAAGGATTCTAATGACGAAAGGACTGAAAGAAGTCGAAGGGGTATAAAGGTGTAATTACTGACCCTAAGCAGAAAGGAGTTTAACTGATGCAAATGGTAAAACATTTTACATATATCAGAAACAACCTTTTATTATCACAGAATTTTAATAACTAGTCCTAAAGACATTCTAGTAGCATCCAGGTAGGAGTAAAGTGGCACAACACCAAGCCTTTTTCTCACACTAAAGCCATCGTAGTTTGTCCCCTGGTACTTATAAACAACACAAGAACACATACACACCACAGGGAATGAGAATCAGATTGCAGTTTCTGACAATAGAAGCCTGCAGCAAACATCTTTCTGTCACATTAATGCTAGTTCAGTGTACTGAAGCCCAGTCCGTCAAATAACCCTAGACAATGAACTTTCTTACTAACTATTGTAAGCCAAAGCTTTATGCCATGACAAACATTAACAGTACTTAAATAATGGACTCCTTATTCGTTTTTCATGGTTCAGGAATCATAAGTCTAACCTGGTAAGTTTTTTGATGCTCAACAAGGATCTAAACCCCTCTTACACATACAGCTTGAATCAATGTCATTAAAATTAATACCAGTGCATCACATAGCTTTGATTGTTTGCAATTAATTTTAACATGGCACTGAGATGACTTGCATCTTTCACTTCGTAAATGCAACTAAAGTACATGTAATTCGACGTGATTAGCACTTCAGATATACACTTAAACTTGCTATAACGTTAACATGGCAGTAATATGATGCGTGGGCTCTAAGTCCTTGATTGCAGAGTTCATTCCTTAGAAGCCATGTACTCAATCAGGTCCACAACACGATGGCTGTATCCATACTCATTGTCATACCTACAAAAAGGTGACAAGGAAAAGCGGTTTAAACAAAAATCACTATTGATTCTTGACTTGCAAGACCCACAAGTAAAAAATAAAATTGCTTACTGTTCAATTATGTGTGAAAATATTTAACTAACTAAACTGAAAGGTCGAAAACACAAAAACCAACCCTTCATACAGCTGACATACACACCAGGCCCCAGTTGTTCGAAAGGTGGATAACGCTATCCACCTTTCGAACAACTAGGCCCAGGCTTCTACTGGGAGGTATCTTATGTATCTGTGCCTGATTCAATAAAGAGTCAAGAATTAACATGAAGCTACAGTTGCAAGATTGCAATAATCAATTCAATGTTGCAAGTTGAAATGAAAAATGCCATTTGTCTGAGATCAATGAATGTTACTCTTCATTAGGATGCGGAACATGCCATGTATTTTCACTGTAATATTTTTGTGAGCATCACCCAATGGATGAGAGAAGGAAGGATGTTAAATTTGTCAAAACTTACCAAGCAACCACTTTGACAAAAGTACTGCTGAGTTGAATTCCAGCTAATGCATCAAAGACTGTGGAGTGAGTGTCACTAATGAAGTCAGAAGACACAACTTGATCCTCAGTATAACCAATGTATCGGCTCAACTTGGGAGACTCAGATGCTGCCTTCATAACAGTTTTGATCTCCTCATACGTGGTCTGCCACAAAATCAATAACTGATTATTGGACAACAGTTACAAACATGTTACATGAGATAGCCAATCCACCCACAGAAGATGAGTACATATTCATTTACTACATTTGCAATTCAAAGGACTGAATGACAGGAATACTGGTAGACAAAGATTTGCAACAGTTTTTAGAGGCCCTTTCAGTTGCCTCCAATGTACATGTAACTGTAACAAGGCATTGAGTGTGCTAATCAAGTCCTACCTCTTTCTTCAGTCGGCAAGTGAGATCCACAACAGACACATCAGGAACAGGCACACGGAATGCCATACCAGTCAGCTTCCCATTGAGTTCAGGAATGACCTTCCCTACAGCCTTTGCCGCACCAGTTGATGCTGGAATAACATTCTGGTGAGCTCCCCGGCCATCCCGCCATTTCTAAACAGGGAGAACAGAAGACAGCATTTAGGACGCTGCTGTGTGACCACAGATTGGTTTGCACTCACATGAAATCAGCAGTCATGTTGCTTTTTTAAACCCAAACAAAAGGAAATATTTGCATGAAAATTGAGATCAATTCCGAAATCATAACATCAGGTGCAAACCACAAGTAATATTCACACTAACTGATTATCACCACATTCGCTTTGAAAAAGAGGTGTCCAGCGTTTGTAGCCTTTTGGGGGCAAAAAATTCAAGGACTTTCAAGGATACATTTTTCAAGGACTTAAAGCAGTGCAAAATGAAACCAATGGAATAGGTTTTCACTGGTCTTGTTTACTACTTTGTGTTGTTACTTTGCCTGAAACATTTGTTGTATTAGCCACTTGACAATCTGGGTTGGATGCCGTGAGCAACAAATTTCAAGGACATTCCAGCACCAAATGCAACTTTCAAGGAGCGTGCAAACCCTGGGTATCTCCAGCTGCTCCAGTTTTCCTGTCTCCTCAAAAATCATGATTTTGTTTGATTTGATTTGAATTGTTGTCTCCCCAGTTAATAGTAAGAGCACTTTTACTCAGCTACATGTATGTAAGCTTGAGACTTGAGGTGAATTATTTTGGGACTATTGTCTATTCCTATTCCAGTTTGGGATTAACAGAATAACAGGAACAAGGTAGCCCAAAAAATTGCGTATTCTGAAAACAGACTGGTTCTTGCAGAGGTGATCTGAGGACTAACACTAGGAATAGTCTGGACATGACTAAGAGTGACATTTAGCAGCCACACATGATACTGGGCGTCAAAAACCTGTATTCTCTGTCTTCCGAGTAAACTGTACTCTGTTTATTCCGTTCATTCTGCTATCAAGAGCAGAATGAATGGAATACTATTCCATTCACTATTCCATTCACTCCGAAAATGGAATGAGTCCAAAAAAAAACAAAAAACGCATTAACCGAACTGTTCTGTCTATTCTTGTTCCGGAATAGTCCCCAAAAAATGCACCCTTAAATAAAGTTATTATATTATTATTATTATTATTTTTTCACAATACTCATTTTAAAATAACTAACCTTTCCACTTGGTCCATCAACTGTCTTCTGTGTGGCAGTGTAGGCATGAATGGTTGTCATCAGCGCCTCTTCGATTCCAAAACTGTCATTTAGGACTTTAGCCACTGGAGCAAGACAGTTGGTCGTGCAAGACGCATTGCTGTCACATAATTTAAACAAACTATGTTAGAATCTGAAAGTTATTAAGAAAATGCAACCTCCCTAGCAGTTTGAAACACTTTGCAGGACAAACTAACCTTGCCACTCCATGTAAATATTTGTAATGGTTGCCACTCTACATGTATGCAACTACAGTACTTTTTTTCTCTGTATTTCACGTGTTAGTGACTGCCTTGAAAGCATCTGCTACAATCATGGTTGCTCCACACCCTCCCTTTTTCCCCTATTTATATGCAATTCCTTCTTTTCTCTCTATTTTGTTTTTACTATGCCCCCTTTTTCGTAAGCATCTAAATGGTGCAAAATGAAGAGTCTTGAATTTGTATTGAATTTCTGTAATCCATGATTCCAACCATTTGGCCATCAAAAAGGCTTTGTTTGCCTTGTGTAATGTAGCACTCTAATCTCAATGCACAGCTCAGTGACATCACACAGTAACCCATAGCACCAACCTCACAACATGCATCTTAGCAGGATCGTATGCCTCTTCATTCACTCCCATCACAAACATAGGGGCATCAGCTGAGGGGGCTGAGATGATCACCTTCTTGGCTCCACCCTTCAAGTGTGCACTGGCTTTCTCTGTTGTAGTAAACACACCAGTTGACTCTACCACATACTCAGCACCGCTGGCCTCCCATGGGATCTCCTCTGGGTTCCTCAATGCATAAACACTGATTGGTTTGCCTTCAATAACCAGTTTGCCATCCTTGACCTCCACACTTCCTTTGAATCTTCCATGGGTTGAGTCGTATTTAAACATGTAAGCCTGATCAAAAGAACAGTGCAATAAATCTAGCTAAATATGAGGATTTACATGAATGACACAAAAGATATTTATAATTAAAAGCATAGTGTGCATGGATAAGTACGAGGATATTTTAAGAGGGCACCTTCACCTATGAGAAGGGCACCTTCACTTACAAAATTTTGCAAAATTATAAATTAAAATATTATGGGTCATTATCATCAACACATGAACAGACCAAGCAAAATCTGCAGGTCAGCCAGGGATGTAGGAAGTGAGAGATTTAAAGCACTCAATGTATCCATATCGTGGTGCGAGGCAAGAAGGATGCATCAGCTCTCTTGACGACCTGGCTGCTGTTTCAAACTATAGCTGAAACTGAAAAGCCGCAAAACTAATACTGCAAAAACTATAGAAGACATCAGCTGGCTAAGGAAAGGTAAAAAACAAAAATCTAGAAAATAATTTTCCTTTCTGCTTGGAGACAAACATATCTTTGTCCTTAAACTCAAGCTATATTGGCTTGATTTTAGGCACCAGTTTATAATAATTTATAAGCTCCTTTATTATGACTTGGCAAAAACTTTAAACAAAGAAACACATGAAATGCAAAACAATAAGGGATCTTTAAAGAGCAATAAGAGTGACCAAGTGCTAAAAGTGTGGGCCTATCTTCCATTACAGCATCAAATTAAATTTGGGAATGAATTTTAAAACAAGTGATTAAGAATATTAAGCTCACCATGTAGTCCAAATCGATAAATGGATCGTTCACCGCGACAACTTGTACATTTTCGTGTTCCAACGAAGCACGCATAACAAGCCGTCCAATGCGACCAAATCTAAAACAAATTACAACTTTGAACAGTCAACAACAAGCTAAAAGCGCTGGAAGCTTAAGGCGTTCATCAAACACAGAACAGTCCACCTCAATTTCGCAATTTGCTTACCCATTGATTCCGACTTTGACCACCATATTGAGTCAGATTCTTTGGGTGTGTTCCTGCGACAAAATAAACGACTGAACTTCAGCTATGAGATGGACAACATTTTGAGATGAAATTATTATAATTCGACAAACGTAAGTCAATTCTAATGAACAGAAAAGTCGATTTACCCTCAACAGACGATGAAATCTTTCCACAGCTGGGATACAAGAGCTCACAGGCTTCCAGAACGAACCCTTCAAGTACAGCCGGTTCCGCAAGCTGATTGGCTCAGAAGTGAACATGTGATCAAGCTCGTGCACAGAAGCACGAGTACCGAAAAAAACCTTGAACAAATTTTATAATTTAGCTAAACAGATGTGACAAGTCTTTTAAGAAATAACGAGAGAGCGAATAAAAATCATTTAAAATGCTTGGAAATGTCGTTCCACACATTTTTGACTTTGTGATGTATGGGATGTGAACGTCCCGACGAGCACGAAATACAAACCTCGACCGGACATGGAATACAAGCACTGGACTGGACTACACCCGTCCTGGATCAGGAATAGCGATATATTCTCCTGATATGGTACCTCACATTGTACCGACATATATTTATCATCTCTCTTACTGAGGTTACTTCTTTACATTACTTGTTTTACCTTCTTAGGTTCCTAAACTTCTCGAGGTTCTCGGCCTTCTTGAGGTTCTTGGGCTATTTGAAGGTCCTGGGCTTCTTGAAGTTCTTGGACCTCGTGAGGTTTTCTTGGCCTTCATGGGCTTCCTGGGCTACTTGAGCTTCCTGGACTTCCTGAGGTTCTTGCCCTTCTTGAGATCGTTTTCCTACGTAAGGTTCTTCGCCTTTTTTAAGCGGGTTCTTAGACTACTTGAAACTCTCCGCCTCCCGGACGTTCTCAGGGTCTTTGCCTCCCTGAGGTTCTCGGCTTTTTCAGGTTCCTCCGCTACTTAGGCTACCTGGGCTTTGTAAAGTTCTTGGTCTACTTGATGATCTTGGCCTTCCTGAGGTAATTGGCCTTTTAAAGGTTTTTGCCAAGATTGTCTAGGAACTTCCAGGCAACGATTTAGAAATAAACACCAAGACAGTCAAATTCGCTATTTTCGGCCATTTTGCCCAGAGGTTAACCTTACCATTTAGCCAAAACTGAAAAAAAAAACCCCAAAACTTAAAGAGTGTAAAATTCCATGAAAACGAGGTCTAATCGACCTATAATGGACTTTTCTGAAACGTTTAAGGCTTCTACTTTAATTTAAAGCAAGAAAACAATGTCTGGGAGTGTTGGAGACAAAGTTTTGGCCATAAAAACAAAAGCAGTCAAATTGACTATTTTCGGCCATTTTGCTAAGGGGTTAACCTTGCCATTTGGCCAAAAATCAGCCAAAATATGAGGAAATTGAAGAGTGTAAAATTCCACGAAAAAAAGGTGTAATAGAATTATAATGGCCCTCTCTAAAACGTTGAAGGCTACTATTTTAATTTCAACCAAGAAAACAATGTCTCGGACCGTTGGAGACAAAGTTTTGGTCATAAAAAGAAAAAGAGTGAAATTGGCTATTTTCGGCCATTTTGCTAAGGGGTAAGCCTTACCATTTTGGCCAAAATGGGCCAAAATATCAACAATTTTCCAAAGTGTCAAATTGCATGAAAACTAGGTCTAATTGCCCTATAATGGACTTTTTTTCAAAGGTTTAAGGCCTCTAGTTTATTTTAAAGCCAAAAAACAAGCTCTGGCAAGGTTAAAGGCAAAGTTTTGGCCATAAATCAAAAAGCACTGAAATGGGCCATTTATGGCCATTTTGCTAAGGGGTAAGCCTTACCATTTTGGCC
>BLFK01001048.1:2315743-2318243 GCA_014634185.1 Astreopora myriophthalma | reverse complement strand
CAAAAAGTGCTACTAGAAATGTTAATTCTCCCGTGTGCTATCGTGGAATCCATTTTGTTTATAAGTTAGAGTGGGGACCTCGGCACAAGGCTACAAAACGTCCGGTCTTTTCCTCCAATCCACCGATCAGATTATTCCGCCATTTTGATTGCATCATCTCATAGCCTTGGCTACAACCGCTGACCAAAAAAATTGTGGTCACCATACACGGAGCTCTATGGTGGAATGTTGAAGGTAGGTTTGTGATTGTTTCGCATTTTGTATGCAATCTCGACATTCCTGAAGCCATCGATAAACAAGAACATTCATACAGAATTTTGCAGAAACCATATTTTTGCATATTGCATGCTTAATACCACGATCTTTGCATCACACCGAGTCACTTTGCGATAAGCTTCATATGTGATGAAGAAATTATAGCCGTTGCTTACTTGCTTTTTCAACAGCCTTCTACATTAAGCACACAGTAGCATGAAAAATTAATTTTAATAATCTACGACTCGTCTAATACTAGTGGAGCTCGCAGGGCGTAGCCCCATAATTATACAAAATGGTAGTAGTAACCCATCAAGCCGAAAAAATTTGGACTAATGACCGTAGGGGCGTCCGTACAAGGTGCTACTTTTAACATGTACCGCGGGCACGCCAACGCCACGGCTTTGTCCTGTAGTCCAGTGGTCAGTGCACTGGGCTCCGAGTCGGACGACCCGGTTTCTAGTCCTGGCCAGGGCAAGGCGTTGTGCCCTTGAGACGTGCAGGAAAAAAATATTCGAGCTCCACTTTTAGGCTTGGCTATATCTATATTTTATAGGGTCGCAACACGCAACAATGGACCGTACGGAACCAATATATGTTGATTCAGATGACTGTGTGATTACCGCATTCGTTTGTCCCCTTGGAAGTTATAAGTACAATGACGTGGTAAGTGACACTTCTGTTATCATGTACCATCGTTTAAAGAAAAAGTCTGAAAACTCTCACAGTGAGAAGAATGCAGGTGGGGTTGTTTTATGTCATCTTTTGTTTGAGGGTTTGTCATGCAATAGGGAAGTGTTTGTTCTTCATACATGGGGTAGACGCCGATTTCACTATTTCAGCTGCAGAGTTTATACCGACTGATTTTGTTATCCTTTAGAAATCTGAAAAACAAGAAAGAGAGCAGGAAGTTACACGGTATTAAAAATTTACTCTGATATTATTACACTTTACCAGGCAGGAAAAGTTCTTTGATGTGTGTCAAGTACAATTTAAAATAAAATATTACGTCGAACTGCTGTTTAACTGCTTGTCTTACAGCCCATCGAAAAAGCGAAAAAGGCCTACATCCAAAACTGATAAAACTGATGTTATCAGCAGTAATGACGATATGGATGAAGTTATATCTGCTCTGTCTTCTTCATCTCTGGAATCCACTCCAGTGAAACAACAGAGGGTGGGAAAGGCACAAGGAGGCATAACAGGTAAAGTTTGTTCATGGGGTAAATGCAACATGTTTTACTCACTGAACCTATACTCAACAAATGAAACAATACATGTGGCTGTGCATAAATATGTGAGTGACTGGGCATAATGAAATGATAAGCATGACGGCTTCTTGAACATACATGTATTGTGTAACTGGAGCAGTAATGTGACAATAAGTCTTTTTTCTTATCAACTGTACAAAACCTTTCCTAAGAACATTTTTCTTCTTTACAGTGTGCCTAAGAATTTATCAACAGCTTTCTCTGAAGAAGACTGCACTGAAACAGCTATTAGCAGGTATTAGTAAGAAAGAGCTATTAGCAGGTACATGTAAGAAACGTTGGTAATTCCCATCCTTTTCTCCAGCATTAGTTAAAAACAGTTAGAAGGGCCTTTATTTTACCAGGACTTCATTTAATTTGTTGGGTTCAGAGGCACTGGGCTCATTTAATTTCATTGTTTCCTGGTTCTTACACTGCTTCCAAGTAAGAACATAGTTAGAGATAACTTCCTCGTTTATTGAATTGCATTAAACTGTAGTTATGTAAAAGGGAAGTGAGTTGTGTTACTCCCCTTCTCTATTAAAAGTTGACAGAATTTTTGATTCATGAGAAAGAAGTGTTCCTTAATGTTTATTAATAAGGCCAGGTTATTTGTACCTAAGTAAAAAGTCTGAGTCCCAATAATAACCTTCATCAAGCCCTAAACATTGCAGTTCCCCCTTGAACATTACGTTATAGCAGCGTTACATGCGCTATAGCATAAAATGGGTATACTAAATCCTTGCTACACTTGTCTCATAAATAGGAAAATAGCTGTTCCTCATTCTGGCAAAGATGTGATGGATAATGTTTCAGCATTAAAGATGCTTTTAGGACCCGACTGTAAAACAAGTGCCCTTACAGCCCTTCCTGTTGGAGTAGTGACCAATCAGGTATTAATAGTAGACATGCGTCAAATAAAAGATGATTGGCAGGATGATCATCGTTGGAATGCAACTAGTGGTGCAAAGGAGAAGAAATACAAAGTATCTTTT
>BLFK01001048.1:2287652-2295152 GCA_014634185.1 Astreopora myriophthalma | reverse complement strand
ACTTACAGTACTTATTATTATTATTGTTATTGTTGTACCTTCACCGCAACTACCGTTATGTTTTGCTGGAGTTTTCCTTGAAGCCACGTCACAACTAGTAACCTCATACCAAGCAGAATGGACTTCTGCTATAGATCAATCCCAACACCCACTCCAATTTCATCCAACCCAAGGGCGCCCACTACCAATTGTTATTATTATTGTTATTTTATTCTCTCCAGTTGTCGGGTGTTCTATTACTATTATTATTATTATCATCATTCATATTATTATCATTATTAATATTATTATTATTCATTCTGATTATTTTACCCATGCAGGCTCAAGGGCAGCTACAGATACTGGAGCATATAAAGTTTGCAATTCCAATTTTCCATTGTTATGGACATAAATCAGATTGCCAGGTAAAATTATTTTACACTGACAGTATGAACTGTGAGAATTTCAAATATGGTACATGTACGTGCCATTTGATTATCTTTTCACACTTTCCCACTCTGTGAATCTCAGTAAACAAATTGCAAAATAAGACATACTTCAAGAAAGACAGTGTATTTTTTGTTCTTGCCTGATAGATCAAGTATAGTCCAAGAAGGTTACCAGGGTTTGCCCTTACTGATGGAGAGGTGCTGGAGAGACTTTGGTCTTTTTTGAGGCGATTTGGGAAGATGACAAAGGAGATGCGACCAAATCATCGAGTGGATGTGCTCACGGATGCTCTTTTGTTTTACGCAAAGAAAAGATCAGCTAGCCTAGGTTGAGTACCCAATCTACAGTAGACGTTTAAACTTTGAGGTCATTGAATGATACGCAGGATATTGTAGTCCTTTTGCATAACGGATTATTGTATGTTGGTTAAGCTGGTACAACCAAATTGCCTACTAGACAGTAATGGGTGGTACCTGCTTACAGTATAAAAGAATGAATTTTGATTTTACTTTAGTTCTTGGTCATAGCTATTGTTTCTCAATAGGCAAAAACACTTACATGTACATATATATTATCATATCTAATCCATAGAATTCATTTTTCTTCCCATTCATAACAATATTTCAACAGTTTAGTTGTTTCGATACGAGCATAAATTATTCGATCGTAATTTGAATTATGCTTTTCTGTATTGTTAGGGAGACTTTTGTATGACCGCATGAAAAAGGCAAACACTGCTATTAAAAACAGTGAAGTGGAGCTGGCAACATTGTTGGACACCCTTGAAGGTATTTATGAAAAATGGTTTTCTTTATATATTCTTTTTGCTTAAAACCATTTACTTGAATTCCAAACTGGATCTTGTATTGCATAGTAGTCATAATCGGACAGCAGATGACTTTTTCAGGCAATTATTGCATTTAGAATACATTGTAGCTGGCTACATAGTGCCTTATAATAACTGAAACATTGTAGCCACACTTAGAAACAGACAAGTATTTTCTATGTGTAGCTGTCATCTGCTAAGCAAATGAAATTTTTGGGTAGTGTCCGTCGAAAGGGAAGAACTTGCCAAGTGGGCGAACGAGGAAGCTGGAGTGACTGGCCTTCTAAAGTCTCCTGTTGAGCCTCCTTCTTGGAAGCATGGATATATCATTTATTTGAAAATGTTTTATGAAATCCATGACAAGTGGCAGCAGGCAACAGATCCAGTAAAACTACAGCAGTTACATCGGAAGATGAACAAGTTAGTTAAATGTTCTCTTTATTTAATTTTATTTCATTCCATGTTCCCTGAAGAGTGGGACATGGTCCTACGAAACAAATTTGTCGATTACGGAATGTTGTCCATTTACCGTTACTTGTCCTTGTATATATTTATATATATATATCTACTCTGAGTTTCATGCTCCATGCGAATTAGCAATCATCAAGCAACTGCCAGAAATTGCGGTTAGCATCAAACATATTTGAAAATGCAGAACAATACATACAATGGATTCTAAGTTTAACTTAATAACATTTTATCAGTTGAAATTTCCTAGCATGTCGACAGCAAGTTGTGAGTTCATTTCTGCTGTTGAGAGTTGAATTTTTTTAAATTTTACAGAAAGTTTTATTTTTGCATGCTGATTAAGGGACACCGAGTTCATTTTTGCAGGGCTTTCCTGTTGCCATGGTAACGTTTACGTCACAAGAATGACTGCATCTTGTTCAGCAATAAATGGTGTTTGATATGATACCATAATATTGCTGTTAAGTGATAAAGTGTTGGAGTGTCAATTCTTCTAATAAGAAAGTTTCTTTTAAGTGTTGAAACTGGTTTGAGCCATCTTAATTGTCAATGGTTGGGTCTAAATACAAAGGAAATTTTACAATCAAAGTAGGCTTAACCCTTTCTAATGTGAACTTCAAATTTGATTTACAATATAAACCGGGATCTCAATTTACAGAAATGTCCATGCCATGTATCATTTATGTATGTTTTGGTCTTGTTTCTCTATGGTTGGAGATTTTGCTCTAAAGGTGGCCAACCTGAACACGGTACATATTTATAAGTCAAATCATGTTTTTTTGTAACTGTCAAAGAGTAAATTTGCAAGCAAAGACTTGTTGTTGCCTGGTGACTACGTTATGGGGAGATGACCACCTATTAGGAAATTGACTTTTCTATACAAAGTTTAATTTAAACTGTTTTGTTTGTCATCATTTAGAAGGTCATACCCTTGCCAAAAGGTTGTCTAAGCAGATAGCAAAGGCAACCAAATTTTTTAAGTCCTCCATACAAGACTACAACAATCTTGAATACAGCAACTCATGTTCCCTGCCATTGACAATTACGTTCGATGCTGTAAAGGATCCCGATTCTGATGTTTGGATGGAGGCTCATGCTTCTGGAGAGTCAGCAACAGCAGTTCCTGTCAGCATCAGAAGAAAAGCCATTGACCTCTACCACTTGAGGAACCGCTGTCAAGAGGAGATCAGCTTACTTCAGAGCGAAATGGAAAACACGCTTGAACATTTCATAAAGCAACATCAACTGCTTTTGTCGACATTGGACGATGGTTCAGATAATGGTTCATTTGAGGGAAGGGGAAGAGACATTTTTGTAAGAGGCAAAATATTAAGCCTCGAGTCATACATTGTGCATCTTAAAGTGCTATTCGAGGGTTACATTGAAAATGTCTCCTCACCTTCCCTGATTTTTCAAAACGACTTGCCATCTTTGGATCAACAAGCAAACATGAGCACAGAATCGGCAGGCATCCACGAAGAGACACCTTGTCTTATAAGTCTTCCCGAGATAGAAACGGGTACCTTTGATGGAAGCGACAGTGACAGTGAAGATGATGACGACGAGTATGAAGATTATAACATTTCTCTTCTTACTTTAGATTTGTGAAGGCAGTTTCAGAACATCTGGCAGCAATTAGTGTATCAATCCCCAGTTGTTCAAAAGGTAGCTTGCACTATCTACTGGATATATCGCTATCCAGCGGATAACAAATATAAAAACTGAGAGTGATTTGATTTAATGTGTGATTTGGTGAGATTTCCTTTAAAGCAATATATCCCACATATAGAAAATCACTCATTACCCCAAATTTACATTTAATTTCAAAAAGAAAAAAAAGGTGTTAATTTGGTGAGATTCCCCTTAAGGCAATATACCCCCAGGTATAGAAAGTCATTGATTACCCCCAAATTTGCATCAATGTCAATAAGAGAAAAAAAAGAAAGGTGTTAATTTAGTGAGATTCCTCTTAAGGCAATATACCCCAGGTATAGAAAGTCATTCATTACCCCAAATTTACATCAATTTCAATAAGCGGAAAAAAACGGGGTTAATTTGGTGAGATTTCCTTTAATGCAATATACCCCAGATTTAGAAAGTCATTCCTTACCCCAAAGGTACATCAATTTCAATACGAGAAAAAAAACGGGGTTGATTGGGTTACATTTCCCTTAAATGAATATACCTCGGATCTAGAGAGTCATTCTCTAACCCAAATTTACATCAGTTTCAATAAGTGCAAAAAACCGGGGTTAATTTGGTGAGATTTCCTTTAAAGCAATAATCCCCAGATATAGAAAGTCATTCATTACCCCACGTTTACATCAATTTCAATACGAGGAAAAAAAAACGGGATTGATTTGGCGAGATTTCCTTTTAAGAAATATACCCCAGATATAGAAAGTCATGCATGACCGCAAATTTACATCAATCTCAATAAGAGAAAACAAAACAAAACGGGGTTGATTTGGTGAGATTTCCTTTGTTAATTTGGTGAGATTCCTCTTAAAACAATATACCTCAGATATAGAAAGTTATTATTTACCCCAGATTTACATCAGTTTCAATAAGTGCAAAAAACTGGGGTTAATTTCAATACGAGAAAAAGAAAAACGGAGTTGATTTGGTTCGATTTCCCTTGAATGAATATACCTAGGATCTAGAAAGTCATTCTCTACCCCAAATTTACATCAGTTTCAATAAGTACAGAAAACGGGGTTGATTTGGTGAAATTTCCCTCAAAGCAATATACCCCAGGTATGGAAAGTTATTCCTTACCCCAGATTTACATCAATTTCAATAAGAGAAAAAAAACGGAGTTGATTCGGTTAGATTTCCACTAAATCTCGTCGTAACACTAAAACCAAGCAGGGTTGATTTACTGATAAATAAACACACAGAAATTTTAATTCGTATATCTATATATATATCTTATGTTCAATAGTTTCATTGTTTATTCTTACATTCAAAGGCACGGAGGGTAAATGTTTTTCTGTGACACGCCTTAACAAATAACATAGTTACTTCTCTTTTTGTTAACAGTGACTTATTGGCCATTAACCAAGAATTAGAAACTCTCTCAAGTTCAAACTTCAATATATCTTGTAACGTATTGAGATCAGCATTTGAGAAAAGGATTTTCGCCCATGTGACACACCTAACTTCTTGCAGAAATTTTATTAGATCGAACTTACGAGTCAGTACTAGTTTTCTTGGTTTTGGCTATTTTTGCCCTTTAGTTAGAAAAAGGAAGAATTTTATACGGTTTAATTAAATCGTATGATTGTATTGCATTTACACATCCTCACCTCACAAAGTTATATTATTTTCCAAACCATGCACAACCTCGTTCTTAAAATATTCTTTAAATTTCGGAAATTTCAGCCTCATAATGTTATAAAATGGAGTCTTATACAAGATAAAGAGTGTGTACCCCACGTCGGGAAATTCTTTCTTTACCCCTAAGTTTGGTTTTGTAAGATTTAAACAGAAAGCAACTTAACCCATATTGTAATTTCTATTTGGGCAAAAAATGGAAATGATATTTTGAAAAGTGTATCAAAGGAGGGCCTAGGGTCATAATATTTGGGGGAAAAAATTCTTTCAAAATCCTTTGTACAGACTCTGTTTAAAGGGGCTAGGTCACGCTATTTTAGGTAATTTTGTTTCATTTTGTTAATTATGAGCTCTAAACGTCAAATTGGCAGAGGAAGAGTCTTTCATTTGCAAAATCACGGCCACATAACAACTGAGAATGATTTTCCAGCTTTGTAAATGACATTTTGATAAAGATTGATATAAATTTGAAAAAAGTTGGGCCAACGTTTTTCAAATTTAACCAAATTCAATCCACTTCAATCCTCTCCAGTTTTGTCCATCCATGTCCCTTCTTGGCTTCCCTGTGTTTTGTTAGAGTTCTTCTATAGTTTTGAACAGTTATTTTGATATTTTAGTTAATTCTATGACCATTCGATCAGTGCTGAAATTGCCTAAACTTGCGTGACCTAGCCCCTTTAAGAATGTTCTCATACTGTTGCGTTAAAAATTTGGGAAAAACATAGTTAACTCGATGAGTTTTTAGGCACTTTCTTTTTGGTCACGTGATTTATCAAATATGGTGGTGAGACAACCCATACAAAGGAATGTTACGTAGAACACACTTGGAAAAAAAGGATTAATGCGGCGATAATGGAAAATTCAAGAATTGTCTATTTGAAGGGGTCCATACCAACAGTTTGGTAATTAAGAGCCACCCCCTTGGACGCGTCACTTAATTGTTAAACACATGCGCACGCGTCGGAAGAATTCCCCGAACGTTCGTGTCAACAAGAGGGACGATCGGTCAACTCGCTTTTGCGATTCTTATGCCAACCATCTCCCCACTTTAAGTTACAGAAACAGACGAACGCAAAGTTGAGATATTCCGATTCTTTTAATATCCTAACTGATTTGTCACAAAATGTTCTTATGCTTATATTAATTCTACTGCGTACCAGCTAAAAGGAAAATGAGGGTTATAAAATTATATCCAAAGAGACGAAAATCTGGTCATAGCGTAATCTACGTTTTCAGTTGCCGATTCTGTATCTATTTCGATAAATTGACACAACGACGAAATGTGCTATCGGCATGAAACATTCTTTTACATAAGCAGATGTTCTGAGGAAAAGGCATTTGACAATTCTTCAAATAAAACCATAACCATGAACATTGAAACGTTCTCTCAAAGGCATAGTTTCACGGTTAAGCGCATGTCCAACCTTAGGCGCTAGCACGAAGTAATTTTTCTGACCACTGATCACGTACATTGATCACAGAGAATACTTAGGAAAATACACCAAACGCGACTGAGGCCCGAATTAGGTGAAAGATACAACGGATTTACCCAGAAAGTTATTTTTGATCATTGAATTTATCCTTGGGGCCGAACATTTTATTCTACGCACGAATTGAAAAATTAAAAAACGATTGCAAAGGAAATTCCGACGAGTATTTATACCTCCATCGCACTATATTCTGTTTCTTGCATCGGCCCTTTCGATTCTTTCAATAACAATGGCTGAAATGGGCAAATGTGACGCTTCACACATGCGCTGAGACGTGAAACTCTCCCTTAAATCAAATTTGAAATTCAAAGCAATAAATCTTTACAGCAAGAAAAGTCATGATATTGATTTGTTAGCAGTAACCGAAATTCACAGAGGATGCCATTCTCAAACGTTTTGCATTTCTCATAGGAGCACAGTTGATGGTTTAGTTGTATCCCATCAACTCTGACGCATTTACAAATTATAATTTGACCAGAATTCAGAGGACGATGAACAACTCTGAAGAAGTACGATCGATCGTATGATCGGTTAACTAAAATCTTGGTCTTTGTCTTCCGAGTCCGATTGTTCAGGTAAGCTGCCGTCTCCGGGCGATGCCAATAAACGCTCAACCGCCTGTCTTGAGCAGCCTTCTTTGGTCATGATAATGTAAACAATTGCCTGGAAATGCAAATGAAACCAAAATGTATTATTCGTCAGGCCTTTACTTCTTGGAAGAAGACAATGGTTTCAATGGCATGTTCTACAAGCGTGTTCTTTTGGGTTTCCGTTGGAACGTACTCACACCGGACTGGAGTAAAAATTAAGTTAAAAGTTAAGATTGTACGTACTCTTGCTAAAAAATCTTGTGTCGAAGTTTATGAAATTAGGGAACTTAATTAAGCACGCGCGTTTTTGAGACGCGGACGGCCACCCGAAGAGAACATTCTGCGTGCCAGGATAGTGATG
>BLFK01001048.1:2268994-2274948 GCA_014634185.1 Astreopora myriophthalma | reverse complement strand
ACCGGGCTAAACTATACTATAGTACACGAAGGGACTGAGAAATTCACCGAAAGGAGTCTCTGAAGCGCGATTAACCACTCGAATTGGGCAGAAATGTTTTATTCTACAGTTAAGCTTTCCTCAAAAACAGAAACTTGTGTAATTGTGGCAGATTTAAAGATCCGATTTCTACTCTGGGTCGCCCGGGTAAATATTACCCGGCTAAACTAGACTATAGTACATGATGGATTCATCGAAAATAGCCTTTTAAAGCGCAATTGTTTACTTGAACTGGGCGGAAATGTTTTCTTCTATCGTTAAGGTTCCTTTAAAAGGGATACTTATTTAATTGTGGACATTTAGCAATCCAACCTTTTAGTCTGGGTTGCCCGGGTAAAAACTACCTGCCTAAGGTGTACTATAGTACATGATGGAAGTGAAAAATTCACCGAAAGGAGCCTTTTAAAGAGCGATTATCCACACGAACTGGGCAGAAATGTTTTGTTCTTCTGTTAAAATTTTCTTTAGAGGAGGGACTTATTTCATTGTGGTGGGTTTAGAAATCCAATTTTTACTCTTCGCTCAATTAAATTTTGCCCGGCTTAAGTGTAGTATAGTACACGATCGGAGTGAGAAATTCATCAAAATTAGCCTTTTAAAGCGTGATTATCCACTCGAATTTGGAAACAATGTCTTTCTTACTGCTGAGCTTTCCTTAAGAAGTGAGAGTTATTTAATTGCGGCACACTTATAAATCCTAGTTTTACTCTTCGTCGCCCTGGTAAAAATTACCCGGATAAAGTATACTATTGTGGGTAATACTATAGTATACTTCGCACGGGTGATACCCGCGTACTACGGTGCATTTTCAGCGGGTATCACCCATAGGGGTTGCGCGAATCGGGTGAATGAGAAATGGTGGCGTGGAAAAGTTGCAATGCTCCCCTTTGGATGTACATTAGGCAGGTGTGAGAAGTTTGCCCTGTTTTCAATAAGGTTGGAGGCAAATAAATGGAGATCTTCATTCTGTGCATCTTTTTTCATGTGGCCCCTAAGACCTTCATATCCCAGTTACAGCTGTATCTCCAGTACCACGGAAAACTGAAGCAGACTTTACTTTCTGAACAAATTTATCTGCAAAGTGTCCACCAAGGAGTTTCAAAAGGGTATCTCGCCTTCCATGGGAGAGACAAACGCCAAGTTTGTTCAGTCACTCCTGACGCTGGTTTAAAAATGGTTAAAAAAAGCTACAATTATCATTTAACAGTTCCACAGAAGGCTTAATTAATAATAATAATAATAATAATAATAATAATAATAATAATAATAATAATAACAATAATAACAAAAATAACAATAATAATAATAACAACAACAAATATCTTTAGTCAGGAGGCAACCTCACCCTCAATTGAGATAGTAGTATTTCTTTATTCCCAAAATATGAAAATAAGGTCATGAAAGAAATGATTATGAAGTGCGGGTTAGACATGAACTGAAGAAATGATCCTCACACTTCTTTCTGGACAATTTAAGCAATTGTCTGTTATGTGCACTTGAAAATTTCAAGTGACTTCAACGGGATTCGAACCCACGACCTCTGCGATGCCGGTGCAGTGCTCTTACCAACTGAGCTATGAAACGACACGGTTGAAACCACACAGTGCACATAAGAGACAATTGCTTAAATTGTCCAGAAAGTGTGAGGATCATTTTTTCAGTTCATGTCTAACCCGCACTTCATAATCATTTCTTTCATTCACCATTCCTTTCATGGGAAAACACGCATGAGCCCAACAAATTCACCTGCTCTCAACTGTGTGGTTTCATAGCTCAGTTGGTAAGAGCACTGCCCGGCATCGCAGAGGTTGTGGGTTCGAATCCCATTGGAGTCACTTGAAATTTTCAAGTGCACATAAGCGACAATTGCTTAAATTGTCCAGAAAGTGTGAGGATCATTTCTTCAGTTCAAAAATGAGGTCATCTTCTCAAAATGTGTCCACACAATTAATTATTATTATACTCTAAGCTGAACAGGGTCAATTGAAGCTTGAACACACATATCAGAAAGTTATAAGTCAGTGTTCACCAGTTAAGAGCTGTCATTGCATTTCTGGTATCTTTGTTTGCCAACATAATGTTGCAAGTTTGTAAGTTTAAATTGAGCTCCAATTTGGCTGCTCCAACATTAGACCAAAATAGCTTTGTGTTAGGTACTCACTTGACCCAATATTGTTCTTGTTTTGAAAACGAAAGCATGGAGATATCTTTCAATGAAGTACAGTCCATTAAAAATATATATCTTGGGCTTAGAATTTTTACAAACAAGTTTGACTGTTATTTTTGTGATATTAAATTATTGAGACAATGAAAAATAAAAATCAAACAGGTTTACAAGATTTTAACATTTAAAACACAACATATGCATTACTGTGTGTGATGCTTAATAATCTCTGAAAAAAGTAAGCATACATTTTTGTTCACGAACAAGGATTGAAATTCATAACATTTTGATCGTTCGGTTATACAAAAATATTTAGAGACAGAGCCTCACCTTCTTTGTACATCCACCCTCTATAACCAAAACTGTCATGACTCGCTTCAAAAGACTAAGTTCATGCCATCTTTCGCTCATAAGAATCGAGTACAAAAAGCTGTGCTCAACCCGAAGATCGGCCGTTATTGAGTCTTTGCCATCAACACTATTCATGAGGGTAATAATGAAGGGAATGTTCCTTCCCATTTCATCCCAAATGCTATCAAAGGTGAATTCCTTCAGATTTTCGTAGTTGTTACCGTATAAAACAGAGCCATCTGAACGTCTGCACAGCTTCTGACAGGCTGTACTCACCTCCTCGCTGACAAGTAATGTTATCGCGGAAAGCACATTTGGACAGTGTTTCTTGGTAATTCCTTCGGCACAGGACGGTGGCATTAAATTCAATGCTCCTATGATTTGGTTCACATCGATTGGACGTTCCTGCCCACGAACTTCAGGTGACTCTTCGGTTCCTTCGGGAGGTTTTTTGGCCTTAGAAAGGACGAAGAATCCTTTTCCATGGGTTCCTCAATATCTCCTTCATTGTTTTGTGTCGGAGTTTCGCCGAACATTAGCTGTTTAGCGGAGGATTTCCCATGCGTCTCGGTTGCCGCACGCTTCGATGGCTGTTTACAAGATGGCGATAATTCAGTGCAATGCTTCACTGAACACTTTTGTTCCACTTCAAGTTCAATTTGAATATTTTGACCCTTGTTTAAAGTCGCTAACCTCAGAGACAAATGCTTCACACTTCCTACAAACCAACTTTGTACAGCAATCTTCCTTGCTGATCATAATGTCGCAGGTATCATGAATTTTCACAGGGAGGTTTTTGTCAATGCCGCTTTTGCTAAAAACCGAAGCATATGACAGCTATCATACGCACCACCACAAAGCCGGCACACTGAGTTCCGAGCGTGTATTTTTTTTGGAGTTGACTGCTTCATAATTTTAACAGAAAACCAGCGATATATTCAATTCACAAGCCCTTGAAGTTAATTTATTTTTTGCATTTTTGCGGGGAATTCCTACAACCAATAAGGATAAAGAATTTATCTGCTGTGGCATAAATTAGAGTTTCACGGAATATACAAGATAAACACATGACTGTCCGATGCCAGGGTCTTTTCCTGCCTGCCCCCCTTGTCGTGGGAAAAACCCTGGGAATGAGGTTGAGTTCATCCTTACCTTTTTTGATTTGGTTGCCTGTATATGCAAACATAGTTAGTAGAGGCTAACTATGATTTAAACAATAAAAGAATTGGAAAGAACTTGATATCATGTACAGCACAACAACAATATGGTGAAACATTCAGAAGTAATGTTCACAAATGTAATCTCTAATTTTCAACCCATCTTCAGGGCCATCATATGGGGGTACATCTGGTTGGTCATTCTCAAGCAGGTTTTCTCTTGGATCATACACGTCATTTCAAAGAATTGCAATATTATGCAGAACTGCACAGGCTCCTACAAGCTGCGAAACCTTGATGGGATCCATTTGTATTTCAGAATGCATGAGATGGAATCTTCTCTTGAGGATTCCAAATGACTGTTCGATTTTTACTCTGGTTTTGCCTAAAGCCTCATTGAAGGCCTCCTTGTGCTGTGTACTGGGGTGGGGGTAGGGAGTCATTATAAAAGGCTAACAGCCATATCCACTATCACCAATCAGGAAGCCATCTTCCAAGTCCTTTATCTCGTCATTTAGCTTGTCATAGATAAGGCTGTCTTGGAAGATAAAGGAATCGTGTGCATTCCCAGGCCACTTCGCCACCACATTGGTGAACGTACCTAAAATGATAGTGAACAATTTTATGTAGTAATGATTTTCTCTCCACTTGGTACTCCCTTGTGCTTGCTTGTGAATTAGAATTGTTGCACTAATGAGTAATGTGGCATTTGTTGTTATAATCTACAAATAGTGATATTGTCAGAGGTGATGCTTTGCTTTATCAATAATGATTAGGAGATGGTACCCAGAGGTAAAGTCTGTGAAATACCCATGATTTTAGGCAAAAAGGGACTTAAACCTAAGAACATTACCCATATTTTCCCTACACTGTTGAGGGTAATACATTTTTTTGTAAATCCAGTCCCCAACAGCAGAAGACTTTCCTGAATTTTCAAGAAGTTAACCTATGAAGATTACCAGCGATAAAGTCGTTTTTATGAGGTACAATTAACATAAAATATTTTTCACTGAAATGTTGTACCACAGGGCACACAAAACAGACTGTATGGGCTCCCCGTCCCTGTGCTTTGACCCCAGTACCCCACTGTCTGACTCACCTTCATGATCACAAATCGCTTGTATGTTCAGAGAATGGTATCCTTTATGATTCACGAAGTCATTTTCATTGATACGTGGTGCTTGAATGCGGATATGTGTACAGTCAATGCACCCGATCACACCTGGGAAGCCGTTCTTGGCGAAGAAGGCCTGTTTGATTACAGTTTTCCTGTCCTGATCCGGCCAAACAATGAACATATGTTGACGGCGTACTAGAGCCTGTGATACTGCAGTAATGCATGGTGAGACCATGGATTTTGGTAGCCCCAATGTATTGCCGATTACCTCTAGGAAACTTCCAGATGCGAATAAAGGAAAGGCTACCAAAACTTGAGCAAGTGGCAAAGTGCGTGATTACGAGCGGTGTTTCTCGGTAGATCATCGGACAACAAATCAGCAAGGTAATTTATGGAGTCTCTACCAAAACGGAATCTTGACTTGATGTCATTCTCACTTAAGTATTTGTCTAAGTGTGCATTAAAAAGCCTAAAACGCCGCGGTCTGGCGTGTCTTGCATCAGCAAGACGACCATCTTGTTTTTTGCAGATTTATCCCTGGAATAGCGATTTATTACAACCTCGCAAGGTGTAAGAAATTTATCCCAGATTTATTCCCTGAATAGCGCTATTCCTTCTTTCAGGAACAGAATTTATTCTGGGGATAAAGTTATCCCTGAAACAAGGCACATTTATCCGTGGAATGGAGTTATTCCTCCTTTCAGGAACCAGCCCCTGGTGAATTAATTTCACCTATATTTACTGTGCCCAAAAAGGATGGTAATGTTAGACTTATTCTCAATTTAAAGCATTTAAACTTGTTTATAAAGAACTCACATTTCAAAATGGACACAATTCATACTATCCTAAAATTAGTGACACCTAACTGTTGGATGGCGTCTTTAGATTTGAAGGACGCTTACTATAGTGTGAAAATTCATTCTGATTTTCAGAAGTATCTTAAGTTCACATATGATGGATTGCTCTATAAATATACAGTGTTCCCTAATGGTTTATCTACTTGCCCTCGTAAATTCACAAAAATGATGAAGCCACCACTATCGTACTTAAGGCTTTTAAACCACATTATCAGTGGATATATTGATGATTTCTACCTAAAGGGCAGCTCATATCAGAGATGTGTAAT
>BLFK01001048.1:2238517-2247738 GCA_014634185.1 Astreopora myriophthalma | reverse complement strand
GTGAGGAGGTGGCGGTTGCTACATCACCAGAACGATCTTTGATTAACACGTCTCCAGAAAGGAGCTTGTACAAAACCAGGAGTGGCCGAACTGTGAGGCCCCCTGATAGGTTAAACTTGTAACTGAACTTATCCATTGCTCCTTTTCCATGTTGAGTTGTTTTGAGGAGCTAACATTTTACCTTTTCACATTTATACGTTTATCCGTTGATGTTACTGATTTAGGTACTCATTCCCCTATGTAATCACCAGTTAGCCTCGGTGGCAAGGTGTGACATATACTTCCGGTCACGTGAACTATTGGCGGGTCCGGGTAGTTAGCAGCGGCCATCTTGTATAGGCGGCGGTCTGTTGTGCAATAAACATGATATCGCTACCTGCTTAACTTACCAAATATCTAATAAACGACCGATGCAGAACAAAATATCCTGATCTTAATTACATAAGATGTTACAGCGAAACATATTATTGCATTTTTCGGATTTCTTTTGCTTTTGTTTTTCTTTAATTAAGTGTTTTTCTTTTCTTGGTGCTTAACACTACTTCATTAGTCGTTAGTATTTGTTATTGTCCCTTTTACTGTTTGCAGCTTACCGTTATTCTGTTACTCATTCGTATTGTTGCGTCATTTTTTATCAAGTTTTTTAGAATAAATAGGACCTAGGTCAAAGTTTTTTTTTATGCCAATAGTTTTACAAGCAGCACGTTTTTATTTCGTTGAGTCAGTACACCGTTAAGGTAAATCTTTCTTCGTGTTATCCGTTTCTTTCTTATTTGTTAACTATCGTTTCAAGTTTCATTTACTAATTCTTTATTTTTCTGGTTTATATGTAGTACCGTGAGAGTGTGGATATTTAATAAAGAGTTCGAACACGAACACGCGTAACTTCGGTTACATAAGATAATCAAACTCCTCATACCAAACAATAACTGCTGAATAAACTGGATAGATGTCCTGGATTTTGAGGGATTGAACAACGAGACAAACCAACGACTCAACATTTGAGGTTTCGTATCATACGAAAAATCGGGTGATGCGCGCGTTGCATCCTGGTCGACAGAGTCTTTAAAGCCTTCAGAATGAATCAGATTGAGGTATTCTTTTGCAATTGCGCTTCTAACAAGTGTGTTAATAGCGGGGCTCCCACGCGCGCGAAGCGCGCGTGGGACAGAGCCCATACTCATGGAATATGGTCAACCTCTTTTCGTTTGGTTGTCACGTGACTGACCGAGCGTACGTACGTACGTACGCGTCTACAGATTGTACGGGTAGGGTAGGGGAGACTATCAAAAGGAAGGGAGGGGTATCTCAGGCGTGTGTTGGCAAATCCACATCTCTTATATTGGACATTCACATGATCAATTGACAGCAGTCAAAACGGGATAGCCACTGACCAGTATCACATGACCATATTGTGGGCTCATGTGTGAACTCATCGAGGTGACGTGATTTACTTGGAAGCTGTCCGCTGACCAGTAATTGTTGTACTAGATCGCGGACTCAAGTCTCGAGTTCTGGTAGCCCGCGTATTTTTGGCGGGAAATTGCGTTGACGACTGAAAAAGAAATTTTCAGTTCATTTTCCTTTTGAGACAATATTATTAATCTACACTGTTAAAGTTTTACTAAAGGATAAACGAAACAATTTCTATTGCTATGTCAACAAACAATAGCAGAGAAAATATCATTTGCAGAACACAGGGTTCAGGTGAAGAACAACGGGAAAGAGAGCGGCAGAGAGCAAGAATTAACTGGCGAAGAATGAGCGAAGAAGATCGCGAAAGAAGGCGCGCTCGGGAAAGAGAAAGGAGACGAAATTATAGCGAAGAACGCCGACAAGCTGAAAGAGTCCGGGCTCCAGAAAAGAGACAAAATTGTTAACCGACCTCGACACTAAACTATAGTCAAAAACGTTTGTGAATTCCTTCGCAATATTTTAGAATGCTTTTACAGTTTAAAGGGAAATGAAAGTACTAAACGGGAGCCCCGCTTTTAGGCTTGGCTAAATCTATATATTATTAATATCACCTAAAATTAGGCACTTTCGCTTAGACAAAAAGATGGCATGTACAACTTCTTCAAATTGCTCGAGAAATTCACGTTGAGATCTGCCAGGGGGATTATAAATAACGCCAATTAACAAGTCATTTGTCTCTACCCAGATATTTTCAATACAATCCATCTTTAAATCATTTCTCAGAGAATAATCAAAGCTTGATTTTAAGTATAATGCAACCCCGCCCCTAGTTGAAAACAAGCGATTGTCCATTAGCATATTATAACCCTGAATGTCAAAACAGTCTGTATCAACTTGAGGCGCGATCCACGTTTCGGAGCAAGCAATTAGATCGAAGTGAATGGATATGGTATCTAGAAAAGTACATAGCTCATTATAATGTTTGTTTAAGCTTCTAATGATTAGACGGAGGGCCGACAGTTGCGGTCGGACTACGCTAGATAGTTCATTTAACTCCTCAATAGTATATATACCATGATCATTAAAAGATTGTATGTTTAAATCTGGGTCATTCGCATCACTGTTCATCAGTCAATCTGAAATTAATCTATACGTTTTGTGGCTCAAGCTTGGAAATAACTACAAATTACAACAAATCTGACCATAATAAGCATTTAGGTATTTCCATATATAGCTCCATCTATGTAAAGTTTCCCTCGATGAAATCTCGGTTCTTTTTCCACTTTCAAAAGCTGCTTTCATCACATCCTTAAGCTTTTTCTTCTTTTCTCTGTCCTCCCAAATTAGATCTTCAGTCACCCAAACACCATCTTGGAGATCACGCTTCTTTTGAAGGACTTTTAACCTTTCCGGACGATAAAGAAACTTGCATATTATCGTTCTAAGTTTATTCTAATTCGATGAGCATTTTCTATTGCTGGTTCGATATTAAGCTGATTAGATAAGATGTCGCGGATTTTTTGGCCACAGTCCTTGCTGGGAGATTCAGCAACATTATTGAAACGAAGATTATATTCCCGCGAATACCTATCAAGGGACAGGAGTCGTTCATACAGGTCTTCAATTTGTTTCACATAATTGTTGACAGTGCATTCAACTTCATCTACTTTACGCCAGTAAATGAAGAAGAGGTAAACCGGTCACACGTTCCGTTACACAACTGAGGTTTTAATCACCAAGCAAAAGCGGACGCTGGATCCGGAGCACAAAGACACACACACACAGAAAAACCCCACGAGCCCGGATGCAGTGCATGCGTACAACTAACATGCCACTGACCAGTACTGGCGTGACTTCCTTTTCTCCCTCCCTAAGATTACACAAACGTGTTACGAGCTCTATGGGTGAATAAGAAAAGTCGAGTTGCACGTAACGGACTAACAGTAACGGATATACAAATGATATCGAAAATTAACAACATTAAGGTTCTTTCTTTTAGTTAGGGTCCATAACAAAGTCATTGTAACGTGCTGGGTGCCGTCTTACGCGTGTGGATCTGCGCGGTAGGTGACTGGTATCGGGGTCACTGTCGCTGGCGGGGGAGTCTATCACTGGGTCGGGGTGGGTCGCTTCACATGGTTCAGGTTGGGTAGCAGGAAGGCGGTCATCCAGGATTTCCTTAGTGGCAGGAGTCGAGATTGCGCTGGGTATCGCAGGTGGAGACGGAGGAGAATGAACTAGCGGCCCTGGAGGGGCTTCGTCGGATGACGAGGCTGTGTTATCGTTGGATACTAGTGGACAGGAGGCTGTTATTTCAGACGGGACTCTGTAGCAATCAGATGCCTTCACACGGTAGGATGTGCTTCGCAGCTGGGAGCCAACAAACTTTCTGATGTTGCAGAAAGGGCCAGTTACTTCGACGACTAAATAGCGATCACGAGCTCTAGTCTTGTTGCGGTCAGAGTAGAGGTAGATCAAATCGCCGACCATGACATGATCAGCGGAGCGGCTCTTCGCGAGGGGGGCCTTTGCCTTCTCACTATGGGGGTGGTTGGCCATTCGTTGTTCGTTCTGGTGGACGATGATGCTTTGGTCTTGCAGTGGTATCTGCTGGTTTGAGAATTGATCCCTCTGTGTCCACATCTCTCTGGCAGAAAGGCCACGTGAGCGAATGCGTGCCTTTAGGGTGGCTGTCGCTACTGCGAGGGTCACAGGAGACACGGGACCGCCCAGTGGATCGTGTCGGAGTAGTTCACTTTGGACTTCTTGAACCGCCCTCTCGGCCACGGGGTTCTTGTTACGATTCTTGGCATTACCAACTTCTATGGCGATTCGGTGACGTTTTAGGAGTTTGCCTTCTGATAGAGCCTTGAATCCTGGGGCGGGATCTGTGCGTATTATAGCTGGTGGTCCGTCTAGGGGACGCATGTGGACACAGAGGCGGTTAAGAGCATCGCGTAGCGTATAGTGTCGCTCATCCTCCAGCAGCGTCGTGGCTGTGAAAGAAGTCACGCATTCACGTAACACGAGGACCAGTTGTCTCGATCGCTTGATAACATCTGCGGCGAACGATACACCAACAGCATCAGGTGGAGGGGAAGATGATTGCTCTTCGCGCACTTTCGGGGTCTGGCTTAAGGCAGCACAGTGGTGGCAAGTCTGAGTCACACGGTCGATGGCTGTGTCCATGTCCAGGGCATACAGGTAGCGCTTTGAGACGGCCTTGAGTTGGTTACTGGAGGGGTGACCGAGCTGGATATGTAACGCGGTTAAGAGCCCCTCTAGTACCTGGCGGGGGACGACAATGCATTCACGGGTTGGCGCAAGAGGCTGGTTACGCTTGACGACAAGTAAACCGTCCTTGGCAATGGTTGTTACATTGAGGTACCTCTTAACGTCCCTCATGTTCGTGAGCTTTTTCGAAGGACGTGTGCCCTGTCGCAGGTGAGCGATGGTGCGACGTAAATCGGTGCATTCCGCCTGTGTGGCCGACCAGGCAGTGCGGCTGGTGAACGGGAGATGGCCATTGCCACTGAGTATGTCTTGAATTGATGTGTGTCTAACAACAGAATCCTGGCTGAGCTTTGTAAAGGCGCAGACCTGGCAGGCTTCATCCTCACAAGGAGCTGCATTACGGCTTGCGAAATCTGAAGGCAGTATCGCAGAGCCGGATACGTGTCTGACAGACGCCTGGTAGTGGCGAGGAAGGTGGATACACGAGGACTTGCTGAGAATTCTCCTCGGCATAGTTTCTCATACGCCTGTACGCAAGGTTTGCTGTCGGTCAGTATGTGGGGCCTTTGCCTTCTCACTATGGGGGTGGTTGGCCATTCGTTGTTCGTTCTGGTGGACGATGATGCTTTGGTCTTGCAGTGGTATCTGCTGGTTTTGAGAATTGATCCCTCTGTGTCCACATCTCTCTGGCAGAAAGGCCACGTGAGCGAATGCGTGCGTTTAGGGTGGCTGTCACTACTGCGAGGGTCACAGGAGACACAGGACCCCCCAGTGGATCGTGTCGGAGTAGTTCACTTTGGACTTCTTGAACCGCCCTCTCGGCCACGGGGTTCTTGTTACGATTCTTGGCATTACCAACTTCTATGGCGATTCGGTGACGTTTTAGGAGTTTGTCTTCTTATAGAGCCTTGAATCCTGGGGCGGGATCTGTGCGTATTATAGCTGGTGGTCCGTCTAGGGGATGCATGTGGACACAGGCGGATAAGAGCATCGCGTAACGTATAGTGTCGCTCATCCTCCAGCAGCGTCGTGGCTGTGAAAGAAGTCACGCATTCACGTAATACGAGGACCAGTTGTCTCGATCGCTTGATAACATCTGCGGCGAACGATACGCCAACAGCATCAGGTGGAGGGGAAGATGATTGTTCTTCGCGCACTTTCGGGGTCTGGCTTAAGGCGGCACAGTGGTGGCAAGTCTGAGTCACACGGTCGATGGCTGTGTCCATGTCCAGGGCATACAGGTAGTGCTTTGAGACGACATGGTAACCAGGTTGTCTGCGAGCCACGCAGTTTGGCGCTAAAAAATCCTGCTATGCGTAACCTGCCATTGCAGGTGATATACATTGTGGCACCTATTCCGGGTTTCTGGACAGCTCCGTCGGTCACAATCCAGAGTTGATCGCTCGGCTTGGGGAGCGAGATGGTGTGAGCGGTAGAAAGGGCTGCCTGGGCGTTGCGGAATGAGGTGCAGAGGTCGTCTGTCCACTGGATCGTTTCTTTAGATTCGCGGCCCGCAAGTTTTGCGAGGAGCGTGGAGCAGCCTGGGATAACGCGGGAGAGTACCTTGAAAGCACCAATGAAGGACCTCATTCGGGTGACGGTATCTGGTTCTGGGCATGAGGCGAGGGCGGCAAGGCGATGCGGGCTGGCCTGTAGAGTGCCAGAGTTCCAAATCCAGCCTAGTATGGTTGTGCACAGGGGGTTGATGATGGTCTTTGAGGCTGAGAGGTGAAGGTTGCACTTGTGGAGGGCTTGCAACACTTTCTTCCAGTTCTGCAAGAGATTTTAGCGACAGTTCCTTCCTTTAAAAGGTCACCGAGCACTCGGCTCATGAGTTCTTCGAGGGCTGTCTCTGAGCCCGGCATGCCCATGGCAGATCGCACGTATACTCGCACACCGCGGAATGGTGTCGGGACTCCACAGTATTTCATTGAATCGCGTGAGAGTGGGATCTGGTAAAATGCGCTAGTCAAGTCAGTTGCAATAATATGTTTCCACTGGGCGATAAGACGTAGGGTGGAATCTACGTCAGTCATAAGAGAGGGCTGCGGTTTGCTATAACGACCAACATCAGCGAATGCTGTGACTAAGCGGTACCCACCAGTTGGTTTCTTGACGAGGAAGGACGGGTTCAAGTACTCGACTGCAATATTGATGTCTTCAGGGCGTTTGAAGACGCCTAGAGCTTCAAGTTCGTCAAATTTCTGTTGGAGTTCCAGTAGTTGGTGGCGGGCATACTGGGGCAGCCGGCCTTTCCGTTGGGGGGGTTCCACGGGACCCATGTTCACCCTCGCTTCAAATGGACCTTCTGCGCCGTTGTAGCCTTTGATGTGTGGATCAAAGATGTGGTCGTATTCATTCAAGAGTGAGGTAAACTTTGCTTTGATGTCGTAGGGGAGTAGGTTGTCAGGATCGAGGCGTACATCTGCAGAGTGTTTCGTTTCGGCCTTAGATACCGATGGCTCGGGTGACGCTCTGACTAGTGGCTGCGAGTTGACGTTGCGGAGTTCCGGTGTGTAGACAGCGCGTACCTGGCAGAAGTGCTCATTCCGCTTAAGGAAATGCGGTTCAGGAGAGAGGTTGGGGATGCGTATCTTTCCCGCCACGCTGGAGATTATAGCCGGGGCTGGCCACAACTGTGAAGCTGTTAGCTTTCTTACGCTGGGGGCATCAGTCCGGGGTTCCAAAGCATACACGGAGTCTGGAGGTGCATCGCTGGGTAGTTCTAATTCTAGAAATTCGCCAGGCCAGACAGTTGTGGATGTGGGGGGTGAACGCAGCACGATGGCACGGCGTGCTGTGGAGCTTACAGCTGTGGGTTGCTGGGACCCATAGTTGAGGATGGATCCGTCCCCAAGGATTACTTGGCGTTTTGCTGGGCGTACCGCGATATCATTAGTTTCCATGAAGGGGGTTCCCGCTAGTACATCCACATCGAGATTTTCGACAACAAGGCCTTCGAAAGTGAACGTTCGGCCTTCACGGTTAAACGACAAGCGTGTCTCACCGACCACGTGTAGGGGAGATGAGCCGTCTGCTTGGTGGACAGACTGGGAACTGGAAGCGACGTGGCAGCCAAGTTGTTGGACGAGGGTATGACGAATCATGTTTCCTGTGGCACCACTGTCGATGGTTATGCGCACTGGGTGGTGTGCATGGAACATGTCTAGGTATGGTGACTGGCGAGTCTGTATGCGGTAGACACGGGTACTTGGGGTAGGTCTAGTGTCATCGGTGTCACTCTCTGGATCATCCACACAGAGTCTGGTTTCAGGATCAGGGGGGTCATCAAAGATGTCAGCAATTTGTCTGGCCTTGGCAATGTACTTGCGGTCGTGTTCTGGAAGGAAACTGCATTCACTTAGGAAATGGCCGGAATCGAGACGGCCGGCCTGTTTGCAGAGTGGGCAGGATTTGGCTGGACGGTGGGGTCGCGTGCTCCCCTTGTAAGGAGTTCTGTCGCTAGAGGGTTTACGGTAGCCACTAACGGCGGTGCGCATAATCTTGGCATCGTTGGCAGTGTGGATTTCGTCAAGCAAGGAGGAGAGGGCCTGAGAAATTTCAGGTTTTATTGAGGCTAGAGTTCGCGATCTTAATTCAGTCCCGTACCTTTGTTTTACCAGCTTAGGTAAGTCAGGATGGATTAGTTTGAGCCAGGTAAGGACAATGAAATTCTCCAAGGTAGGGGTGAGTTCTTCATCTTCAGCGGTCACCTCACCATGGTGGGACAGGCTATTGGCGAGGAGTAAAGAATCTTCAACAAAGGCCATTAGTCTTTGGAAGAGATCCTCGGGGCGCTCGTCGGCTTCTAAATGCAAGTTTTCAAAATCCAGAAAGTGAGCTCCTGTAATCTGGAAGCCGAAGTGTTCGCGTATCATGTTCCAAACAGACTGAATCGAGGTTGAATTCTTCACTAAAGTGTTCCTGGATATTACCGGACAATAATTGGCTATTTGGCCGAGCATGAGTTCCAAAAAATTGACCTTCTGTCGGGCCGTTCGGCGTTTGGCAAGCGGGACGCTGTCTCCGTCATCGGTGAAACCGCGTAGGGGCTGGGTCTTAGTCTTCTTTCCCCAGGTGGAGCCATCGGCGAGAAACGGCGCGAAATTGCTATCGAGCGACAGAGTGTACACAAGATTCTGCCTCCAATTTTCGAAGGTATTAATAGTCTCGTTCTTAGAGAGACTCCATTGCTTCGGAGCCCGAGGAGTGGTGCTCATCACTGTTGTTGTGTATTGGGTTTCCGAGGGAAAACGACGTGCTTCAACGACGAAAATGTTCGAAGTATCGACGTACCTGAGTTGGAATGGGTGGCTTTGCTTAGTATAAGTAGTCTTGGGCGCCGATTTTTTTTTTGGCGTAGGTTCGAGGACGCTGCCACCACGCCAGTAAATGAAGAAGAGGTAAACCGGTCACACGCTCCGTTACACAACTGAGGTTTTAATCACCAAGCAAAAGCGGACGCTGGATCCGGAGCACAAAAACACACACACACAGAAAAACCCCGCGAGCCCGGATGCAGTGCATGCGTACAACTAACATGCCACTGACCAGTACTGGCGTTACATCTT
>BLFK01001048.1:2221017-2228517 GCA_014634185.1 Astreopora myriophthalma | reverse complement strand
CTTTATCCTGATTATCTAGCATGCACCGTTTTGCCGAAAGGGTCCGTAAGAGGATATTGACAAAGTCCGTAGATGATTACACCAAGAACTGGAGTGAACGTGAAGGTTATCACGTCCCAAACTAGCCGAGAATGGCTGTACTAGTTACTGCGAAACTGTTCTAGAGAGAACAGGTGTTAACTGCCTGTGGATTATCAACAATTCGTTAGATGTTATTCGCACACTGGCGGCCGGGAAAAACAACTTTCGCAAAATCACGTGAGTATTTGGGACTTTTCTCCTCTTTATACAAGCTTACCGCATCCGAAACTTGAAAATCAACTCCATGATCTACTGGAAAGAGTTTTTAGCATCAGAGGGAAAAGCTTCATTGCAACCAACAATTTCAACACTTTCTGGACTAATTAATGATAACAAGTCTACGAAGTACTTTTACTTGTCCTCAACGGAAATGTGACAGACTATTGATTTTCTTTTCTTTCATTCATCATTCCTTTCACGGGAAAACACGGATGAGCCCAACAAATTGACCTGCTCTCAACTGTGTGGCTTCATAGCTCAGTTGGTAAGAGCACTGCACCGGCATCGTAGAGGTCGTGGGTTCGAATCCCGTTGATGTCACTTGATTTTTTCAAGTGCATATATGAGACAATTGCTTAAATTGTCCAGACAGTGTGAGGATCACTTCTTTAATTGATATCTAACCCGCACTTCATAATCATTTCTTTCACTATTGATTTTCTTAAAAGTGTCTACGGCCGATTCGGAGACTCAGTTTTCCAGCAAGTTATTGGTATACCAATGGGCACTTATAGCGCACCCTCGCTAGCTGATCTGTTTCTCCACACCTTCAAGTAACATTTCATGCTGAGGATATTGAAGGAAGATATGACAAAAGCCGTCCACTTTAGCAACACCTTTCGGTATATCGACGTTCTATTCAGTGTCAACAATGACACTGACTTTGGAAATTGAATCAACGCCATTTACCCGTCGGAACTGGAACTTAGGGATACAAACATAACGTTAAGTGAAGTGTGTTGCCGTGACACGACAATCAACCATGGCGACAGTAGCCCACCTTTGCAAGAGAGATGACTTCGCATTTCAGGTTGTCAATTTCAGCACATGGACAGCAACATTGCCGCCAAAACAGCCTATGGTGTTTGTACATCTCAGCTAGTGAAATATATGCAAGAATTTGCCCATCCAATGTGGACATAGACTTCGCCGGCTTTGTCGAGTCTTCATCAACAAGGCTTCAAATCATCTCTGCTGCTTAAATCGTGCAATAAATTCTTCAAACGCCACAGTACTATCGTTGAAAAGTATGGGCTACACTACGGGAGATTAGATTTGCAGTTCAAGGTTAAAGACTCTGCCGCATCCTTTCTTAATTTAGGTTCCTAATAGCATATTCTGTCTCAGCTGTAGCTTTTGTTTCTAAATGTACTGGTCGTCAAGATAAGCTCGCATAATTAATTATTTGGGATACCTGTAAGGTATGCCGAATCATAAAATACCTTGGGTTTTCCTGTGCGGTAAAATGCACTATAGAAACCACGTGGCGCTGATTTCATCGGCTAAGGCAAAGCATTACATCATCAAGAAGAACAAGAGTGGGAGGTCATTCCAGGTCATTCACGATTGCACCATGTTTGTTCTGGTTTCATTTGACGATTGCAACATAGCTTGAACTGAAAGTGAAGAATGATCATCGCAGTTAATTTTCCAATTTCAGCAATTGGAAAGGAGAAGCCTGACAAAAATCAGGGGTCTGCGGCGAAAGGCATCTGCGTTTGTATGCGTTTTGACCGTTCAAAGACAAAAGCGATTCACCATTTAAGACAGCATCCTCAGTAATCCAAGGTTAAGATCAAACCCACCCTAAGTGGGTCTGGGGGCATGCTCCCGCTGAAGATTTTTGTTTTTCAGGTCCTCGGAAAAGGCATTTCCGCAGGAGCCCATAACGCGTTGCGTACGACTCCCATACTGGGGCTATGTCACGACGTTTTTACAGACCAAGCTATTTGGATTACTTGGATTACTGAGGATGCTGTCTTATATGGTGAATCGCTTTTGTCTTTGAACGGTCAAAACGCATACAAACGCAGATGCCTTTCGCCGTAGACCTATCTTAGTGGTCCGCGAACTGTTTGAGAAATGCCAATAGAACTCAAACGCGCACAGGAACTCAAATGGACTCAGATGCCAGTGAAATTTACTGAAATGAAGAGGCATACATTAATTTTCATGCAAGGAGGTACTTTGCTGAGATTTTCTGAAGAGAAATATCCCGACGATCAACAGACGCCATATTGCAATGCTTCGAAAACAACGGAAGGTCAGCACTTGGGCTACGCGCAGTTGAACTTTCGCAGCGAAGAAACGCCAAAGGCCAGAAGACATGACAAAATAAGATAACCTCAGGGGCGTAGCCAGCATTTTTGCATAGAGGGGTTCGGTGGTCGAGAGTGACCCTCGAGCGCCTTCCCTAAGTGGGTCTGGGGGCATGCTCCCGCCGAAGATTTTTGTTTTTTCAGGTCCTCGGAAAAGGCATTTCCGCAGGAGCCCATAACGCGTTGCGTACGACTCCATACTGGGGCTATGTCACGACGTTTTTACAGACCAAGCTATTTATAGATAGGTTTTTTTCCCCACGAAAGGTTTAGTTCCAGCCCGCACGCTTCCTAACAATGCAAGGCTTGTGATTGGCTAGCAAGGCTCCTGTGGAAGACCAAGCTCTTTTGGGAGACTGAATTCGTGGGAAAATCAATCTAAAAATAGCTCGGTCTATGAAAACAAGTATATTGAAGGTTATGGGCTCCTGATGTCCGTGATTCTGAGCGCACATTTCCAATAAAATGATCTAAGTGCCAAATATAGCTACCATTTTCTGAGAGGGGATTACAAATCTCGCTTTCTGGAAAGATGGTAAAATTAAAATTGCTCCTGAATTGATAAGAATCAGTGACACAAGCGGTTCAGAATAAAAAGTCTGAGTGCTCCGGACCTCTCAGGTTAGATTTCATCCCTTAGAATTTCGAAAGAAAGAACCGATTGGTGTATCCTTTTGAAATTAAGACCAATGTCGTAGCCCAAAGGCGGGCTCCGGAACCTCTGGAACCCTCCCCTGGCTACGCCCATGAACCTCAAGTCTATTATGTGTTATATTATTTTGCTTTACGTTGTGTTACCGTTTCGTTGATTGTTATGTTCAATCCTTGGTGCATGTTGCCACATTGACCACATTTTTAAGTTGTATATATCGAACATCATGATGTTTAGGACTGTCTCGAACACGGTTCTAGTTCTGAAACATTTTACGTTATTAACAGAGGGAGATGATTGTGATGTATTTGAAAAAATCTGCACAATTATCTGTAACTGGTAACGCCGGGTGGCGGATATTAATTGAAAACATGGTTTCAATGAAGGAATGCAGGTAGTTTATTTACTTTCGTTGTGTACTAGAAGACTCGTTTGCGGAGACCTATTCATTGACTCTGACATTACTGAGAACCGAGCAGTTTTACAGACATGGATAGCGAATCAGCTGACACACTTACGAAACTTGCTCGAACATATATAATTGAAAATGTACCGAGGTCATCCAGATTACGTGATATTTGTGCCTATAATTCCGCTCCGGTGATGATCGTGATAATAACACACGCACGCACCTCATTCAAACTAAAAGTGCTCTATGGCTAAGTCCTGTGTTATTTGTAAAGGGATGTTAATTGCTGTGAGAGGAGACTCCCAGTTAAGCGTATTGGTGATGTTTTTGGCGAGTGCTTGCATTAAGTCCATGAAACGAACCAAGGTGTAAATATTCTAATCATGCAACAGCTACCCTGATGCGGTTAATGAAAATTCTGCGCCACGAGGTAACCCGAATAAATGCTTACTGTAGCTACCATACGCATATACTGTGGACCTACAATATGTTATAGACCACGTGGCTTTGTTTTCTCCCAGGAAAAGGGTAATACGCCATTTTTTTTTGGTTTGTTTTACCGCGTGTCGTGCAACAGTCGGTAAGTTGAGGTCGTTCATGATTTGTCGATGTGTTTCCCAGCTCATTAGGCTTTTGTACGTACCTTTAGAAAACCTGCTACCTGTACACTGGAAACGTAATTGACTTACTGAAGAAAATACGAGTTCTCGACTACGACAAGATTTGTTGTGTTTGATTTGGAACCTACGTAGGCGCGGCCTGCGTAACACTTACAGAGCGTCCTGTTTTGCATGAATTATCTGTGCACGTGTTTTTCGGATTTGTGTGGTGTGATGAAAATCCGTTGAGTCCACATGGCGGTTTTGTGCGTGGTATCAACATTATACTGCTCTCTTTCAGTTAGATGCAGTCCTGCGGGCGCATCTTTATTTGTGATGTACGCAATTCCAACGGGACAGACTATAGATCGTTTTCACATGACGTCGCGGCAGCCGTATTGGTGTACCTAAACATCCTTCGGGGAATTGAAGTCCATTTTTATGCAAATGTTTCCTTTTGTTTCAGTAAATCAATATGGCCGCTGGTCACGTGAGTAAAATGGATCTATAATTGATAGTTGCCAGAACAAAATACATATCTAACGGCTGTAACTCTTCATCAGTAGGATGCCTAAAAAGTGTGCAATTCCACAATTGGTTTCGGCTCCATAGCGCATTAAATCCTATACCAATTGTAGAACATTTCAGGAGGAGCCACCCACGATGTGAGCACAATTACTAAGGAAAACAAAGCAAAAAAAGGAGATAAACACAACAGACGAGGAGTACGCGTCAAGCAAAGAAGTAAAGCACGCACACCCAACAGTGATTAACAATTCGAATGTGATTTAGTGTGGTCTGTACTTTTATAGACAACAATATTCGTCATCAAGGTGGTCAAAATGTTGTGGACTCACAAGGCGCAGTCAAGTGAGTCCACAATGAGAGTACAGACCACGCAAACCACATTCGATTTGTTTTTTTACCGGAATATGACCAAGATCGTGACCAAAAGAAAGAGTAGGCGTTCTCTATAACTTTCTCGCAATCTGATAGGTTTATTTCCCAAAATGAGCGTTTCTGATTGGCTATTTTTCAAGAGAAAGCTACCACAAGAATTTTGAATTTAGTCTAAAGACTGCAAAGTTCAACGCTCCACCAGTTAGCAATGTACATGTAGAAACAACAGAACACAATCCGAACGAAAATGGAGGATAAGTAACTGTTGTGGACCGAGTTAGCCGGGAATAAAGACCGATTCAACCGGATTGAACCAAAGGTATAAGCATTTATTCTTTCCTCGTGTCTCGTGCTCTTCGCTCTAACAGTCAGGCGTTATTGTCTGAGGGGATCTGGGTTCTAAAACACAACAGTAACAACCACAATAATGTCACCAGAGCAAAGGCGTCTGGGTAAAGAAAGAGTCCGCTTGCCACGGTGCACGCGGCTCACTATTTAATCCGAAGAATAAACACAACAACAATGCCTAATGGCTCTCATTCATAATAAACAATCTTGTTGTAATCTTTTACTGCTTTGTTTTTTGTTTTTTTGTTTTTTGAAGATGTATTTGCCTTCATTTGTGCCAACAATCCACTTTGTATTTTTCTTCGTCCACTTTGTTTCTGCGCAAGTTATAATTGTTGTTAGGTCCTCATCAAAAATTCCCTTGGCGATGGTAACGAAGAAACAAAAGCTAACAATAACACTGAAATTATCAATAACCGAATACACGTACCACTTCCCACAATCTCGCAACACTCCACCATAAATTACCACAGCTAATGCTTATTAAGTATGTAGAAAAAAAAAACTCGATATTAACAATATTAACACTAAGTAAACTAATTCAAACTACAAGTATGACTGTTACTACAAGTTCAACTAAACCTTATATAAAACTAATATACTATTTACACTAAATATTTACAATTAAGACAGTTCAGTTCTTCACTTTCCTGAGTCTTGCTTCCCAAAACAGTTTAACAAACACCAACCCAAATCCGCTCACCTACCAGTCAGTCTTCGTTTAAAAGCTCTCTTTCTTGGCTTTTATTGTGGAACGTTAACTGAATGCCGCTCTCTCTCGTTTGTGATTTTGCTTTGTGACACTTTTCGTAGCTTCCACGACTTTGAAGGGCTTTCCACGTTTCACTATTTCACTCAGCGAACTTCTTACTTTCGTCAACAGTTTCCAATCCCTTTACAACACGTTACTTACAAACTATTCCTTACGGTACCAATTACGGTTTACTACAATGAAACATTAACAATAAGTAATTAAAACTAAAGAAACACACTATACAGGTAAAAAAACAAAGAACAAAGAAAAATAAATTTAAAAGGAATTTCATGACATGGTCACGCGATTTATCCGACTATACAAGCCAATTCTGATCAGGCAGGGATTTATTCAATAGTAAAGAACAACTGAAGAGTAACTAGTGATTCAGTACATGCATCGTCTATCAACCGTTCCGCCTTTAGAAATGCAGTCATGTTCAAGTTAATCCTAAAATTAAAAAGGGAGGTCACAGGTGGTTGCCGTTATTTTGAAACCATTTCTTCAAGCTAGGAATATATTTAAACCTAAACATTTTGCTGTACTTGATGTGGAGCAAGTAAGCGACAATAGTTCCCGTCACCACATCATAGTTCCTGTTTCTTAAAAAGTCACTGTTTGTATTGAAGCTGTCAGAATTTCGAGTTGTTCTAACCGCGACTACGCAGGGGCCTCATTCCTAAACATGCCAGATTGTTATCTTGCCACAAGTTGCCTGTCGATCACCCATCGTTGCGACTTCTTTGTAGTGCTTGTCTTCCACCTTGCAAGATCTTAAGTGCCCCCAGGGACCCTTTCACCCAGCTTCGATAGAATCTCCTTTGCTTGGTCCGCAGCAAAACTGCAAGGTCATAGTTGCTTCTAGCCTTGGGTGTTATTCCCAGTGTATCCCAGGGGTCCCAATGGGATAGTGCCTTTTACGGCTAACGGTTAATATTTTGGCTTTTTTACGGCTAACGGTTAATTTTTCTCCGTTACGGCTAACGGATCTGTTAAAAATTAATTACCATTCTTTAAAAAAGTTGAAAATTAATTTTCATTGTTGTAAGGTCTCAGAACATTCTGGTAATATATAGATTGGTATTTTATAGTTATAATAAGTGCACTGTTATTTATGGCAAAACCGCTGACCAATGAGATTAAAAAAACCGCTCTTTATGAGCCGTTGTTAAACATGGCGTTCATGTTGTGATATATGTAACAGCACATTTAAATGGCTCATGAGCCGGCGAAAACGTATCTATGAAAACGCCGTCGAACTACTAAGCATTTGGCTTTAATTATGAAGAAAATACAAAATTCCAAAGTCCAGTGGTTTTGCTTGACGATTGCGAAAGTACGACCACTCCGAGCACGTGCCAAACCAGCGCGCCCGCTGCGTCGACATTGCAAATGAAAACACGCATGCAGGCTATTTTATCGTTAATTTATTGAAACTA
>BLFK01001048.1:2209746-2216573 GCA_014634185.1 Astreopora myriophthalma | reverse complement strand
ACTTCCACTGGTAGTTGGAACTGCAGCTATGTTGCGGAGGTGAAAGGATATGTCTCCAAACCCGAAAAACATAATGCAGGAACAGTTATCTCCATTGCATCCTCCTCTTCCTCATTCCTGAACGTAATCTTCCAGTGATGAGAGAAGGGTGAGGTGAATTACAGATCGTACCCACTTTTTGTCAATACCCATTCCAAATGCATTGGTACAGCATATCACTCTTACTTTGTCATCTAGCCACAAATTTGCATTACAGATTCGTTCTCCCCACTCCATTCCAGCATGGTAGAATGTAACAGAAATGCCTTGTTCCTTCAGTTCAAAGGCCATTTCCACAGTGTAAGCCTGTCTAGCACAATAGATAATCGCACACTGATTATGAAAATCACTCCTTACAAGTTTAGCCACTTGTTCTTTTGCTTTGTTTCCTTTCTTGGGAAGTACTGAAAAACACAAATTAGTTCTGCATGGCAATTTTACAACTGCATGGTTTTGCATCTTGAGTACCGAAGTAATGGTCTCCATTGTTTGATTAGTTGCTGTGCCAGTCAGTGCCACAAATGGTGAGCTGTACTTGCGTAAAATCCCAGGCTGTGGATAGGCGGGTCTAAAGTCCTGACCCCAGGTGTCAACATCAATGACAAACATATTGAGCCGTTTTTGCTGATTTAATGAATCCAGACAGCTTTGAAATGTTTCTGTTATTACAGCCTCCGGACTAACGAAAACGAATTGATATTGGCAATTTGGCTGTTTTAAGTTGTGAATAATGTTTTGCCTGTCATTTTCACTGAGCAATGTGTTGTAATAACATATATTAATGCCATACCCACGGAATCTTGCTACTTGATTACACATGAGCATCATTATTGGTGAAATAACTACAGCTAAACATGACATCAATATGCAAGAGAGTGCATAAATGACTGTCTTTCCTCCACCTGTTGGTATTACTACAATGACATCTTTCCCTGATAAAATTTGTGCAATGGAGTCCCACTGTCCTGGCCTGAACTGGGTATGACCGATTTCCAGTGGAGAATTGGGGGTCGCCTGTCCATTTGAAGTAAATGAATGGTGCTGTACCGATAATGGTGTCCTTCCACTTGTAACCAAAAGCATCTGCAAATCAGACAAAGAAGTATTATTCTCCGCGTAATTAACCTCGCCAACATGTCTTTAGCTATACTGTTATCGAGCCCCCACCCCCCTCCCACCACCACAAAAAAAAAGCTAATAAAATCATAAATTGAAATTGTTTGCGGCAAAACATATATACAAGCAACAGACCGTAATAATGCATACATTCTCCTCAAATGATACTGTATTTAACCTTACTGTTCAATGGAGAACACAAAATAAGCTGCAAAATTTCATAATTGATACAGATGAAAAACATACACACCACATACATGTGGGAGGGAATCCATAAAAATCAAACAGTACATGACATATATTTTAAAATTTACGTACCCCTCTACTCGGAAATTCTATCCCCCGCATTCCATGCTCTATAACGTTCTCCCGAAGAATCGTCCACATGGCTGGAAACCTCAATAACACAAGGACGATCTCTCAAAGGCTTCAGTATTCCCCGATGCTGAAGGACCAATCCATACAATTTCGCCGCTTCTCTTCTACTTTTGGCCATGATTTTCATCACTCCCAGTCGTTCAGAGTCGACCAGCTTAACGCGGAACTCAAATAATTTGACGACTAAAGAAAGGTGACAAAAATAATTGTAAAAACGATAAGCTTTAGCTTAACTTAAGAAACGAACGAATCGTTTGCATTCACCTAAATTTCGTAATAAAGAAATTAACGAACCGTTTGCGCTCGTAGCCTGCATAACTGCTGAATAACTTGCATGGTTTCTTCAGTTCGCCGTGGAATTCCTGACTTCTGCATTGCGATGCCTTGTTCGAAAATGTTGCTTTAAACCAATTCCCTCTGCGAAGAAATTAATATAGCCGTCGCTTTCGAAACACCTACAACACATCGTTTTACCGTTTTCCTTCGCATACGGAAAAGGTCAGTAAGAAAGAGATAAAAAATCCTTCTCTTGTCGAACTGCATGTTTTCTTTCCGCCATATTTGTGAATATCATGAGGACTTCGACCTAGACCCAGCTTCCCTCGGTAATCGGGCGCCATTTTGAAAACAATACGTGTCAGAGGCTCCCGCCTTTTCCCCTTCCCATCGTGCCCCTCGCGTCCCTGATTTTTTATTTTCCTCGTTTTTCCTCCGTTTCACCACTGATGCAGCCTCTGCGGAGGAGAGAGCTCCTGCCCTGCATCAAATTTTGCTTGAAGCCACGACTTAAATATCTTTTATTTCAAATAATCACGCTTGTGGTTTCACATATCCCACTCTGCCTTCAAACTTTCGTTTTCGCCCCGAGCTGTGACGTTTAACTCCATGTCCGGATCCTCCACTTATTGACGCCATTTTGAATTTAGGATGCCGGCCTAACTTTTTCAAGTTTGAATGACAGTAGTTATGTAGTGACGTTCACGACTGTATGGACGGTTGGAAATGGAGGCTTCTGATTGGTCCATTCAAATTTTCCCGCCGAAACGGAGCACGCTTCGAACGAATCGTTTGCATTCACCTAAATTTCGTAATAAAGAAATTAACGAACCATTTGCGCTCGTAGCCTGCATAACTGCTGAATAACTTGCATGGCTTCTTCAGTTCGCCGTGGAATTCCTGAAAACGGGCCTTGCATTTTGCAAGTATGGAATCGTCGACTTCTGCATTGCGATGCCTTGTTCGAAAATGTTGCTTTAAACCAATTCCCTCTGCGAAGTAATTAATATAGCCGTCGCTTTCGAAACACCTACAACACATCGCTTTACCGTTTTCCTTCGCATACGGAAAAGGTCAGTTCGAAATAGATAAAAATTCCTTCTCTTGTCGAACTGCATGTTTTCTTTCCGTCATATTTGTGAATATTCATGAGGACTTCGACCTAGACCCAGCCTCCCTCGGTAATTGGGCGCCATTTAGAAAACAATATATGGCAGAGGCTCCCCCCTTTTCCCCTTCCCATCGTGCCCCTCGCGTCCCTGATTTTTTTTATTTTCCCCGTTTTCCTGCCCTTTTCCTCGTTTTTCCTCCGTTTCACCACTGATGGAGCCATTGCAGAGGAGAGAGCTCCTGCCCTGCATCAAATTTTGCTTGAAGCCACGACTTATTTCAAATAATCACGCTTGTGGTTTCACATTTCCCACTCTGCCTTCAAACTTTCGTTTTCGCCCCGAGCTGTGACGTTTAACTCCATGTCCGGATCCTCCACTTATTGACGCCATTTTGAATTTAGGATGCCGGCCCACCTTTTTCAAGTTTGAGTGACCGCGCGAGCATGCGGAGACCGCGACCGTGTCTTGTTTAGTTGACTGTTATTGCATGGTACTTGCTGATGGTCGTGAGTAAGAAAACTGTAAAGTGGTTATCACGTCTCACCTATTAAACAAAGTTATTTTAATGTATTGAAATGTATCTCAAGCCAAATGGAGTACTCCTGAACTTCTGCACGGCCTCGGAAGACTCCGATTCGGAATAAGCTGCCCTCAGAGTAAATAAATATACGAAATGTAAAAATGTTTGAAATATGTCAACTCGAAAGGCCGACGTTACACAATACGAAAAATTTGCTTCCTTGTGAGCTCAACTTGCACATTCTCGATGTGAGTGTAAGAAATACTAGTAATAGCTAATTTCCAACTTTGCAACAGTCAGGAATTACTTATAATTAGAATTATGTGGAATTAGTTGAGGTTATTGGAGAATCCGATGGATCCCCACCCACGTTTTTGACCTGCTCTCAACCGTGTGGCTTCATAGCTCAGTTGGTAAGAGCACTGCACCGGCATCGCAGAGGTCGTGGGTTCGTCGAATCCCGTTGGAGTCACTTGAATTTTTCAAGTGCACATGAGAGATAATTGCTTAAATTGTCCAGAAAGTGTGAGGATCATTTCTTCAGTTCATGTCTAACCCGCACTTCATAATCATTTCTTTCAAAATAGTTAAGCTTAAGTAAACAAAAGGACTAACCTCTCTTCTTTCTTTACTTTTGCGTCTTCTTTCGCTTGCATTACGTTTTACCTGGGGCACTGACCGAGGCTTTTAAAAAATTGTAGGAACAGCGTCAGGCTTTTTTTTGCTTTTGTGTGCTGTTCCGTAGCGATGTTCAGCTTCAAAGCAGTCGTCCGCGAAGTGCTCCGAACAGACAAAAATTTGCACCCGCTTTGGCAAGAAATGTTCGTCATGACCCAGCTTTACCAACCATACCTGGGCAATTTTCTTTTTCGAAATTGGTAATCGATGAAATGATATTCCTCTGTCACTGTCTCTCGGAGTCCTATTGGAGCAAAATGGTGCTGCACAAAAAGGCATGACCAGGAAAATACAAGCAGAAACAAAGAAACAACAAGAAGAAACAACAAGTGTATTCAAATCTTCCCGCCGACTTTGCGCCAAACTTCACGCTGAGCTCTTTGACGTGACGCATACATCGCCCGGCTGCTAAGTTACTCCAAGATGGCGGCGTTGTTTTTCGATTTTCGTGCAACTTTAGACGATGATTTCATACGGTTTGAAAGGCTTTGGAAGCTGAAATTTTGGTGAGTGACTAATTATTGTACCAGCTTAACGTTGGCGAAAAAGTGCCTATTTTTGAGTGAACTTCTCCTTTAACATGCTATGACGGCGATTTGCAGCTCATTTGTTATGCCACGTACTTTTTGGACAAAGGAGAACGCTTGCAGCCGTGGCAACCACTTTTCACGGAAATTACAAAAACTAAAAATAACCTCATCTACGCCTGTGCTGGTGGCGCGGACTGTAACATATGGACGCTCCTACTTATGGGCTCCTGGTAAGGGATAAATTTTGGCTAAGCCCTAATGGGTAAGCCGATTGACTCAAAATCAGGTGCCATTTGTTCGAAGATTGGGTAGCGCTATACACTGAATAAATCACGATCAACTCGATAATTTAATTAGTTTCCATATCGCTTATCCACTGGATAGTAATTTATATGGTTGATAGCGTTATCCGCCTTTTGAACAACCTAGGCCAGAATAGTAACCTGGGAATAACCAAATACACAAGACCAAGAGATCATGATCTCTTGACAAGACATAATCCCAACAAAGGTGAGGGCACACGCGCATCCAAAACTAACCCTAGGTAGAGAGAAAGGAAGTGAAGAATTGATCGTGACTTATTTGAAGCAGACATTGAAAGATAGAGGCCTTGTGCCTCGCTTGAATGCCTTGTAGAAGGCCCCATGAAATTAAGTCCCGGATGGTAGGAGTGCCCCAAATGAAATATGGAAAATGTCTCACTTCGCGTAAATACTTTCATTTATTTGTCTTTTGAGAAATAATCTTCATTTCTTCGCGATTTTTGCATTTGATGTAAGCCACATAGCCCATAAACAGAAATCAAGGCGATGTAGATCCTCAGAACAACTATTCTTTGAGCTCAAATTCGGCCTGGCTCCACAACATAGCTTGTCGTTAACAAATGCAATTGCCAAATACAAGAACTGACCTACTACTGGATAGATGAGTTAGCTCTCTGGTCTACGATCCATAGTAGAGGACAATTTGCCTTCTGTTTGCCCTAAGAGGGGAACAAAAGCTTCCTTATCTCAACATTCCAGTTGACTTTTGCACTACTTTTAAATGGCAAATGCATTGAACTTTAAGACGTTCTAGCTCTAAGCTAAGCATCCATTTGGTTTCCTTCACACGATTTGAAAACCAATATTGCAAGTTAAAACGGGAGTATAAGAATCAAAACTTTCTACTCTTAATGCTATTGAGTTTGTGTACATAAAACATACCTCGTGTCATTCCCTTTTAAAGTCCATAAAAAACGTTACCGCGCGGTGGCGAATTCACAAGCGAGAGCTGGTGTCCGCCTTAGGGAATCGAATGTTCCACGAGTATTCCAGTAATCAGTTATGCTCAAATACTTTCACTCGTACTGTCGCCCGTACTCGCTTTTTCTAATTATGCAACCTTGTGATTGGTTAGTCTCTGGTATTTAGACCCTCCTTGACCCTTGAGTATTCACTCACGCTGCGATCCACGCAGTTTATACTTCAGCATATTTCCCACCCTCCCACCTAGATTACTGCAGTTGCTGTTTTTTTCGTTCATAGGCCGAAGGGGTGCCTCTTACGAAGGCTTCCGCTGCTTCAAATATGGAAAATACGGTCACTGGGCCAGAGATTGCCCGAGCTACCTTCTGGCCAGGAGGCCACAGTTATCAGTCTTTTAATCACAACTCCTTACCAGGACCTTCCTACAACAAGCCAACAGGAATTCAGTCAAGCCAACCAGCTATCAAGTATTGAGGAAGACAGTGTAGGTACAAGAAAGTGTAGGAAAATTTGATGCGGAGAGTGGACTACCTTTAAGCGTGAAGGATAATCTGAGAGCTAACATCGAGTTTTGGAAATCTATCGGCGCGCCTTATTTTATCTTATCGATTATTGAAAACGGTTACAAATTACCTTTTGCTAGTTCGCCTGAGCCGGTAAAGTTAAGGAATAGTAAAGTCTGCTAGACTCCATGCCGATTTTGTGGATCAAGCCATCCATGAGCTTATTCTTTATGGTCGTATCTAAGTAGTTGCCCAAAAACCCTTAGTGGTTAACCCCTTGTCAGTATGAATACAGCCATACAGTAAAAAGAGACTAATTCTGGAGTTACGCCACGTAAATAAGTGTTTAGTTAAACAAAGGGTAAAGTACGAAGATTGGAAGGTTGCTCCTGCTTACTTTACACAGGGTTCATACATGTTTTCCTTCG
>BLFK01001048.1:2172246-2204746 GCA_014634185.1 Astreopora myriophthalma | reverse complement strand
GACTGTTTCAAGAATCGAGCCAGGCTGAGAATAGTAAATCAAATGGAAAATAACCCTTGGCAGCACCAGCAGCAACGATATAGCAGTCACAGTGAACAGTGTCTTGGTCAGTTTCCTTTCCCTACTGACTGCACCATGGTGCCATGGATGTGTTCCGTAAGAAATTTTAATAGCGATAGCCATGTAACAAACCAAGATAATGGAAAGGCAACAAGAAGTCAATGAAAAAAATGCTTGAAAGATACGTCGCGACGGACCTACGACGATCCACAAAGCACACGATAGTGCAGCTACAAACCAAACGGCCGCAACGGCTGCTCCAAAGATCCACTTTTTGATGAGCCGATGCTTGAATGCACGAAATGTTGCGTGCATCCTCTCCAAAGAAATAGCAGTGAGACTTGTCAGTGAGCCTGCGATAAAGAAGACTGTTGGAGCAGTAAAAAGTCTGTCGTATATCCCGCTCAGCCGCAAGTTGATCTTCCAAGAGTAACAAATATATTGTCCAAAAATAAGTGATTCACAGACCAAACAAAATCCTCCAATAAATGCGTCTGCAATTGCCAAGTTGATCACCAGGTACATGCTTGGCTTGCGAAGACTGCGCTCTTTTAAGTAAGCAATAATTGCAATGATATTCAGCGCTACAACAGCAACAGACTCTGTGCAAAGTACTGTGAGCCAAGCAATACACTCTGCCGAAGAAAACCCCTTGAAACTTGAAGTTCCGTTTATCTGATGAGCCATCGACCTGCAGAAACAAAAGGGGACGATAAGATACCCAATCAGGGTAGAAAACGTGAATTGTTAGATTTAGATTTAGTCGCGCTTTCAGTGATGTATCCTCTAATGGGAAAATTATCTCTGGTGGGATCTTCTGATATCGGCGTCTTCTCTCAGAGTCCATTACCAGGAGCGTAAAACCTCCATGCATTCGTGCCACGTCGTTTTCTCTGACCGAGCTATTTTTACATTGATTTTCCTGCGAAGACAGACTCACATAAAAGCTTTTTAACTAATCGTAATTCTTGCCGTTGAGAATAGCCCTGATTTTGGAGATGGATTGAAGGCAGTTTTTGTTGGGCCAAACTTTCTTCAATCGGACTCACCCAGACAGGAACTGATCTTTTTGGGTTGCAATGTAGTACAATATTTGTCTAAAACTAGCTCGTTTTGAGAAAACGGGGCGGTAAAGGTTGGCCCAGTAGGGAAGTTGTGCGCTCTTGGTTATGAGCTGTTATTTCTATCCAGGACGTAATGACAGAAGAGAGCCTCGATAGAGTATGGCATCGTAAGCACCACCGGAGTTTCAGTGGTTTGAAACGCTGGACACGTAATATATCGTGGCGAACTTTCGTAAACTGCGTGATCTCTTAGCCTCAGGTAATCATTAATTAGAATATGATAAACAAGGAATAAAACCTTTCAGGCTTGTTTTGTTTGTTAGCCAGTGTAAGAGAGGAGTAGCCAGCCCAGCTGGCCGTAAGAAAAAGGAGAAGATGAAAATAATATACTACATCGTAAGAGCACGGAGAAATGGGTATGGTGCACAAGGAACAGGGCCCGGCGTTGAATAAACCCAAATTGAGCTGAAGAAGTCTAATGAGAAATCTAAATGAATGAAGTCTAATGAGAAATCTAAATGAATGAAGTCTAATGAGAAATCTAAAAGCTAAACCCAAATTTATAACCTATACTAATAATTTGGTTATCACCACTGAACTCACTGATTGGGATCATCTTGTTTGGTGGCCCTGAAAACTTGTTTGCTTCTGCTTCTAAATTTGCACCCGGTAACTCGAAGGAATTATCCTTTCCCTTCAGGTCATTTTCTAAAAAATCTTATCGTCGACGACTCGAACATTGTTACCCTTAGCGTATACAAGAGCTAGTTTCAGCTGGATTTTGCTACCCTATACTAAAGTAAACTCCCCAAATCCCTCCTATCCTAGAGTAGCTGTTTTCCAGAAACTGAGGTCACCAGCACAGTCTAAAGCAAAGCCGAAACAAAACCTTATACCACAATCGCTTAAAAAAAGGATTTATTCATACTTGTCCAGTTTTTTTTTCAGCAACTCTTCAACCAACTGGTCAGTTTCGTGAAAAATGATACCCTATTCTAGACCCAAACGCTCTGATTTATATACCCTATGCTAGAGTAAACTGCTTGAAAACCATACCCTTCACAGCGGCACATACCTATATTGCCCATATATCGCAGCCCCTTCCCGGGGGTCAAAGCCCGTAAATAAGAAGCCGCTTTCCTGAAAATTGCATTAATTCTAGTATTTGCTGACATTTCTCGTTCCCATATTTAATGGCAAACAATTATATTCCATTCAACCTAGCTTACGCAGCAGTCTATAACCTCAAAATGTGGCGACAAGCTTTTTCCACAACACCAATAACCGACAAGAACTGACAGAAAAAGGCCGACATTTCGTTACAGCGACAGTGAGGAAATTCGACAGCGACATTGTCCATAACAAAACTGATGAAGGGCTTCCTCCAAAACAAGCGACAAAGTAACACTAGAACCCTCTTGCAAGGCCTCGACACTGCAGATGGAATTAGAATTTTGAAATGTTGATTTCTTGGAAAAGAGAGGAAAGGGGAAAACCAGAGTACCAACAGCAAAACCATGACCCTTTGTTACGAACCCGGTAATAAGTTCTGTCACGAGTCACGAGTCTTTTTATTTTGTTTTATTTCATTTTATGTTATTTTGTTTTCATTTTATTTTGTTATCGGTTTTAATGGGTCCCGGTATGACTTTCCAGCTGTTTACAACATTTTCTGGAGAAACATTTATAACAGCGAGGTTGCCATTTCGCGTAAAAAAAATTGGTCTCCGTTTGTGCCTTTCTTTACGACTCCCGCAGCAGCTGCTTCTGATTCTGAACGGCTCGTTATTAAGCAGCCGCTTTTCAGAAATTTGCATTAATCTATTTCAGCCCAAGACAATTGATTACGTGGGCCTTTCAATTGACATTAGTTTGTCGTGAAACTAACATAATTTGCATTGTAATCATTCCTGCCTTCTGTTATTGACAGTCCCCATTTTCAATTTTAAAACGCGAGATATCATGGCAATCAGATCCTGAGTAACATGGGCTGGTTGATGTAATCCCATTCAAACGAGCCTGAGTCACTCACAGTCGTTATTTGGTGGCTCTTCATATTACTGACTTATATCGGCTAGAATGTAGCTTTGAAAATGGCGCTACACCTGACGCTTCTGACGCCAGCTGACTGAAGCGAAAACAGTCCTCAATCAATAACTTGAACTCGCTAATTCAAACCTCACGATGAGTCGATGACATCCATTTTCCCATTTTCCATTTTTCAGTAATTTTACCCTGGGTAACTCGAACTACCCGGTGACTCGAAGGAATTATCCTTTCCCTTCAGGCCATTTTTTCTAAAAAATCTTATCGCCGACGACTCGAAAATTGTTTGTTAAGGAGTGACAAGTCAAGACAGACCAAAGCCGATAATTTAATTTGAACCAGCCCTGTATTCAGGTTTAGCTCTTCTCTGCCTTCATTTTTGTTTTATTTTTTGTTTAGTTTTAGTAGTGGGTTCTGATCCTATCTGCTGGAGCTCGGATTTTTTCCTAGTCTCCAGTTGATAGATAGATAGACAGAGACAGATAGATAGGTAGATGGATAAATAGGTAGATAGTTTACTGCAGCATTTTACAAGGCAGTCACAGGATTGAATTGCGTAGAAATTTACATAATCATTGATATGAATTATGTAAAAAATTATTAAAACTAACTCTAACTAATTAACAAAATAATAAATATCGTGTTGTATTTCTCACATTACTCGCTTGGGTAGTTATATTTCATTTTATTCTTGCTTTATTACTCGAGCTTCTTCCTGCGGAAGGAACGCCAAATCTAAAATTTCACGCCGTTTATCGTTCACCGTCTTTTGTCGTCCGGAAAGCTGAATTCCGGTGTTTGTGCGCAAGTGTTAGCCAACAATCGTTATTTCCGTGGAACTTCGTGCCATTGGAAAATGTTACAGTCTAAGCTCTCCTTATGACACAGTATTATGGATAATCTCTCATGTCCCCAAAATATTGAAGAAAATCTCTAGACACAGACCCTTTCTAATACGTGGTAATAGCACCAGCGGTAAATATCGTAGCAAACAGCAGCAAATATATTTGAGGATTCGAATAGCTCCCCCTGATCGGCGTTACTTCCGCTTTTTGTGGAGGGACTTGGATATAGAAAGAAAGCTTGAGGTTTACGAGTTTCAAAGAATCGTGTTCCACGCCGTTCAGTGCAAAATCCAAGAAGATGCCAGAACAAACTGAAGCCAACTGGCAACTGCAGTGGAAACAGTCCTCGAATCTACATGCATGGGCGACTCCAGGGACTCCACAACTGATGAAAAGAGCGCCATGAAATTCTATCATCAGTTGCCTTAACTCTGGACAAAGGCCGGCATTCATGCCCGCAAGTGGCTTAGTAACTAGACGAACTTGTTCAAAGAAAGTCTCCAGGCGGATCGCCTTTCAGAAGTCGACTTCGACCGTGGAGACCTTCCATCAACAAAAGCTCTTGGATCGGAGTTGTATGGGTTGCTCGCAACGACATGCTTACATTGCGAATCAAACCACCCTGCGCCGATCATGTATTCATGAACAGGAATGTCTTGAGAAAAGTAACCACTCTGTCCGACCAGCTTGGTCTGGTGACCGTCGCCGTTCACTATCAGAAGAAGGATTCTGCTGCATGAAATGCAGACTCGCAGGTTGGAACGGGACGAAATAATCGACAAAGACCTAGCAGAAAAGGCTCAACAGTCGGTTCAAAGAATTGGAAGATTTGAAACAAGTACAAGTGGAACCTTGTCTGAGAGCAAAGGCAGGACCATCTGACCTTACTAGATGCCTCCATGGATGTCTTTGGTGCCGTTTTCTATGCAGGGAATGTGTGAAGACGGAACTGTCGAAATCAGGACTTAAAATAAAAACAAAAGCAGACTAAAATTTTCAGTCAATTTGACTGCTCAGTGCGATGACCCTTATAACCACGTGTTGAGCTATGCACAGCAAGGCAGAGCTATAAACTTTTTTGCATCTGGTTCTAAATTTGCACGGTTTTGCACCACATTTTAATGCTTTAACTGAATCTTTTAAAGAACTCCCATTGTTTCCGCCATGGAGATTTTAGCTTTGAATTCCTTTTCAGTGAGTGGCTCTCATTCAGGTTTTTGAAGGATTAAGGTTCACTCCTAGCATGATATCAGTGTTTTCTGGCCTTGGCCGGGAATACCAGAATTAAAGCATGGCCATACCTCAACAAAACCAGCGACAATATTCATTGGTGAGTGTAGCCGTTCTTTGTCTTCCAGGTGACCTTTATATGGAATAGGAAAAGAGACTGAAGTAAACGCCTGACCACGATCTTTTGGTCCTGTCCAATTTTCTGCGGTAACTCTAGTAACTTCAAAAAGATTGGACAGGTACTATGTAGCAGGTAGCCAAAATGACTTCCGCTGCAGCTGCTTCTTGAAAAAAGTTCCCAGTTTGGCCCGTAATTAACAAGCCGCCTTCTTCAAAATTGCGTTGATTCTAGTATTTCCTGACATTTTTCGTGCTCATATTTGATGGGAAGCAAACATATTCCATTCAAAGTAGCCTATGCAGGAGTTTATATTTCGCATCTCTTCTCCCTGGCATTGATTCTGGAACCTTACATGTGTTCAGACGATTGAACAGAAATCTATTATTTTTTCTATACTGTATTTAATCTTATATTACTTGATTATTAGCGATCGAAGCAACAAAACTCAACTGAACTTGAATAATAATTAGGTCCTTTATAGGGAAATGCGTGGTCTAATTTGCATGTTAATGACCAAGCCAACAAAAACCTATTGTGAATAACGTCTATTACTGGACGAAGTTGAGCGTCATAGCGAGAATTGTCACCGCTAAACGTAATTGCAATTGAACGCAAATAGAATGGGCAGATGTCAGTTCCAGTCACCCTGTCAAGTTCCACCTTGCCACAAGAGTCTCTTTCGATCTTCCTATTGTTTCTCGTGAACAACATGTATACTTTGGTGAATGGTTCTACACCTGACTAATGCGAGTAAAGATCACCTGATCACCTCAACCCCATCTTCATCCTCATTGTCTCCCTCGGCCTCGGCGTGAGCCTCAGCCTCAGCCTCATCATAATCGTCGTCCTTTGCTTCCATTACAAGCCATAACCTGCGATTTTCTTTCCAAAAATATGTATGACAGGCCATTTTGAAAATAAAAGTTTTGAAAATAGAAAGGCACACTGGTATAGCTCAAAACAAACGTCTCCGTCTCTAATTGCCTTGTTGATATAGATCTCACGGAATCTGATCTGGTTGTATTCGAGGGATTATCGATTCAGTACAGAATATCACCAAACTGTGCGATAACTGAATGATCTCGTCCTCCCTTAATACTGAGAGCAACGTTACATGTAACGAATTTATTCCAACGCTGTGTTAGAGAGGTACTCTTAGGTGAGCTGATATTAAGAAAATGAAGTCAATTTAGTCAACGTTTAAATCTAGCCAGTTCGGTTGTCGGTAAGCGCGTTTAGTTGATATGGTTATTGTATTATATTTTATTTTACAGTAAACCAAGTTAAAACAAATGAAATAACAGAAAAAGAAATTATGAGTAGCAAGTTACAAAATTGTCAATCCTCTGTGCCCCGTTGCACTTCATAGATTGATTTCGAATATTTTATCGTGCCTGGCTTTAAAGACTGGTATTACTGCGGGCGCATTTAACTCAGGCAGCTGAGTGACAGGGATATGTTTTAAGATCTCTAGAAAGAACCGGTTCCACACTCTGCACACTCTTGAGAGTACGACCGTTGTCTGGTCACTGATATTTGCAGTTTTTCTAGGCAAACGTTCTTACGTCTTCATTAAACGTAGGTTTTGCAGTCCTTCGAGAGCGCTTTTGTTCAAGACCTACCTAGGAGCCTGTGCTATTCCTTTGTAACCGTGCCTGAAGTGCTAGGCTGTGCGTTGGTATGTTTGCTTCAGTTTGGAACCTCTTGGGTGGCACATACCTTACGTCAAGACGACAATGGGACAGATAGTTAGTCTTATGGCGTTGGCTTGGATATGTGAATTTCACTAAAGTTATTCATGGAAGTTGGTTACCAGAGAAGTCCGCAAACCTTAATTTTGACTTATTTAAGTTGTAAAATGATTAAACGGTGCAGACTGATACATGTGTGACGCGGGTCACCAAAACAAAACAATAGAGAAATGAAAACGAACGCTACACAAACACTCCTTCCCACAAACGCACAACACACGACCATGAAACTTCTAAAATAAAACAAATGAATGATTTAATTTAAAAACTAGAAGATAATATTACAGAAAAAAAGAAATTCCTAAAACTTGCCTAATACAGTCTAATTTAGGTATAAAACTAACCTTACTTAAATAAATATCAATTCCTGTACTTAACTTAAACGATAATACTAAATTTACTAATTACTTTACTGTTACATTTACAATCGGACAGTTCAGTTTCTTTCTGTTCTTTAAGTTCCTCCACCAACCTTACTCTCGTTCTCCCAAAATTCCTCCCTTGTCACCTTTTCAGCCGCTTTTACTTTCCAACTTTTTCTTTGCTCCACAGTCAACGCGACTCTCCGTTTCTCTCCGTAAAACTTCTCTTCTTCCTCTTCCTTCTACCCCTAGGCCAACGATCACCACCAATGACAAATGGGTTTTGTCCTTGATTTTTTGGTCGGCGTCTGCTTATGACTTTAGCAGGGAAAGACCGTTCAGCTCCTCATTACAATTCTTCAACTTTTCAACAACCGACTGTTCGCCACTTCTTCTCTCACAACTGACAATTGAGCACCACGAAACTTACATTTATATATATGCATAATTAGTTGAGCAATTAACACTTTGTATTACATACATATTGTGAAACGCGGTACCTTACACTCCTATGTTACTTACACTCTTATGTCCTAAACACGATACCTTTACACTCTTATGAGAACAACGCTTTACTAAATCAACAAGATTTTAATTACAGACTAAGTTCAATACATCTCTAATTACAAACCACACTACAACGTTGAATCAACACCAGTTAATTAACAGTAGGACGAAACGAAATACTGACACCAAAAAACTGAAACAAAAAGCTAAATAAAAACATGACAAAATAGAACATTTCGTGACAACATATTGCAGCAAAAGTGTGGCAAAAGACTCAAAAAACATCCCACAGCAAAGGCACGAAAGCCATAAATCAGTGTTCGCGGACTTCTCGGGAAAATAACTAAAACTAAAAATAACTTTACTGAAATTCACATATCCCAAAGGCTAGGCCGGGCGTTTACCTCTCTGTCCAATTATCCTCTCTTGCTCACGTATATTTCCTACACATTAACCTTTGTGACATCGGATTTGCTTTAGTTTCTTTTCACCCTTGTTCGTCATGGTTAGTTATAATTAAGATAACTAATTTTTTATCTCCAGCTTAAGATTAAAGTCATCTGAATAATAACAACTGAGATATACTGCAAGTTACGGCCCGCATTTTTATCATTCAACTTACGACCTTAGTGCGAAGCAAGAGAGCCGTAAATTGAACTGGAAAAAACAAGGAGCCGTAGCTCACAGTACGGCCCGAGAAAACGAGGTTTGTAAGACATTTACAAAACTCTCAGCAATGCCGCACTTTATGCTCTAATGACTGCTTTAGCATCTTAGATCACGCTTCCACCACTTTCCAACTTAAGACAAAAGAAACCATTCATATTCAATGGGAAAAACCTACTCTAAATCGTCAACTTGATCATGTTAATTTAAAACTCTTTGTAATATTTTAGATTGTCATGTTTCCTTTTGTTCTTATAGTTAATTAGCATTTTGTTGACACTATATATTCAACTCTGTACTTTGCAATTTAAACTAAAGATGACAGAAGTTTCCGTTGAAACATGTTTCTTAAAAGTGTTGTGTTGTTTCTTAAAATATCGACATGTCTGCTACTATCCAGAAGTTGTTCAATGTTTTTAAAGTTTTTTTTAAGCTGCAAAGAGTTTTTTCCCTTTTTTGCTCTGAATTTCGTTTTTTCTGCACTGAATTACCTTTTTTGTGCATCGTATTTCCTGAAAACTTCATTTCTCTTAGCCAATCAGAATCAAGACATTTTTTCATGCGTATTATTAAAACTAAAACACGGAGCACTATGTTTTAATAATGCAGCTTGCCGCCGTGTTTTAATAATGCTGTGTGCCGATTTAGCACGAGTAAGATTACCCCTGATAATTTCCCTGCTACCAAAAAAGACCGCACCTGTTTTTCTCACACACTTAGTTTGCATTATTTTCCCTCGGTATTCGGTGACATAATGCAGAAAGAAAACAATGGGTTTGGATGACGACCAGTAATTATTTTCGCATGGGAAACCGTATACAAAGTTGTGCATGTGGCGTTCAATGACTGAGATGGGACTATGGTTACACGGATTGGATTCTTCGTCATTCTTGAACAGAGGTGTCACTTCATCTATTTCCCAGCGCGTGGGGAACTTGCCCAAAGATAACGAGAAAGTGATCAATCATGCGATACTCGGCGCAATGGCGGAAGCAGCAGATCGCAAAAGACGAGCGCTGATTTTATCTCATACCTGCCGCCTTATCAGGGCTAATCTTAAGTATTACGCGGTTATTAACCCATGTACTTGTAATGGCGGGAGCGGAAATACGACATGGAGGTCCTTTGGAGATTTTATAAAGTTAATCAACTTCGAAGAGTCAGATGGAATAAGACCTGGGCCATCTCGCAGGTTATCCGCCGTAGTCAAGAAATAAACAATAGAATGTTCAGCCATTTCCTTGAAGCCATCCACATCGCGCCTATCGACAATCAGCTTCTTCGCCTCTTCAGTGATCCTTTTCGATGCAGTTAAAGTTTTTATACTTTATACTGTTCTTCTCAAAAGAATTTGTGTAAAATTTACGCTTGGCTTGGCATCAGGAATACAAACGCAATGAACCAGGGGGCTTGTTGAAGTGACTTTTTAAATTGCTCTTCATCAAAATGCTCATCAGAATGCTTCGTCAGTGTAACGGTACTGTTACTATACCGTTCGCCAAGACTCAGTTGAATTACGATAAATTACAGTGCATTACCTTGGAAATTACAAAGCCAAGATCAAGTCCTTTTAGTTTGAAAGTGGTACAGACACCCCTGTGCACGTGTTGAAATGTTAGCACACTTTGAAGAGTTAGTCGGGAAATTTGACGCCCTAGCCTTGGCCTAGAATATTACGTCTTGAGAGATAACAACTGTGACCAACTTTCCCAACCACTTCAATTTTCCTCCAGTAAATTGCGCAGTATAATGGTTGTTTGTGGCATATCTCAACTAGTCATCAAACCTACAAGAATTACACCAGTTTCCAAAACACTTACTAATTTGTGTCTCACTAACAACGCAGACAAAGTAGTCAAGTGTGACGTAATCCGTCTCGGTGTAAATGATCACTCGTTGATATATGTCACGCGCAAAGTACATAATGTGCGATCATTTGTGCACAATATTATTGAAGTGCAAGGCCTGAAAGGCTTTAATTGTGCGAAATTCCTTGGGGACCTTTAAAACAAGGATTGGTTTTCTGTCGCCCACTTCTCAGACCCAAACGATACGTGTGCAACGTGGAAATCAATTTTTTTCAGCATTTTAGACAAGCACGCTCCCCTAACGAAAAAGAGAAGAAAAAATGGAAGGTCTCCGTGGATCACCCAAGACCTTATTCGTCTGATGAATAAAAGGGACTCTTTTAAGAGAAAAGCTGCCAAATCAAATAATAGTAATGATTAGCTGAAATTTAAGAGATCTCACAACGCCGTAAACAATGCAATTAAGGCAGCTAAAAAGAAATATTTTACTGCTGACCTTGACTTGAGAGGGCCAAAAACGATCCTAAGAAAAAATTGAAATTAATTAATGAAGCTGAAGGCCGGCAGTCAACAGCATCTCGTGTTTTAGAAATAAACTGGAGCTATTTCTCTAAATTCAGCGACGGACATCGCAGGGGCATTTAATGAACATTTCACGTCAATTGGCGCAGATTTTGTTAACGAAATTACCAGTTGTGATGTCTATCCACTTTCGTATATACCTAAAGTTGAAAGAAAATTTCAATTTAAGAATGTCGAAGTCGATAAAGTAAATGTATTGTTACAAGAAATCGATGCGAAACAGGCAACTGGTTTAGATAAAATCCCAGGCAAGCTCCATCCTAAAACTTGCCTCGGACATAATATCCTTTTCTCTTACGATGACCTTTAATCAATCTCTTTCATCAGGTGTTTTCACCCGTGATTGGAAACAAGGAAGAGTAACGCCCATTCACAAAAATGGGGTCCAAGTCCAACCTCAATAATTATCGACCAATATCCGTAAACCCCGCCGTGGCAAAAATATTTGAGCGAGTTGCCTTTCACCAACTTTATAACTACTTGAAAATGAACAAAGTTTTGACTGGCATCCAGTCGGGCTTCCGATCACTCCACAGTACCATTAGTGCAATACTTGAAGCTACAAATGATTGGAAAGTGAATGAAAAATAAACAGTATTTGAGGACGATATTTTGCAAAGTTTGTCTTTACAAATTATTATGAATTGAGGGTTGTTTTCAACACTAACTGTTCACAAAACGTGCGTTCGTAGACATGTACACCTGTACTAACTTGCTTTACTTTTTGGGATATTGTATTTCTCCAATGTTAGATTTTTGTACAGGTAATAACATGATTTCGAGTGCAATTTGGAATAAATAAGCACGAGTAAATTTTTTCAAAGACTAACAAATTTGTGGTCTTTGAAAAAAAATACGAGTGATTATTTATTTCAAATTGCGCGAGAAAAATCATGTGATTACTTATTAATAATATTCATGAAAAAATTGCGAGATAGCTCATCCTAATTACGCAGAAGCAACGCAGGTAAATCACGTGCAAAAATAATTTATTTAGACCCTGCAAATATATCATCACCCGTTCAGTCAAAACAACAGGTTTTTCAATGTTTTGAAAACTTTTCACAAAACGTTGCCTGTGTCGCGTTGGGCGAGTTTTAATTTTACAACTGCTTTGTTATGTACATTGACCCTTCAACATGGCGGTATCACACGTGTTCCCGGGAATCCCGAGGGTCAACCCGAGACCAACTTCATGGAGTATTCTGCATGACAGCCTTTGGGGGGGGACTAGACCGCTATGTGAGAGAAAAAAAATCCCTGGGGGAGTGCCTGGCGCGGTATGGTAACAGAAAGAATACACATTCACTGGGTAGTTGGCTAGGACGCATGAGCATTTGCTGTTAAGGTAAATGGGTTCATTTTATTTTGTGAATGTTTTGTAAAGGTCTCGTGCTATTTTGGGCTGAGAATTGTTCACCTGCCATTACCTGCATTGTTTGCCGCTTTCCTGGAATGTACTGTTTGCGTTGGTTCTCGACATTGCTCCGAGCTTTTCTTACCGGCGGAGGACTCTGGTTTCTCCTCCATCAGCAAAAAGCAGTATGCAGCTGATTCCAGCCGGCTTTAAGCTGTGCTCAAAGGTCGTGTTTGGACTGTGTAGCGGCTGCCAGGGGAGCCATATATATATATGCTTTCGGTTACACCTTCTTGAGCTCCGTCGTTGCTGCACTTTGCGCGGACGGCTTATAGCGAGACAGTTATTATAGAATTAGTCTACTGGAAAGGCCAGGAAGCTTGAATTACGTGACCATTGCCTAATGTGAAGCTTTTTTTCCGCCATCTATATCATCCGTGCCAAAAGAAAAAATCAACCCCTTGATTAACTAACATTCCTTTAATTTTCATTGCATAATTAATTAGCCCTCTTCGAAAGTTTGACTACAGACGTAATTTGTTTTTATCCCGCGTGATCGTCCATACTCACGCGGCCGTGGCATCTCTTGGGCTCGTCCGCTATTAATTTCGTTGTCCCGTCTTCAGCGAGGTCTATGAGTCTTTGCCGGGCACTACCTCCGTGCTACGGGCCAAATCATCTCAGATGTTATCTTCTGGAGACTACCTTGCCCGAACAGAGGTAGAAGACTCCTCAACTACCAAGAAATTCAAATCTTATGGGCGATAAGAACCCCTGGCGTTGTGTTGTGGATCCCATCTTGGTTTCGACCGATGGTGATGATGATAGTGATGATGAGGGCGGATGTTTGCTACCCGCCTGCCTCCCCTGGTGGCTGTTGACAGGTTCATTTTTCATCCTCGTTGAAAACGACACGTTGAAGCCACTGTTCATGACGAAAGAACCGGCTCCCATCTACGTCTACATCTGCATGCTAGATACCGCAAAATCTTAAAGGGACACTGTCACGGGTTGACATGCGCAGTAACCTTTACTCTGTTCGAGACCAATGTCGTTCCCAGAGCGCAAGTATCTTTTGGTCAGCGCCAAGACACTGAGCTCTGGAATGATCCATTTTCAGAACTACGTTGATTGACTGCTCGATTTAGCAAACTGCTCATGCGTAAACTACCGGAAGTAAAAATGCCTGTAAGCAAAATCAGAACAGCTGAGCGCGAATTTTGAATGAATATGGCACAGAGAACTCCAACTGAACTTGTAAACACGAAGATTTGTCGCTGCTGTTGTAAACCCTTGAGTTCTAATGACCGCCCCATTTCACCACTCGGGAAATCGAATATGAAGCCCAAACTTTGGTATATGACTGACTTGCAAAAACCCGTTTGTAAAACTGGAAAAGCATCTCTTTCCAGCATCACAACCGCTTTCAAAATTTGATATAGCTGTTCTTTCAAAACCAAATTAATTGAACCTCCTAGCTTTTCGAGTGCGTAATGTATGCCTTTGTGGAATGCATCTACATAATTATTGTAAACGGCGGCACGCACTCGCCGTGTAACCGGAACTCCTAAAATCTTGGAGTCTCCAGAGCTCCGTGGCTTGGCGCTGACCAAAAGATACGTGGGCTCTGGGAAAGATTGTCACGCTTGGCCGCCATTATGGAAATTTCGGTGAGTGGAAGAATTCTGCATATATTTTGCATTGACATCAACTTTATGTAAATCAAGTGCCCACTAAAGTGCATTTCTTTTACTCAGGAACCTACGGCAAGCTTTTGTACATGCAAAAGGCTTGTACAACCAAGTGACAAGAAAACAGTTCTTGTGGGTGCCCGTGCAAAGCGAGAGATGTGTTAACTGCACAAACGAATTTAAATGTGGAACAAGTAATAAACCTTGCAGAAACAGGGTATGTAAGCATATGAAGTTGAATACATAACGTGTTCGGCTGGTATTTTTTACTGGTTACAGGTCACAGGTCACAGGTCATTGTTTTACTAATGCTGAAACAACCCTTAACCTTTACTAATACTAACCCTCCCCCCACCCTAATTTATACGTTCTTAATTTATGCGACATGGAATCAAGCTTTTTGGGTCTGGTTGTTCTATTGTGTTTCCCTTGTTAATTAATGCTAATGTATGGACATGGGATCGAGATTTTTGGGCCTGAATGAGCGCATACAACTACCAATTGCTGAAAAAGCGTACTAAATAATTTATGTGTTCCCTTTCTTTAGGATTCACACGAACAGTCTTCCTCTGCAACTGAAAGGCGAAGAGTTCGACCGTGGCTTGAAGGGTCAGGATTTCGTCTCACCACATGCGCTACCGACGTTCCAACGGAGGAACAGCAACGAATTAAAGAGAATAATGATGTAAAGGTACTGTCTTATTCACTTGTCCGTTGTTGTGTTGTCTTTTTTACCTGTATTCCAATGATTATGACGTGCACTTGAATGAATATTTCCCCTCCAAATGTAGCAAACGCCTGTGACATTCGGCACTATTATTTTATTTCCTTATCTGTACTGAAACCAAAACGAATTACAAGTATTTTTATACATTGCATGATTTATACTCCAAAAATTTTCCTAGGGTTTTTCTAAACTTGCACATTTCCTCTTCCGTAAGGGAAGAGTTGATTTTGTTTAGCCCTGTAGCTTTTCTTCCTTTACTAGTAGGTTATATTTTTCTGTTATGATTATATAGTGATCGTTTTATTTTGAATTACAAACATCATAGGCAATGGTGCCGAAATTGGCTGTGAGGGGTTTGAGGAGGAGTGCGGGGAGTTTGGGTCTTATCCATACCCTCGTCATCGTAGAAGATGAGCTAGATGATGACGATGACACATGAGACATGGGATCAGCGATGACCGAAACCGAGACAGCAGAAACTACAGCCATGGCTGAAACTGCATCTTCAGCTGGAGCCAATCCTTAACCAGTCAGTCCTTTGGTCGATTGGTGTACCTGCGGTCTTTGCAGGCCAGTGCTACAGACTGTTGAAAATAGGTGTTGCAAACAGTCAAAGTGCATCACAACAACTTCCCGCTTTGCAAAGTCGTGCCTTTGATACTGATGTTCTGGAGATGTGTATCAGGAATACTGGTGACATCAGAAATGATAGAGAAGACTTGAGTAGACAAGCTTTTAGGAAATCTGCACACAGACAATTTATCTTAGCGAAGTATGGCCATCTCGGAAAGGGAAACAGGCGCGTTCACCCTTGATGTGTTGTTTTGAAAATGCAAGAGCGATACTCACCAGTCACAGGGGCTTACATGGGATATTGGGAGCATTGAAATTATATATGAAACTGCATTCTGGGTAACTGTGTTTACCACTTATGAAAGTGAAAATCATGCAGGGACCATGAATTGTGCTGAATTATTCATACCAAGTTTTTTTTTAGTGTTTGGTGCTCCGGCTTCTTGACAAAGCAACTGTTCCAGACTCTGTAACTTCTTGAAACAGTTGCTTTATCAAGAAGTCAGAATACCAAATGCTACAAAAAATTGGTATGAATAATTCAACAGCACAATTCATGGTCCCTGCAAGATTTTCGCTTTGACAGTTATCCAGAATGCAGTCTCATATGTAATAGTTCTAAGTGCTTCTTACTAATAAGTGGTTTGCTCCCTTTGACAATCGTGGAAGATTGGACATTAGAAGTTCTGGTAAGTTATAAATAGATAGGTTCTTCTGGTTTAGCAACAAAAATTAGTGAAATCGAAGCGAAAGTTGAATGTTAAGGGCAAGATCCCTAATTTCCGTCCCGTAGTCGAAAGGACAAGCACAAGAATCGGTCGTCAACCTAAACTTCCGGTCTGAAAACGTAAAGGAAATCTTTCTGATTCGAGCCGAAAGGATAATACTTTCAGCTAGCTGATCAGACAGCAGGGAACACAAGCTATGTTTTTTTCGGTGGAAGGAAAAATTACGGAGCGAACTTTCTTTTCAGTGATAAAAAGCCTTTCGAGTACATTTCTCCGTGAATCGCAGTGTCCAGCTTTGACTTCGTCTTAGGAAGATTACGACAGCCTCTTCAACAACAACGTCCCAAAAGCCCAGGGGGTACTCGGGATCTCAAGTGAGGGGATGTTTAAATGAAGCCAAAAGTCAAGACCCAAAAAAATCCCTAGGGCTTCCAGCAAAACCCAAAAAAATCCCTGGCCAAGAATTAACCCCCAAAAAATCTCATGCCGATTTTGTGGCTCTTAAAAGTTCCAGAAAGGGGTAATGCTATAACACAAAGAAAAACATTGGGACTTGAACACTCGTACGATGTCAAGCGACACCAAAGTTAACTATAAAACGACAGCAAAACACGTTTGTTTGTGCTTTATTCGCAGAACTACGCAGCCAGGGCACTACCGATTCTTTTTAATACCCTCCAAAAATCCCTACTCAAATCAAGCTACCCAAAAAATTACTTGCCAAATTTTCCTACCCAAAAAATCCCCGAATCGAAAATTTCAAACCCAAAAAAATCCTTCGCTCATCCCCGTCACTTGAAATCCCGAGTACTCCCTGGACCCAAAAGAGTCGAAAAAAGCTCGAAAAGACAAAACAAAGTAAACAAGGTAAGTTAACGTACTTTATTGCACTCATTCATTTGATAAAATTTCGCTTCAGTATTCTATTTTAAGATAACTTCGTTGCCATTGGATGAGGATGCAAAAATTGGAGTGCCATCTGCATACATGCAAGGAGCGGTTGATCTCAGGCAGTCTGGTAAATCATTAACATGAAATAGGAACAACAGGGGGCCGAGGATTGAGCCCTGGGGCACTCCACAGGTAATACAAAACTGTGCTCTCTTTGTCAGGTGCGACTCGAACCACTCAAACTCAGTACCCATTACATTAAATTGCTTCATCATTTTATTTAGCAGAATATTACGATTTACTGAATCGAATACCTTTTTAATATCTAAAATGATTACACCATTCAATTTTCAATTGTTCATATTTTCAAGCCACTCTTCACACATTTGGATAAGCGCCATTACTGTGGAGTGCCCTGGACGGAATCCAGATTAGAATTTTGACAGCATACAGTTATCAATATGATGAACCTCTTCGCAGATTTGGTCGGTGGTTTTACCTGGGAAAGTGTGCTTGTGAACTTTTTTCCTTGTAAGCTTCTGTAGATCAATGTTTTTAATTATAGAATCGCCGATGATCAAAACAGTTTATGGTTTAGTGCGTGAGGGTTCGTTTCTATGCCGATCATCCAGGCTGCCGTTTTCTTCTTTATGATTGACTACGTTTCTTCTGTGATCACTTTCTTCGCTATTTGTTGTAGGGCTGATATTGCTGACATTCCCTTGATCCTCATTCCTGAGGGATTCAAACCTATCGCAAGTAAGAATTTTGTCATCAGGAAATGTCCGTCCATTACGTTCATTAATCACTATTTTCCACCAGGGGCCAGCCATCACCTGCCTCTTGTAGATGGTTGTTAACTGCCTTTCTTGGGCAATGATGCTTAACCCATTCTTAATGAATTGTTTTCTTGTTCCATTGTTATTGCTTGATATTCATAGGACAGAAGTTTTTCTTCTAATTCTACAATCTCTTTCTTTCTTCTGCATAATGACGACAGCAAATAATCACACTTCTTTTTGTAGTCAATGCTGACACACTTACGATAATTGCTCGAACATATGTAATTGAAAATGTACCGAGGTTATCCAGATTACATGATATTGGTGCCTGGACCCAAACTCAAATTCGCATAATTCCGCTCCAGTGATGATCCTGATAACAACACACGCACACACCTCATTCAAATTAAAAGCGCTCTATGTGTTATTTGTGCTCCTGTGTTATTTGTGAAGGGATGTTAAATCCTGTGACAGGGAGATAATAAACACAACAGACGAGGAGTACGCGTCAAGCAAAGAAGTAAAGCACGCACACCCAACAGTGATTGACAAATCGAATGTGAATTAGCGTGGTCATGGTGGTCAAAATGTTGTGGACTCACGAGGCGTAGTCGAGTGAGTCCACAATAAGAGTACAGACCACGCTAACCCACATTCCATTTGATTTTTTTACCGGAATATCAACGGCAAAGGAAATTTTTATTTCAGAGCGTGACCAAGATCATGACCAAAAGAAAGAGCAGGCGTCGTCTATAACTTTCTCGCAATCTAATTGGTTCATTTCCCAAAATGAGCGTTTGTGATTGGCTATTTTTCAAGAGAAAGCTACAAAAAGAATTTTGAATTGAGTCTAAAGACTGCAAAGTTCAACTCTCATTCATAATAAACAATCTGTAACCTTTTACTGCTTCTTATTTTGTTTTTGTTTTTTGTTTTCTTTTTTGTTTGTTTTTTTTTTACGATGTATTTAACTTCGATTGTGCCAACAATCCATTTTGTGTTTTTCTTCGTGCACTTCGCTTCTGCGCAAGTTATAATTGTTGTTAGGTCCTCATCTGTCAACAATGCAAAACGAGCATTTTCGGATTTTTTAATCTTTGAGGTCGACATTTCAGGTGGGTTCGTAATGCATTCTTGCTCTTTCTCGACAGTTTCCACACAATCTATTACTTCTTCATCAGTTATATCGTTGTCAGTTATAAAGTCGCTTAAAATGTTAATTTCTGGGAATATTATTACAGTCATGCATGTTTGAGAGCTGAAAAAGGCACTGCTTGAAACCACAGGTAAGCCAAGCTCTCTATTTGTGTCAAATGCAGGTTTTAGCGGGGCTCCACGCGCGCGAAGCGCGCGTGGGACAGAGCCCCATACTCATGGAATATGGTCAACCTCTTTTCGTTTGGTTGTCACGTGACTGACCGAGCGTACGTACGTACGTACGTACGCGTCTACAGATTTTACGGGTAGGGTAGGGGAGACTATCAAAAGGAAGGGAGGGGTATCTCAGGCGTGTCTTGGCAAATCCACATCATTTATATTAGACATTCACATGGTCAATTGACAGCTGTCAAAACGGGATAGCCACTGACCAGTATCACATGACCATATTGTGGGCTCATGTGTGAACTCATCGAGCTGACGTGATTTATTTGGAAGCTGTCCGCTGACAAGTAATTGTTTTACTAGATCGCGGGCTCTAGTCTCGAGTTCTGGTAGTCCGCGTATTTTTGGCGGGAAATTGCATTGACGACTGAAAAAGAAATTTTCAGTTCATTGTCCTTTTGAGACACAATATTATTACTCTACACTGTTAAAGTTTTACTAAAGGATAAACGAAACAATTTCTATTGCTATGTCAACAAACAATATTAGAGAAAATATAATTTGCAGAACACAGGGTTCAGGTGAAGAGCAACGGGAAACAGCGTCAGAGAGCAAGAATTAACTGGGAAAGAATGAGCGAAGAAGATCGCCAAAGAAGGTGCGCTCGGGAAAGAGAAGGGAGACGAAATTATAGCGAAGAACAGAAAGAGTCCGGGCTCGAGAAAACAGACAAAATGTTAACGAAGAACGCCGAGAAGCGGAAAGACTCCGTGCTGTGGAAAACAGACAAAATCGTTAACCGACCTCGACACTAAACTATAGTCAAAAACGTTTGTGAATTCCTTCCCAATATTTTAGAATGCTTTAACAGTTTAAAGGGAAATGAAAGTACTAAACGGGAGCCCCGCTTTTAGGCTTGGCTAAATCTATATATTATATGGGAAAATAAAGGGCACATACAGTGCGAAAATCAAGTCAACAACTTTGTGACAAATTGTGAATGAGAATCAAAGAAACATGCCATATTATTTCTTAATATTTGTCAAACTTTAAAAAAAAATGGAAATGACTATCAATCAAGAAATGGCTTCAATCTTTTCACTATTCATGACCCTACAGAAGATAAATATTGTACGATTTGTGTAGAATGGATGTTGCTGCCGCTTTGTAACTTTTGTTTTTACGTTCTTTCGTTTGGTTAATCGTAGGTGTTGATTGAGTTCCTTCGTATGTTAGGTGTTCTTTGTTTCTCGTTATCTCACGTTGTCATGCCTGCATTTACACCTTTTGCTGTTCATTTACGCAAAATATACATTCATTTATGTCAACAGTTCAATCTATACGGCAAATATACGTTCATTAGCACTTCCATGAACTTCATTAACGCGAACGAACTTTCAATAAAGCTATTTGCATATGTACTAACATTCAATAGCATCAACGGATGAACAATCGCACCTTTGGACAATCAAAGATAACAAATATACTTTCAATCTCGAGCAATGGTTAATCATTAACACCAATAGAAAATTAATTGCATAGTATGACAATCAATGGCGTGTTGGAGACATACAATAGTGCAATTTGCATAGAGACGCACAATCAATTGCACCTTCATACAATCGTTTATTCGAAATGGTCAATCATTACCGTGAACTGACAAACATGTGTGTAGGAATAACAATCAGCTGAGGAGAAAGAAATTTCAAAATTGTTTTGTAATTACCCTTCAATTTCTTCATTATTTAAACTACTTGGAATGAACATTTCCATAAATCTGTACCACTGTCCACATTTAGCAGCCGCGATAGTGCCAATGTTTCTCTGCAGGGCCTGAAGTAGCAACTGAGTGCGGAAATTGCGTAACGCGATTCCTTGTTGTCTTGCCTCTGCTCTGTTGTTCATCTGTTCTTGCTGCTCTGGACGACTTATGTCCGCTTTTATGGCTGCTTTTAAGGCACTTACTACTCGAACACGATTTGCTCCTCCTCGTGATCTCTCCGCGATCCTTCCCTCTCGTATTATCGTTGCACGATACTTCTTGTCGTTGATCGGTTCACTCTGATAGTAGCGGCAACCGTCAAATAATCTTCATTAACATCTTCGAAGGCTTGCATAATTCTTTGTCGCTGTTCAAGTAAGATTATGTTTCTTAGTGGCATGATTTTCTTCGGTTCCTTCTGTCTCCAATGCGTCTACTTGTTCAGACAGCGTACTCTGTTTGTTACAGTACATGTAGAGTATGGCTCAAATAGCGTGACACTGCCCCTTTAACATATGGACGCTCCTACTTATGGGCTCTTGGTAAGGGATTAATTTTGGCCAAGCTCTAATGGGTGAGGCGATTTACTCAAAATCAGGTGCCATTTGTTCTTAGATTGGGTAGCGCTGTACACTGGATAAATCACGATCAACTGGATGATTTAATTAGTTTCTATAACGCTTATCCACTGGATAGTGATCTAGTGGATAGCGTTATCCACCATTTGAACAACCGAGGCCAGAATAGTAACGTGGGAATAACCAAATATACAAGACCAAGAGATCATGACCTCTTGACAAGACATAATCCCAACAAAGGTGAGGGCACACGCGCCAGGGAAGAATTGGTCGTTACTTACTTGAAGCAGACATGGAAAGATAGAGGCCCTGTGCCTCCCTTGTATGCCTTGTAGAAGGCCCCATGAAATTAAGACCCGGATGGCAGGAGTGCTCCAAATGGAATATGGAAATTATCTCACTCAGCGTAAATTCTTTCATTCATTCGTCTCTTCAGAAATAAACTTTATTTATTCCCATTTTTTGCATTTGATCTAAGGCACATAGTCCATAAACAGAAATCAAAGCGATCTAGAACCTCATAACAACTATTCCTAAATTCGGCCTGGCTCCACAGCGTAGCTTGTCCTTATTGCAATTGCCAAATGCAAGAACTGACCTACCACTGGATAAATGAGTTGTCTCTCTGGTCTACGATCCGTAGTAGAGGACAATTTGCCTTCGGTTTGCCCTGAGAAAGGAACAAACTCTTCCTTGTCTCAACATTCTAGTTAAATTTTGGGCTTCTTTTAAATGGCAAATGCATTAAGCGTTAAGACGATCGAGCTCTAAGCTAAGCATCCATTTGGTTTCCTTTGACACGATTTGAAAACCAGTATCGCAAATTAAAAAGGGAGTATAAGAATCAAAACTTTCCACTCTTAATGCTAAATTCAGTCAAGCCAACCAGCTATCAAGTATTGAGGAATACTTAGCGCAGGTACAAGAAATCGTAGAAAAATTTGAAGTGGAAAGTGGACTACCTTTAAGCGTGAAGGGTAATCTAAGAGCTAGCATCGAGTTTTTTGGAAATCTATCGGCGAACCTTATTTTATCTTATTGATTATTGAAAACGGTTGCAAATTACCTTTTGCTAGTTCGCCTGAGCCGGTAAAGTTAAGGAATAAAAAATTCTGCTAGACTCCATGCCGATTTTGTGGACCAAGCCATCCGTGAGCTTGTTCTTTCTGGTAGTATCTGCGTAGTTGCTCAAAAACCCTTGGTGGTTAACCCCTTATCATTATGAATACAGCCATGCGGTAAAAAGAGACTGATTATGGACTTACGCCACGTAAACAAGTGTTTAGTTAAACAAAAGGTGAAGTACGAGGATTGAAAGGTTGCTCTTGCTTACTTTACAAAGGGTTCATACATGTTTTCCTTCCATTTAAAAGCGGTTATCACCGTGTTGAAATTTCACAGGAACACCAGACTTACCTCAGATTTTCATGGAAGGCATCGGATTCTGGGATGAAATATTTTATGTATTAATCGTTCTTCCTTTTGGGTTATCCATTGCCCCTTATGTCTTTACAAACCTCTTGAAACTCTGGAAAAACACTGGAAATTACAGGGCATTTGTATAGCCATTTTTCTAGTAAGATGATGGTTGGTTCACAGTCCAAGATAGACAAGACTGTCATGCTACCGCCCAAGTCTTTAGAAACGACTTCAGTGGGCCGTGCAGGGTTTTTAGCTAACGACGAGAAATCGGTATGGGAACCCACACAGATTTTAAACTGGTTAAGCATTACTAGGAATTCGATATTGGGCACTTTGAAAATTGTAGATAGAAGGATTACAAAGATTTTGAACACCATTGACCGTATTATCAACACAAATTTTATGGTTTTGGCGAGAAGTTTGGCTTCTATTACGGGTCAAATTGTTTCAACAGGTCCTGTAGCTGGTAATATTGGTAGAATCATGACAAGGCATTGCGTCATGTCCACCTTGCGTACTGACCGTTGGGATACAGAGTTTCGCCTTGACGATTACTGTCAGGAAGAATTGTATTTTTGGAAAACAAACCTTATCGATATTAACAATAGACCTTGCTTTGTACATACATGCCCTAGTCCATTTTTATATTCTGATGCCAGCGCTACTGGTTGTGGATCTGTTATTAGCCTCAATAACGAGTACGTGTGCCATAGAATATGAACGGACTCTGAGGGCCTACAGAGCTCCACGTGGAGGGAGTTATGTGCGCTTGAATTTTCTTTGCAATCGTTTGCTCCAGTCCTGAAAGGATCACACGTCAAGTGGTTTACTGATAATCAAGCCGCTGCCGGAGTTGTTGAAGTAGGTAGCATGGCGTTAGAATTGCACAGAATGGCGAGAATATTTTTGATATTTGTGTTCAGTCAGGGACTTACCTAGACATACAGTGGATTCCCCGCACTTTAAATCAACAGGCTGATTATATTAGTCGTTTGATAGACGTCGATGATTGGCTGACTACCAATGATTTGTTTTTGTCCCTTAATGATCGCCACATCAAATCGCTCAAATCGCCACATCTGAAGACCCTATGGCCCAAGCAAACAAGTACAATGAGTTCTACACCTCTGTGGGTAAAACTATTGCTGAAAAGGCACAGACCTTGACCGAAAAGCTTGGCTTTACTGCCTTTGACAACAACAGCCAGAACAATGAAGATATGAGCGAATGTAGCAAAAGCCAGGAGTTCTACTTTAGACCTGTTACAGAGCAAGAGTCCTTGAAGATAGTTAAGGCTCTCCCGTCGAACAAGGCTCCTGGAGCGGACAAAGTGACTGCCCGGATCCTAAAAGCTAGCCTTCCTGTTACACTGGCACTACTTACAAATTTAATCAACTGTTCTTTTCGTTCCGGTATTTTTGCAGAATCGTGGACATTGGCTGAAGTAGTACGTTGCATCAAAGATAAAAAGGGTGATCGAGATGATCCATCAAACTCTCGTCCTATCTCACTCCTACCAATAATATCGAAGGTCTGTGAGAGAGCTGCACTCTTGCAACTCATGCGATTCCTACAAGATCATTCCATCATACATCCCCTCCAAAGTGGCAACAGAAAATCCCACTCTACCGAAACTGCACTACATCATTTCACTGATGAAACCCTAAATAATATGGATGGAAAGCGCATATCAGTTGTGGCACTGCTTGATATGAGTAAGGCGTTTGATAGCATTCGTCACGATATACTTCTTGCAAAGCTCCGTAAAATTGGAATATCTTCCTTCATCTGCGCTTGCCTGGTTCAGCAGTTACCTATCAGGTCGTAAGCAAGTAGTGAGGATTGGAAATGCCGTCTCAGCGCAATTGGAGCTACGCTTTGGCGTTCCCCAGGGATCCATCTTGGGTCCAGTGTTATTCACCTTATACGTCAACAAACTGTTATCTATTCCTAATCACTGTCAATCGATGGGATTCATTGATGATACCAAGCTGCTTCTTGCCCTGCCACCAAACCAAACTACTGATGCAGTTTCTATGCTAAACGATGACCTCAGGAAAATTACCAAATGGTGTTGCAGAAACTCATTATTACTCAACCCGGAAAAGACTAAACTTTTGGTGATTGGAGTACCTCAACTCACAAATACTCTACCGACCCTATCCGTAACTCTTATGGGTAAGAACATTGGACCTGTCACCACGGAAAAGGACCTCGGAATCTACATCGACAATAGCTTGAATTACAATGACCACATCAAGATTTCTTCAAGCTGTATCTATAAGTTAATTATGATCAATCGCATAAAATACCTGCTTGATAAGAAAACTATCCTACTGTTACTTCACTCTTTTGTCTTTAACAAACTACTTTATTGCTCTTCAGTATGGAGTAATACCTCAAAGGAAAACATTAAAAAGTTGCAGCATCTTCCAAACTTTGCAGCAAGAATTGTCCTTGGCTTAAAGAAATACGTTAACCGTAAACTCAAGTTTAATGACTGTGTCATGATGTATACATGCCTCAACGAAGACGCTCCCAGGTATCTATCGCAGAGGTTCAAGAAGTGCTCACAGATCCATAGCCGAACCACAAGGAGCCGTAACGACTTGGACCTGATCAAATGTCGCCTCGCCACAGGGCAACGATCTTTCAGTTTTCGAGGAGCCAAGGCGTGGAACGAGCTTCCAAAATCCATTGGAGATGCTACCTCGTTAAATAATTTTAAAAAGAATTTAATGAAACTATTTAAGGAAATTTGAGACTTCGATTTTCCTTTTTTAATTCCAATTGTATATAAATTTTTAGCTTTATTTATTATATTCTATTTTTATGTCCATGTTGATTTTTATATCATTGTAGGTAATTTACCATGATTATTTTTGTGGATGAAAAGCCCCTATGGGGGATGTAGTGTATTGATTTCCGTGAAAACCGTGTCACACCATATACTGTACAATGGTTACATCGTATGACAAGTGCATGCTGTAAAACTACTATTCCTGAGTATCCGTAAAATTATGCTATATAAGTAGAGTGACCACGTGGAATAACGATCAGAATTACACATGTGAAAGGGACGAGTGGATCTCTCTGTTTCATCCAATAAATGACAACTCTACAGGGAGCTTCAGTAAATGTATGTATGTATGTATGTATGTATGTATGTGTGTATGTATGTATGTAATGAACTGTTGTGTGGTCCCGCCCTTTTCCATCGTTTCCAGAGTTCTTCAATGTATGAAGTCTCAAAACGCTGAGGGTACTGTTGTTCTACCCTTTTGGCCTTCGGCTCATTATTGGCCTCTACTGACAAATAAATATCTCAAGTATATATCTGCTTATAGCATGCATCTTGGGAACCGGTCCCTAACGCATGGTAGGAATTTCAATTCCCTTTTAGGATCAAGGCACTTTAAGGGTCATGTCATTGCTCTCAGGATGGAATTTTTGGACTAGACTGCTTTGTTGCTTGTAACGTCTGGGGGTGTGGCGGCACTCTTCCAACTTATAGGCTATGATTACTTTTCAGTGTTTGCTTGGGCTTTTGGCTATTTAGGGTGACTGCACCGGTGACGTTGCATTTTCTCGTCACTGGCCATATTGGACCAAGGGTGACTGCATCCGTTTGGTACTTGAAGATAACCAGTTCTGACTTTGTAGGCACTGGCCTTATTGGAGGTTGGCATTATTGGTACAGCCGCCTGGTGAGTGACCTGGCACCTGTCCTGTATAGTTCGTTTTCTAGATGGGTTTAACCCCGCTTTCCTTTGGAGTGTTTCTTATTTTGTAGTTTCAGATACTTAGTTCAAGCGGAGCTTGGGAACCCTTCCTGTTTTCGTCTTCACCGAATTTTCGCCAAATCGTGTGCGTGATGTTAGTCCCGAGCGAACTCTACAACTAAAGCCCACCTTCGGGTCATCAAAAGAGTAAGAAACTAAGTGTTCGACTTCCTCTTCCTGTAAGCCCAGTGTCGCTTTATTTATTTGAAAGCAATCGATCTTGTGCTTCAGGCGATTCCGATCCAAGCTCATGCTACGTTCAAATGGTTTCACTCGTTCGTGCCTAGCCTCGACCGTAATCCCCTGGATAGTGAATTTTGTAAGAGTCGACAAAACACATCACGTCTAAACAATTGCCAAGAGGAAACAATTTTCCTCCCAGATTATTAAAGATATTCTAGATGCTTACAATAAGGAAGATGGTAATTTAAAAGATGTTAGGATAGCTGCCTTATGTTCGCTAGCCTTCGCCGGATTTTTTCGTTATAATGAGTTGTGTAATATTGCTCCCAACGATATTGAATTCCATAATCAGAACGTAAAGATTTTTGTGCCTCGTAGTAAGACTGATGTTTATAGGGAGGGTAACTATGTTTATATAACTGCATCCGGAACTAGATACTGCCCTGTTAGTGTTTTAAGAAAGTTTTCGCAGAATTTCTCACTTGCGTTAGAGAGAAGTCCTGCACACGCGGGTTCAACAATCCTGGACTGTATACTTTCGTTTAATTTCACTTTATTCTTCACTCTTCAACATTACACTTTCATTCTACGATCTATCTAACTTTAGGTTACAAAAATGCTGCGTTTTCTAGCCAAGGGATTTCCACACCCTGATACGCAAGTCCGGTGTAGTCAGATAGTTAAATCAAGGCTTAGTTTTCTTTCTCACGTCCTACAACGATTCGTAGCCGCTAATTTCCCATTACGGGGGTTTATTTGACAGTCATAGTACTCATCCTTACATGCGGTTTTACTAGTAATTACTCAGTTAAATACATCATTGTTCTTTCAAAACTCGGTTTACTTATTCTATGCCACAATGTTTCCTGTGACGTTCAACAAATCTCCGTTAGCGCTAACGAAACAATGGCTTACTTTGACAAACTACTAAAATATAAAGAAACAAGAAAGAATAATTATGCGTGTATAAATGCACCACGACAAAAGTATATGAATCTAGTCGGGATTCACGATAAAAGTAATCTGCCTTTGTTCAGGCTTCTCATTTCACGTACAGAAATCCTAAGGGATTCCTTAAAACAACTTGGTTTCAACCCGAATGAATACGGTCTCCGTAGCTTAAGATCAGGAGGGATAACGTCCGTTGTTCGCAACAGTTGTAATTCAGTTTCGGAAAGGCTGTGGAAGTTAAAGATGGAAGACAGACAGACGCTGCCAAGGATATGTACGTTGAGGAGAGTCTTGATAATAGGCTACAAGTAACAAAGTTTCTAGGGCTTTAATTTAGGTGGCTGTAGTTCTTATATCTGTGTTGTGTTTATCGCTTTCTAGTTTCCTGTATCAGCTTATTGCTTATAGTAAAAGAATGGTACGAAATTGTAAACGCTTAGCTAATTACTTATTGTACAAAAAAAAAAGGATTAATACGATATTGTATACGTTTTGCTTATTAGTCATTGTAAAAAAAATAAAAAAAAGTGTCATGTAAACTGCATTTGGATCCGCTTGCGAATCCTACCATATTTCTTGTATGTTTGGTTATTTTGCGGGAATTGAAGGGTAAATTAATTTACGTTTGGTTGAACGAAGCGAATTCAACGTAAGTGGTGTAGCCTGAAACCAGATGACACTTTGATCCTACATGGCCTGGAGGGGAAATGCAAGAACGCGGGCCGACTGTGGTCTGCAGCCCAAAAGTGATAACAGAGCTCTTTTTAACTCTGGTATTGTAAAGAAATATAATATGGGATTGACAAGTGAGTTTGCATAAAATAAACAGACCAGAATCCAATTTATATTCCGAAAAGTATGGAAGAAGACCGTTTCAAGACTCGAGCCAGGCTGAGAATAGTAAATCAAACGGAAAATAACCCATGGCAGCACCAGCAGCAACGATATAGCAGTCACACTGAACAGTGTCTTGGTCAGTTTTCTTTCTCTACTGACTGCACCATGGCGCCATGGATGTGTGCCGTAAGAAATTTTAATAGCGATAGCCATGTAACAAACCAAGATAATGGAAAGGCAACAACAAGTCAATGAAAAAAATGCTATAGAGATACGTCGCGACGGACCTACAACGATCCACAAAGCACACGATAGTGCAGCTACAAACCAAACGGCCGCAACGGCTGCTCCAAAGATCCACTTTTTGATGAGCCGATGCTTGAATGCACGAAATGTTGCGTGCATCCGCTCCAAAGAAATAGCAGTGAGACATGTCAATGAGCCTGCTAAAAAGAAGACTGTTGGAGCAATAAAAAAGTCTCTGGTATATCCTGCCAAGCAGCAAGTTTATCTTCCAAAAGTAACAAATGTATTGTCCATAACGAAAGAATTCACTGACCAAACAAAATCCTCCAAAAAACAGGTCTGCTATTGCCAAGTTGATCACCAGGTACGTGCTTGGCTTGCGAAGACTGCGCTCTTTCAAATAAACAATAATTGCAATGATATTCAGTGTTACTATAAAAAAAGTAAAGCAAAGTACTGTGAGCCAAGCAATGCACTCAGACGAAGAAAATACCATGAAACTTGAAGTTCCGTCTAGATGATGAGCGCAATCAGCCATCGACCTGTCGAAGAAATAAGGGACGATAAGATATACTCTGCGGGCAGAGCCGCCTCGATCCTTCCTGGATGAGACGGGAAAGAGTTTTTCTTGTTGCCTGCGGTACTGCGTTACTGCGTTACCTGCCTGCGTTATCGCTACACAAGTAACGCAGGCAACAAGAAAGAGCAAAGCCCAAAAACAACAACCCTCCATGGGACAACAATGTCAAGACCAATCTGTGAATAAAATTTCTGCTCGTCATATATAAATTTTTCCCCAAGAACCACTCATTAAATAAAATCTGTTGTTATTGCGAAACTTAACGTGTGCGTTTGACGGTTGCTTTTTGAATTTTAATGTATGCACACTATTTTCTCAGAATATTTAATTTAGCTTTTCATTGGTGATAGTGCTTTTCTTTTGTTTTTGAAACTATTGTTTTTCGTTTGAATTTTAGTTTATATACCTTATTCTGTTATACTTTTATTTTGTGTGTAAAACTTCGGAGATTGATTAAAGGGAGGGATTTCAACGTTGCAAAATATTAGGTTATGGGCCCAGGACGATGTTGTCGATGTTGTCAACCGGTTGAGTTGAGTCGTGCTTGAGCTGAACAACGCCTGTGGATTTTGGATTTAAGAGTAGATTTTCGAATTTGTGATGAGATGGATTTCAAGTTTGCTGTTTAGGTGAGTCATGGAGGAGAAATGGTCGATTGAGAAACTTAAGGGGAGTAACTGGAACACTTGGAAATTTCAGATGAAACATTTACTAATGGCAAAAGGATTATGGAGTCTTGTAGATGGTTCAGAAGTCCTTGCAAGTGATGCGTCAGTAGCGGTGGTGGCACTTTTCCAGTCGCGGTTACACAAAGCGTTCTCGACAATTGTATTGGCAATTGACAGTGCCCAGCTTTACTTGGTGACCTCGTGCGAAGAACCCAAGCAAGCCTGGGATGCCTTGAAAAACCATTTCGAGCGAGAGACTCTCGCGAACAAATTGCTTCTAAAAAAGCAGTATTTTTGCTGCGAGATGAAAGAGGGCACATCCGTTGATCAACATTTAAAGCACATGAAGGATATTACTTATAAACTTGTGGCAATTGGGGCTCCTATTTCTAAAGAAGACCAAGTTGTGACTTTGTTAGGAAGTTTACCAAGGAGTTTTGCGACCCTTGTCACCGCCATTGAAACTAGGATGGATGATGTTAGCCTGGATTATGTTCAACAAGCACTCATACACGAAGAAATGAAGCAATCGGAGCAATCCGGTCAGTTGAGCGGAGCTGAGTCAGCACTGGCGGGGGCCTTTAAGAGAAATACGCCACGCGATGGGCCAACATGTTTTGGATGCGGTAATGTAGGTCATATTCACCGTTACTGTCCAAACAACTCGTCACGAAATTCGCCCACATGTTTTGGATGTGGTGATGTTGGTCATATTCAGAGTTATTGTCCCAGGAAACGTAAATGGCACAAAGCAAAGATAGCCGAGAGTGAGGAGAACCGAAAGGGAAATTGTGATGTCGATGGTGAAGATGTTTATGCTGCAGCGTTCATGGCGTCTACTGGAAACGTTAAGTGTGTGGATAAAGAATGCTATCCATGGCTGATCGACTCGGGTGCATCAAGTCATATGACGAAAGAAAAGCAAGTTTTAACGAATTTCCAAGAATTTGAGGAGCCTGAAAACGTTGCCCTAGGAGACGGTCGTGTTGTGAAAGCATTGGGATCTGGACGCGTTCAAATGAATATGCTGTTCCCAGGAACTGAGGCTAAGAAAGCTGTCTTGTATGAAGTGCTGTACGTGCCTAAACTCACCTGCAATCTGTTTTCTGTACGAGCTGCAGTTGCTAAGGGTAACGCTGTCGAATTTGGCAAAGAGGAATGGCAAAACATCAAGCTTACCATCAGAAAAAGCAGAATGGACATATATGACATATATGATAATGGAACCATGGCCAGCACTGTCGCATTCACAACTGGGGATGAGCCAGGTGCGTGCCGTAGGGCGATTTTTTCTCAGGTCATTGTTGACATTTTTGTCATTATCATACGCGTTAACCCATGGAAACTGTGGCTGTGTGTATACAAATTAAGCTTAAAATTTGAAAGAGTTGGTTAACTAGAGTAAGGACTTTTCAGCCGCTTGAAAGCAGTGCCCACGGAAATATGAACCATTTAACAGCCACTGACTGTAAATATCAAAAATGCGAAGACGGGAGCGAAATTTCGAATTTCATTTTATTTCATCTAAAATATTCCTATGGTGAACTATTTTCGAAAACCATGTTGAAAGGACTAGTAACTTTTTTTTTTGTCCAAGAAAAATTAGAAAAGTTGAAAACACCGTTCAACGCTCATTTTCACCTCAGGGAATATGAGAAAAATCTTGCGTCTTCAGAAAGCTAGTACACATCAATGAGACATATTCTAGATTTCCTCCTTCCGACACCCGTAAACCATTCTATTATCTGTCGTAGGATGTAAAAATCATGCTATGGTTTGCAATTTTCAGTGAGCTTGTTGAGTCGTTCAAGATACCGACTTTTGAGGAATAAACGTCGACCTCAAATTAGGACCAATTTATAAAGTCCATAACTTTCCTAGTATACGTTTTCCGGTAGAATTAGGTATATCGGTTGTAAGCCCAGTCTTCATAATTACCGGTGTGAAAGTGGCGTTTTTGGCCCGTGATTAATTATAAAGCCAACCGGGAGCTTGTCACCTGCCAGTTCGTGTCCTACCCAGTAATAGGAGAGCGCATGATGGAGAATATATGAAATTTCATATAGTTGAATTGCAGATCGGTAATGATTTGAAGTGTGATCATTGCAGTTAATGAAGCAACTTAAAAGTTGAAATTTCGCTCCCGTCTTCGCATTTTTGATATTTACAGTCAGTGGCTGTTGAATGGTTCATATTTCCGTGGGCACTGCTTTCAAGCGGCTGAAAAGTCCTTACTCTAGTTAACCAACTCTTTCAAATTTTAAACTTAATTTGTATACACACAGCCACAGTTTCTATGGGTTAACGCGTATGATAATGACAAAAATGTCAACAATGACCTGAGAAAAAATCGCCCTACGGCACGCACCTGGCTCAT
>BLFK01001048.1:2157312-2168213 GCA_014634185.1 Astreopora myriophthalma | reverse complement strand
CGAAGAAGGAGACATCAGGAAACCACAGAGCAAAGACAACATCGCTTGGCTCAGCAAAGACAGCACATTCCCACACTCCAAATTAACTGCCCACCCAGCCCTTGTCATGAATTTTATCTATCTTCTTTAATGTTCCACCAAAAATACAGATTTCCAGCAAGCGAACGGGTTTCAAAACCGAACTCTACGACCACACTCCGTACAGAAAAACCACATATTCTCCTTCAACGAATGTTGAATGTTCACGTGATCACGTGTCAACCGCATGATCTGTCCACGTGCTAAGAAAAATGTTCAAAACATGTAACGCTAATCTAAATGTCACACAACGAACAAAAAATAATCCGCGACAGCCCTAGCTTCGCGAGGTTTTGCGAGTCACGTATTTCTAGTATAATTATCTATAGATTCATAATAAAAGAATTTTAGCGGTAAGACATGAGCGTCAAAAAAAAAAAGGAATTGCATGCTCATTATGATCAGAAAAATAGATAAAGCGAAGAGCTCGTTTCTGCAACTTTAGAAGCTCGTCAAGGTAAGATTTACAAGCCTGACCCCATACTGTCAGATCGTATGTTAAGTATGGAGCTATAAGAGCTTGTTATCAGTAGCTGAGTTATATGGTTAAGAGGGTGTTTTTCTAAGTGAAAAATTTGGATCTCTGATAATTCATAGAAATCTAGTATCCAGAGCTGGAAATTGTCTAGTGACTTACCTTTTTTGGCTAAGAAGTTGATCAGCTGTGGAGGTCAGATCACATCAGCAAAGAGCAGTGAACGGGCCATTGACTTAAACAGAATGACACTGAACTGGATTTGAGTTGTTTTATTTGGCAATTATGGCCGAATCAACACATCTGTCAATATCAACCTCAAAATCTTTGACAGCTAAATGCAAATAATGCAAATTATGTTAGTTTCACGACAAAGTATTGCCAATTGAAAGGCCCACGTACTCGGTTGTCTTGGGCTGAGATAAATTAATGCAAATGCAGCGGCTGCTTAATAACCGGAATCAGAAGCAGCTGCTGCCAAAGTCGTAAAGAAAGACGCACACGGAGACCTATTTTCCTTCTTTTGACTTCTTGCTGGCTTCTGATTCAGGTTTTGCAAGCGCCTGTTCTCCGTTATGGTATGTCACCATCACTGCTGATTTGTTTGTATTTCAGCCTTAGGTAAAGTTTCTTGCTTGATTGTTTTTTTCTTTTTTTCTTTGTTGTTTGTTTTGTTTTGTTTCTGTTTTTGTTTTTTTGTTTTTTTTCTTTTTCTTTGCATTTGTTTCTGTCCTTTTTTCGTCTACGTCATTATCATAATCGATAGATACATCTCTTTATGCACGAAGATATTTCTTGTAGTGCAGGTCTGGTCGTTTATATTTTACATAGAGGATATAACATGGCGGCTTGGGGATACGAATTTTATCTCGTCGTGCTGAAAGTATCTCTCACAAGCGGCCATGTAATGTTCTGTTTATTTTATAGATACTGATGAAATTGCTACATAAAACATAATTTTTTTTAAATTCATTTTCGAAACAGCAAAATAGTGCAATTTTTAAAGTGGTCACCTATCGGAAAATGCCTGTCACAAAAATGTTATGAAACTCGGATGTAGAGTTATAAAGGAGAAATAAAGAAAACAATACTTATATTCGACATTCTTCGTGGCGAACTGCACCGTCTTTGCACCTCGAAGCCATTTTGTGAATGAAATTTCAAAACAACTGGCCGCGCGCCTGAACGGGAAGCTCTCTTGTAATTGGCTAAACATATTAGTAACCATGGCGACACCAATATCCTCACGTGAGAGATAAAAATAATATGTTCACTGCGCCCGGTGAAGATATGATTTTTAAGTAAAAGGAAAAATCCCGGTATTTAATCAGTATCTATAAAATAAAGGAGATTTATTCACCTCACCCGGGGAATAAATTATTTTATGCGGCTTGTCAGTGCCAGTCTCCCTGCAAATGGTTGGTGTCATCCGGGTATTAGAGTATCCAATACTTAAGGAGATAAGGCCAGGTCACTGTCCTCTTTTCCTAAACTCGAGCTCTCCAACGCAGTTCACAATTTCCCACCCATCCACTCTCGGTATGGACAGTCAGGATTTCTAATATTTGTTTACGGCGGGTACTCTCCCACCTTTGCTGGGAATATTTTTATTGTTGAATGTTTTTCGGAGTAAAAAGTTAATTGTTATAAAAATAAACGGCCACCTCGGTGGCCACAAATGGCATTATGTGTTGTCAGTTCTTCCCAGAAAACTTCGCACGGCCACTGCATTGTGTAGTAAATGAATCTCAAGTTTATACAATAACATAGAGCATAAAGAGATATAATAAATATCTTAATAACCTCGTTTTTTCGGTTCCTGCTGTAACTTACGACCTTTGTTTTTCCCCTTCGATTTATGGCCCGCGCGCTTCGTGCTTGGACCATAAATGCAAGGGGAAAATTACAGTACGGCCCTTGAACTCGGTTAATAAGAGGTATTTATAGCCAAGCGGCTAAAATCAACCAACATGTTTAAAATTATTTCCCGGTACTAGTGATTATCAAACTAGAACTTACGGTAGCCATGAAAACATTTCGTACATTCGGCGGTACGCAAACTGTGGTTGCATTGCGCGAGGAAACAGCACAGAATCTCAATACGTCATTTTCATTGTTTCATATCAACTCATTTGCAATTACAACTTAACTGACACCACGCCAATGGCAAATTTTTACTTCCATCACAACGTGTTTGCTCCTGCTTCTACCGCCCTTGGCCATTTTTTTTTTCCGGTGTACTTTTTAAGAGTGACTTCCTGTAAATACTACGGATAGGTGTGCAAAATGCAAAAATCGAATTCCCTCAAACTTTTTCACAAGAAAGCCCTCTAAAAATTATTTAAGAAAATATAACTTTTAGTTCGTTTGGATTTATATTTTCCAAGTAAAGCGATTTTTTTAACTTTCACCCTTGGCGAAGCCCTCGAACCACTGAAAAATGTGCTTCGTATTTGCGACTCGTGTAAGAAAACTAAAACAAACATCAAAACTATTTCGATATTGCACAATTCAATGACCCTTTCTTTACAAAGTACTGTTATTAGAATTGGAAAAGATTCAAACCTGAATTTTTAAAAAGATTTCAAATTTACCCTCCTAAACAGCATTATCAGAAAGCTCGATTTTGGCAAATTTCAACGGCAAATTTTCCTACCTGGTACATGGATTCCGCTGCAAAGATGGTATTGTGGAGAAAGAGTAAGGCTTCCTCTATCGTTCTGTAAAATAAAATTTTGGGGCAACTTAAACTGCGAATTTAGACGACCGAAAATATTAACGGTACTCGCTTGAAGTTTATGACCTTTGACCTTACGGTTGTCTTGATGAATACAAGAGATAACCTAAACAACAGTTGAAATCTTAGCCTGAATGCGACCATTTCCCCCATTTAAATGATTTCTAGTTATTCTTTATCTCCTGTGGGCAACTTTATCGAAAGTAATATTTTTTTTACGCTGAAAAGGAGTTCTAACTTGTTTATGAGTACGTGTGTATTTGTTTACTGAAGCGGAAATTTGTGAATATTAAATTGATTCTACGTGTGCTGCAAGGCGTTTCGTGTTCTCATTCAAACAAAGTGGTATTGCCAAGTAGAAGGTTTTCTTCTCAGATTTTAAAACAACATATAACTTTTGACTTACCGTCCACATGCATGGCTTGATTTACTCAGCAGCGTCACACCGGGTGTGATAGCAATGAGATGACGTGACGATAATTGGCAAATCGCTTTTCGCAAATCGTATTCATCAAAATATATTTATTATATCTTTTGACATCATAATGCTTTGAGACTACTTTATAAAGACTCTTGTGAAATAAGTCTACAAAATTTTGAAACCCTTATTACGGTGAAATGAAGAACCTAGCTATAATATTTTTATGCCGCGGTCGTGTGATTCTCGAGTGTGGTATGACATGACAATAACAACTAAAAAATGGCCACCTGCAGTTATTCTCGAATCGTTGGTGGCACGTGCGTCACGTGCGGTCCTAGGGTTTCGAATCCTGGACATGTTCAATTTGTTAAAATTGGATATTCGAGGTCATTTTTGCATGCCCTCCTCTCCCCTCTCCCCTGGTCGGGCTTACATGCCACCGGCGAAATCCGTTTTGTGTTTTTCCGAAATGTAATATCTCTTGTGAATCAAAACCAAAGGAACAGAAAGAAAGTTTAACGTACCGGAAATTTAATCATAACTACTGAACTTTATCACAGGCCAAAATTGCCTAAGAACATGATTGCAAGACATCTGGATGCCGCTAAGGAGGATTGGACTGAAGGATTACTTTCCAAAAAATACCGCCTGACCTTCATGTAGCACATGTACATCTTCTAAGGGCCTGATTACATGAGCCGGGCTGGCCCCGTTAGCCGGGCTGGTGTCAGTTTGCCGGGATCTCGGCACGTCTGTTAAACGCAACAAAAATCAACTTCGCGATTACATGACAACCGGGCCAGCCCGTTCAGCCGAGATCCCGGTATCGCGGTGCCGGGATTCCGGCTAACCGGGCTGAGATTTTCTCATGTAATCACGTTAACCGGGACAGCCCGGTTAGCCAGGCCAGCGATTTCTAACCACATTACTCCACTTTGGAGGAAAATGGCCCATGGAATAGTCATTTTTTATGTTTAAATAAAAGATGTATAAGATAGCAAACCTTACGGCTTCTTAAATTGTAGAATGGTGAATTTTAATAACAATTTAGCGAGACAAACGTCTCTCCACTACTTGTTGTTGTTGTTATCTTTTTTCACACGACATACTCTAAATTTAACCCAAGCCGGGCTGGCTCACCTCTTGTAATACCGAGCTGAACCTCACCTCGGCAAACCGAGCCAGCTTGGTTAACCGGGCCAGCCCGGTTACATGTAATGCCGGGCTGGTGTCAGTTTGCCGGGATGAGTTTCAGCCCGGCATTACATGGGGTGAGCCAGCCCGGCTTGGATTAAATTTAGAATATGTCGCGTGAAAAAAGATAACAAGAAGAAGAAGAAGTGGAGAGACGTTTGTCTCGCTAAATTGTTATTAAAATTCACCATTCTACAATTTAAAGAAGCCTTAAGGCTTGCTATCTCATATATCTTTAATTTAAACATAAAAAAAAAACGACTATTCCGTGGGCCATATATTTTGCTCTGAAGTGGAGTAATGTTGTTAGAAATCGCTGGCCCGGCCAACCGAGCTGTCCCGGTGAACGCGATTACATGGAAAAATCTCAGCCCGGTTAGCCGGGATCCCGGCACCGCGATACCGGGATCTCGGCTAAACGGGCTGGCCCGGTTGTCATGTAATCGCGAAGTTGATTTTTGTTGCGTTTAACAAACGTGCCGAGATCCCGGCAAACTGACACCAGCCCGGCTAACCGGGCCAGCCCGGCTCATGTAATCAGGCCCTTATTGTCATGTGATACCACACTCGAGGATCACACGACCGCGGCATAAAAATATTAGAACCAGGTTTTTTATTTCACAGCAATGAGAGTTTCAAAATTTGTAGACTTATTTTACAAGAGTCTTTATCAATTAGTCTCAAAGAAAGATATCATATATACATACTTTTTGATGAATTCGATTCTCGAAAAGCGACTTGTCAATTATCGTCACGCCATCTCATCGCTATCACACCCGGTGTGACGCTGCTGAGTAAATCAAGCCATGCATGTGGACGGTAACTCAAAAGTTATATGTTGTTTTAAAATCTGAGAAGAAAACCTTCTACTTGGCAATACCACTTTGTTTGAATGAGAACACGAAACGCCTTGCAGCACACGTAGAATAAATTTAATATTCACAAATTTCCGCTTCAGTAAACAAATACACACGTACTCATAAACAAGTTAGAACTCCTTTTCAGCGTAAAAAAAATATTACTTTCGATAAAGTTGCCCACAGAAGATAAAGAATAACTACAAATCATTTAAATGGGGGAAATGGTCGCATTCAGGCTAAGATTTCAACTGTTGTTTAGGTTATCTCTTGTATTCATCAAGACAACCGTAAGTTCAAAGGTCATAAACTTCAAGCGAGTACCGTTAATATTTTCGGTCGTCTAAATTCGCAGTTTAAGTTGCCCCAAAATTTTATTTTACAGAACGATAGAGGAAGCCTTACTCTTTCTCCACAATACCATCTTTACAGCGGAATCCATGTACCAGGTAGGGAAATTTGCCGTTGAAATTTGCCAAAATCGAGCTTTCTGATAATGCTGTTTAGGAGGGTAAATTTGAAATTTTTTTAAAAATTCAGGTTTGAATCTTTTCCAATTCTAATAACAGTAATTTGTAAAGAAAGGGTCATTGAATTGTGCAATATCGAAATAGTTTTGATGTTTGTTTTAGTTTTCTTACACGAGTCGCAAATACGAAGCACATTTTTCAGTGGTTCGAGGGCTTCTCCAAGGGTGAAAATTAAAAAAATCGCTTTACTTGGAAAATATAAATCCAAACGAACTAAAAGTTATATTTTCTTAAATAGTTTTTAGAGGGCTTTCTTGTGAAAAAGTTTGAGGGAATTCGATTTTTGCATTTTGCACACCTATCCGTAGTATTTACAGGAAGTCACTCTTAAGTCTCTCGCCATCTCACATTTCTACGTGACGGATAGACTTTTAATTTTGACGGATCGTCACCATCTGGTGGGATCGTCTCGTTTTCTATGACATTACCTCTAAGTAGGTCAAACTTCAGGTTAGTTTACTTCCTCTCACAATCACGACCTGACTTCCGCTTGTCCAGTCGTCTTTACCAAATAGTCGATCCGAATCAGTTTGTGTGCATTGGACGACCCTCAATATTCGTGGTTATCAGAATTAGCTAAATTAGTTAAATTAGTTAAGATTTGAAAGGTAAGCAAGAATTATGGACGTTGGAACACCAAGAACAACTGCAACAACATTTATATGTACTGTAAATTAAATTTAACTAACTAAATACAGGGTACAAAATTAGAATACAGACAGCAAGTTTGTGCGGCGGTAAGTGTCCCGAAGTTGTACGGCACACAAAAGCACTCACAATTCCTGGGTTTAATAAAGAAAATGAAACACAATTTACAACATGACTGATCTCACGATCCGCGTGTTTTTTGTGTTGTCTCCTCAAAAACCTCCCTATTCCTCAATACTTCTGTCTCCTATATCAATCAATCATCTCAATACTAAATGTGACATGCGGTTGTAACGCTAGGTAGTCACGATAGTTCCGGTCAGTAGGACGAAGATCAGCTTCTATGTTTGCTTTGCTCTGGTTGGAACAAATTACATCAAGAAAAACCTTAATCCTTAAAAGGCTTTAGGCTGTGATGAAAATTTCGTAAAAATTTACTCGTCTCTCTGGCTCAATATTGGCTGATCGATTAACGAAGATAATATATATCATTTCAGTCATGAGTTATCATTCATAGCCAAAAGTATGGAAAAGCGGCATTGTTGAGCCGCTGTGTCCAAGAAAGGCGATGACACTCAATAGGCAAAAACAGGTATAGATGGCTTTTATTTGGTGTCATGAAGTAAGAAAAAGCAGAAACTGCAAGGGCTAAGGACTAAGTGTTGAAGCTAAAACCTACAATCTAGTTTCAGGTTTTGACAGCCTTGTCCCGTTCTCTTCGGAATATCAGAGCTCGTGTTTCCTCTATTTAGCCCCCCCCCACCCCCCACCCCCTCAAATAATTCACAGTCTCTACTTACTGCTCTATTAACTGAGCTATCAAGCTGTCATGCAGGGGTTCCAGTCCTGTTAAGGCCCAAATTTTTTTTCCGGCTTCCTTGCAACTGCTTAAGCTATTCTATCAACTGCGATGATCACTCCGGCTAACTTCAAAACACTACCTCTTGTTACAAGTAAAGTCCTCACAACGAGTAAAGGCGTTGTTTAAGAGGATTCCCTCAGATGCAGTTACATCAATGGGACGTGAAGACTGATAAAACCGGTCAACGAATGGTAAATTTCTAGTGATAACGTTTTGTTTTTCACCTAAACGGAGTTGCGAAAAGTAAGTTCGAATCCCAGTGATGTGACGGTGAGACAGCGGAAAGAGCAGGCGTCACCTAGAAACTAAAATTCGTAAGTAAATAAACGAGAAAACTAAGAGCAGCTGACAATTCGGTTTTGTTCCTAAGATCTTTTGGCGACTTGTCATTCATCGGGAAAGGTCGAAAGAGACTAATAAGAACGAGAGTAAGACCAAACGCTCACAACACGGTTAGCCAACACTTGATTGATAATATTCTATTCAGTAAACCCGCACCACTGCAAGCGACGAAGGAGTCCGATTCCTAATTCGGTCGTTGACATTATCACAGTAAGGTTATAGCTATCAGAAATCGAGACTTTGGAAATATCCTACTCGACCTGCACGTTTTAGAACACAACGCTGTTAAGAGATACCGCTTTCTTGGTTCAAACTGAGCACCGACATTTTACGAGGCAAAGTACTCTGTATAGTTGAACAAGGGCAATCCTATCCACCTAGATTCTACTAATGGTCTTTTTAGAATTTGAATACATAAATACCGTGTAGTTACAGAACATGACCGTTGTGAGAAATATAGGATACTGTTGACAACTTGAGCGACCAAAATAAAACGATAACCAGTCTCTAAGATTGAATCAAATTAGCCATGAATGTCGACCTTTAGGTTTAGTTACCCTATTTACAGTTTCGAATCAGCGCTATTTTACTTTTTATAGCCGCTCAACTTGTTACGTAACACCACTTTGCTCACACAATGGTCATCCTTTGAAGCGAGCGAAATTTTAGCTTTCAGTGGAAATCCATAATGCCAGCGCCAGCAGCACTACAAGAAAGGAATGTTGAACGTGACCAGTGTGGTGTTTCGTGCAAATCTATTATCTGATTCTACCAAATAGATAAACAATGGATGTACAAGATATACAAACTAACAAAAGAATTGTCAATGGTCGACAATTTCAATTTAGTAAATTTACAGAGAATGAAGTGGAAAAGTTTTTTGCGCAGTTAAAGACAGACAAAAGCACAGGTCATGATGGGATGTCTCCAAAAATATTAAAACTGGCGAATAGGGAACTAGCACCATTTCATTTCGTTTATTTATTCATCATTTATTTAGAGAATTACAAGGTCTGAAAAGCTCACTACATGAAGTAAATGGAGAAGGGCAACGATATAGGTAAACTAATAAGATGCCCTATAAATTAAGTTACATTTTATTTAAGATAAAAGATAATTACAATAAGCAAAGAAAAGAGGAACACATAGTCAAGGGATACTAAGCAGTAAGTGCAGTATTTAGTACTGAGCAAAATACTTCTGAAAAAAGAGATCTTTTAAATAGATGTTTATTTGACATACTACGAATGAATAGAAGAATATCATTCCAATAATAACATCCAATAATTGTTGGGCAAAATTTTCTTATATTTGTTCCAAAAGAACTAGGATTTAGATACTGTAAGGATGTGCTTCGAGTAGTATAATTATGTTGCTCAGATACAAAAGATAGAGTAAGTTTTGATGGTTTGTTATCTACGATAAGATCATAAAATAGTTGACAAGTTTTTAACTTCACAATTTCAGGAAATTTAATAAGGCCAAGGTTTACATAACGGGGAGTAATATGCTCACGAAGTGGTACCTCATTGATGATTCTTACAGCTTTGTTTTGCAGCTTTACCACTTGAGATATGACAGCTTCGTATAGTTATTACCCCACAATACGCATCCATAAGTTAAATAAGGATATATAAGTGCATAATATATACTTATTAAGAGTGGATGTCCACAAAAATCGAACAAGAGTTGGCCACAGCTCAAAAATCGATTTCGCTCAATTTTTGCCCAGGTGTAGTCCATTATGTCTCTAAATCCACTGTATAGTTTTTTAAGTAATGCGCATTTTTATTTTTGAGAAAATGCCAATTTAAGAATTCTCCCCATAATCGCCATTTTTTCCGCAGAAATTAGCATTCACTTCGCCGACAAATTTCGCTACGGAAACCGATTCGCATCAGCTCAAAACATCCTAAAAGATGTTCTATGTTATCTAGACATCCTGTCGTGTGATTTTCGGGAAATTTGAACCATGTTTTGCACCAAAAATAATTTGAACTCTGGGGTGCGTGTTTTTACATCACTGAAGGCACAGCTGAAAACGCATCGTTTTTCAACATGCGATAAAGCTCCAAATCTAACAGTATTTGCACAGTTAACTCTCTAAGTACTAAGCTTTCAAATGGCATAAAAATTTCTTTGGGGAAATACATATGCGTTATGTGACAGCTCATCAAAGTCATGTGTTTTTGACCCTTCGACACCGAGCGTTCTAATTTGCATAATCATTAAGTTTGAATTACAAATCAGTTAGTTCTCTTGTTTCAACCTTTTAGGACAAGAATCACAGTTGCAACAATATGTCCTACCTGTCCATGACTTAGCTGTGGTTTAGGTTCTCCAATTTTACCATAAATTGCATCAATTGTTGGCCAAGCGTGAGCAGTTGGTGTACTCCCGAAAAATTACTAATTCAGTATGTCAATGTCCCACATACAGCGTTCACTCAGCAATGTTGATGTCCTCTTTTAATGGACAAAATGGGTTCTACCCATTTTCTGTTATCCACATGAAAACTTTTGCAAATGCATGCAGCTGAGAACCGTATCGCTTTCATCGTGATGACTGAAATATAAACAAACAGCCACAAGATTCGGGAGGTCTCGTGTCATCGAATTCGGCACTGGTCTGACACGATCAACAGATAAATACCTGGGCTGGTGATTTTCCAGTAAATCCTAGGATTGGTTTAGTCTTGGGGAATATAACAGCAGACCAATAGTACTGTAAGAGTAAATCTGTGTTAAGTTTCGATTC
>BLFK01001048.1:2151907-2154368 GCA_014634185.1 Astreopora myriophthalma | reverse complement strand
TTCAACTTCATTGACTTTATTAAAGTGAAACTTACCCTTTTTCCTCCTCATATAATGCGAGAAACGGCGATTTGTAGTGGGAAGTTTTGATGCAAGCTCAGTTGGAATGTTACGAAAATACGTATTGATAGCATTTGATATCGTAACTGGTTGCTGTAGGTTTTTACTACCAACTTGTAAGTTATGAATGTGAGAGAAGATGGACGCTTTTTATCAGTTAAGTTAATGTTATCCCACATTTTCTTAGTATTACAAGAGTATTTAAAAACCGGACTATAATATAATGAGCGAGAAAGTTTGTTAATTGCCACAATTTTATTACGGTAAATTTTGTATTGATTATAATAACTAATGCAACGGGTTGTCAACCATTTTTTATATAAGTACTTCCGAAGTTTGATTGATTTTCGCAGACCTCCGGTTACCCAAGGTCTATTAGTCTTACCTTTAATTTTGATCGATTTGAGTGGTGCGTGTCGATTACTAATCTTATTAAAGGAATGTAGGAATCTAGTCAAACTTTCATTCGCATCATTACAATTAAATACAGGCGACCAGTCTTCGCACCTCAGTGCATCACAGAAAGCATTTTTATCAAACTTGTTAAAATCTCTAATTTCAATTATATCGGGAAAGGGGCTTAGTGTGGGATCATAAGAAAAAGTAAAAACAGGCAAATGGTCGGCTATCTCGACTGCAATGCTACCGCTCGAACTTGAAGATACGAAATTGGAGTGTATATGATCTATGCAACTTATTGTTCTTTCGGTACTACGTGTAACTTCAAATATCAAGGGATTAAAGACTCTGTCGACCGTGATGCTTTGAGCGCGTTTGTTGTTGTTTTGGAATCAACCGTTAATGGCGATTTTTTTGTGAGAGAATGGCGAACGGCACATCACAGTCAAATATTTCGGCAGGAATGTCGCTAGAAGGCTAGCTTCTAACGGGACACATATTACAGGCGTGTGGTCCGTTCATGTTTTTAGTGTCTGAAGGATTTGATTTGATTTGAAATTTGATCGACATCGTGGGGGTGATGTTCAACGACACGATCGAATGTCGAAGAGTAAGCCGAGTTGGATGAGAAAAGCCAAATAGGTCTTATTGCACTGCAAATCCACTGTAAAACCAAGCAAAACGATGGTACTGCCTATGATCGCTTTCTCCACAAGGCCAGTGTAACATAAACAAACAATTATAAGAAATGCAAATCTGATGCGGGACTGGTCAAGAACAATGTGCGAACTCGAGAACATATTTTTGGCTTATAAATTGAAGAGGCTATGTTTCCGATGTTCTATTTGTAATAGAAAACAACTTCTACCAAAAGATTCATGGCTTTTGACTTTATTGATATCATTATTATTACGGCATTTGAAGCGTCAAACTGTACCCAAACTCAAAATAACATGTCCATGAGTTCGAGTCACCAGCGAATTGTCACACTTACTTGTACTACAATAACTAGATTTGGGTGAACTCGCCGTCGCTGTGCTTTGAGAATCCGTGTAAAGCTTTTTTGCTCATACACTAGCCTTGAACAGATTGTTTCAAGTAAGCCTCTTGTATTCTTTCTTGCTCTTCCACTGCGGTTCTTCGTACCCGACGCCATAGCAAACTTATGTGTAATGTATCGCTACCTGCTTAACTTACCAAATATCTAATAAACGACCGATGCAGAACAAAATATCCTGATCTTAATTATATAAGATAATCAAACTCCTCATACCAAACAATAACTGCTGAATAAACTGGATAGATGTCCTGGATTTTGAGGGATTGAACAACGAGACAAACCAATGACTCAACATTTGAGGTTTCGTATCATACGAAACCTCGGGTGATGCGCGCGTTGCATCCTGGTCGACAGAGAGTCTTTAAAGCCTTCAGAATGAATCAGATTGAGGTATTCTTTTGCAATTGCGCTTCTAACAAGTGTGTTAATATTACTATCACCTAAAATTAGGCACTTTCGCTTAGACAAAAGGATGGCATGTAGAATTTCTTCAAATTGCTCGAGAAATTCACGTTGAGATCTGCCAGGAAGATTATAAATAACGCCAATTAACAAGTCATTTGTCTCTACCCAGATATTTTCAATACAATCCATCTTTAAATCATTTCTGAGAGGATAATCAAAGCTTGATTTTAAGTATAATACAACCCCGCCCCCAGTTGAAAACAAGCGATTGGGCCATTACCATATTATAACCCTGAATGTCAAAACAGTCTGTATCAACTTGAGGCGCGATCCACGTTTCTGAGCAAGCAATTAGATCGAACTGAATGGATATGGTATCTAGAAAAGTACATAGCTCATTATAATGTTTGTTTAAGCTTCTAATGATTACATGGAGGGCCGACAGTTGCGGTCGGACTACGCTAGATAGTTCATTTAACTCCTCAATAGTGTATATACCATGATCATTAAAAGATTGTATGTTTAAATCTGGGTCAT
>BLFK01001048.1:2136907-2149407 GCA_014634185.1 Astreopora myriophthalma | reverse complement strand
TTCACTGTGAGTTGCTAGGGCCTGTTCCTCGATGTTTTGCATGACTATTACAGCCACAACAACGGAAACAGGGGAGCCCATGACTGTTCCGTGCAGTTGTTTGTAGTGTTTACCGTTGCACTGAAAGTAGGTTGAGGTCAAACAAAGGTGCAGTAAGTTCATAAGGTCGTCTGTGAGTAATGGCGGTTGGTAGAATGATTTGTTGATGGCGGTCTTAGTAGAGTAAGTATTAAAGTCGACAGCTGGTTTACTAACTTAGAACAAACTACCCTAAATCGCTGTCAACCACTTCCCGCACCTTACAAACGATTACTCAACCGAAAACAGTAGCTCATTATGCATGTTTATTATACAACTACATACATACATACATACATACATACATACATACATACATACATACATACATACATGCATGCATACTTTTTTAGGGCACACCAACCATTTGATTTTGAGGTGGGCTGGGGGGGGGGGCGTAAGCTGTGAAAACTGGGTTAGTCTGGTGTATGTGTGTGTGTGTGTGTGTGTGTGTTTCTATTGAATTGGAATTTAATCATTATAATTAATAATTATATTGAGTCTAACCCCACTGACAAATCAGAATATTTTGCGACTACCAAGCCCAATAATTGTTTATTGTAAGTCCCTTGGTCAGTTTCCATCCCACACTTTGTGCCCACCCCATAAACCTAATCCCACACTCAAGTATAAATTAAACCCTGCGCCAGCCTAGCATTGTGACCATAGGGTGACATTGCTGTGATAACAATGGGGGTGACAGGCCTACACAGTTCCCATCCACGTGTAATAGCCACCTCAGAGTTTGGCCTGAGCGAGCACAGACGTCCCAAGCTCACGTTAAGAGAAAGGGAAGAATTAATTATCTATTTATTCTGTATTCGAAATTTTTATATTTTAATTGAATGAATATGTAATAAAGGTTGAGGAGGAATTCTTAAAAAAAAAATATCTATTTATTCACATAGGTGTCACGGCTGTGCGAGTTGGAACCTGACCTTTCATCTTACGCGGTGTTAGGTTACACGAAAATCCTCGCGCATTACGCTAAAAATGAGCATTTTCCACCGCCGATTCCATGATCCGTTCTTTTTACGGACCTTGTGATATCGTGGTCGGACACGGCCGCGGAAGAGGCTTAGGCCCAAGGTCAAATTTCGCGCTACCCAGGGTGGTACAGTCAATTAATGTACATTAATGAGTTCCGAGTTGAAAACGGTCGAAACCCGAGTGTGCAGCCTTGACTCAGACGTATACAAAACATGGACCCCAGGTCCATGGCCCCCTTCATGGACCCGGTCCATGGACCACGCCTGTGGACCACCCATCATTTTGTAAATTCAATACGATTTACAAGCAGAAAAATCTTTAGATGAAAGAGAGAAGTGATCCTCGCACTTAACTGGACAATTTAAGCAGGAACCCAGGACTGAGAGCGAACAACTCCCATACTAAGCAGAAAGTGCGGCGATGGAATAAATCAAAGCCGTCGTTAAAAGAAAAATAAAAGAAACGATACATCTTAAATTGCGCAGTTCTTTTATCCGCAAATGGACTTCAGTTTTCAGTAAAAGGAACTTTGACATTTTAAAATCGTTTTTGAGGTATTTAGCGAATGGTATACTTATTTTACACAATACGCTATTTGGAAGACAAACTTTAATAAACAGTATTAAGGGGAATAATTTGCATTGTCCATACTTATTCCAATGTAATAATTTTCAGTTTTCTTAGAATATTAATACAACTGCGACAGAAAGTCAAGTACTTACAACCTGTAATTAAAAAAAAAATGCATGTATTTTGAAGATCCCCTTAAGCCTTAGCAATGTATCAGTTTTTCGCGAAAAAGAAAAGAACTTTCCAGTTTGGTTTTCAGTTTCCACCTGTAGGGAACAATTTTGTTTTTGCTATATTTGTGAATTTGGCAGTTGCAGTTGCTAAATTTGTGCTTGCTGAGGGCTCTTGTGCCTTTCTTCTTCCTTGTTATATCCTTTTCTATATTTTGCAATTTTCGTTATCAACCTTATTATCAGTCACAGGTTAATTTTACAAGGGCCCTCTTTGCCTTTCGCACTTCAGTACCACCAACATTTGAGGTCTGCTTTGTTCATGTGGGTCGGTTCGCAACATGCGTAAACGAACAGACCTTTTAATTTCGTGTTACGCATCTTCTTTGCGCGAAACGACTGTGGATTGCAAGTTGAGCATTCGAATGCAACGCGAACTATCCGAAAGTAGTGGCCCCTTTTGACTTCAAAATCCGAAAGTAACGGGTGCTGTTACTTTCGGAATTTTACGGTATTTGCGATTTTTGCTAACAAGCTACTTGCGTTTTCGCTTTTCCTATCACACTTTGCTTGTCTTTTCCTTTGTTATTCTTGTATATTTTTGACGCGGACCTATACTTTGCCTTTGCAGGCAAAATCCTCGTTCCTTTTCGTGTCGTCCGATCGAGTATCGGCCGATGCATCGACCGATACTTTACCGATACTTGACCGACGGTTCACCGATATATTGCCGACACACTGCTGATGCTATCGCGACCGACTGTTGGTCGATCTCTCGACCGAAGGTGATCCAATGATCGGTCGACACGTCGACCATATAGAGGCTGATGCTCGACCGACACTCGCCCGCTACTCGACCGATACTCGGTGGATACATCGACCGAGATATCGACCGTCAGTCGACCGTCAGTCGACCGACATGTCGACCGTTACCATCGATCGAGGACCCCTATAAGACACAAGATCCGCCTTTTCTGGTTTTCTGTTATCGACTTTCCTCTTCTTGACCGACGCTCCACTCAAAAAAATATTCGAAAACCATGGAATCATTGATATCTTCCATCTGAGAGAAAAAAGATAACTTGAAAAGTGATAAAATTAACTCTGGAAGAAATGTTTTGACTCGAATAACGAAGCATCGATTGCTTGACTCCCCCCACTTCCGCGTGTTCATATATATATATATATTATTTTATTTATTTATTTATTTATTTTCCATTTCGCGGACTGGAATAGTTTGTAGACAACTCATACTGGTAAATAAGCATAAAATCAACCACTCACCTTGATTTTACTGAGAAAACTTTATGAAAAACGGTAATTTTTTTTTTTCACAAACTAGCACAGCAAAACTCTGATCGGTCACTCTCACTCCGAAGCCTCTAAGTTCATCACGCACTTTATCCTGATTACCCAGCATGCACCGTTTTGCCGAAAGGGTCCATAAGAGGATATTGACAAAGTCCGTAGATGATTACACCAAGAACTGGAGTAAACGTGAAGGTTATCACGTCCTAAACTAGCCAAGAATGGCTGTACTAGTTACTGCGAAACTGTTCTAGAGAGAACAGGTGTTAACTGCCTGTGGATTTCAAAAATTCGTTAGATGTTATTCGCACACTGGCGGCCGGGAAAAACAACTTTCGCAAAATCACGTGAGTATTTGGGACTTTTCTCCTCTTTATACAAGCTTACCGCATCCAAAACTTGAAAATCAACTCCATGATCTACTGGAAAGAGTGTTTAGCATCAGAGGGAAAAGCTTCATTGCAACCAACAATTTCAACACTTTCTGCACTAATTAATGATAACAAGTCTACGAAGTACTTTTACTTGTCCTGAACAGAAATGTGCCAGACTATTGATTTTCTTAAAAATGTTTACGGCCGATTCGGAGACTCAGTTTTCCGGCAAGTTATTGGTATACCAATGGGCACTTATAGCGCACCCTCGTTAGCTGATCTGTTTCTCCACACCTTCGAGTAACATTTCATGCTGAGGACATTGAAGCAAGATATGACAAAAGCCGTCCAGTTTAGCAACACCTTTCGGTATATCGACGATCTATTCAGTGTCAACAATGACACTGACTTTGGAAATTGAATCAACGCCATTTACCCGTCGGAACTGGAACTTAAGGACACAAACATAACGTTAAGTGAAGTGTGTTGCCTTGACACGACAATCAACCATGGCGACAGTAGCGCACCTTTGCAAGAGAGATGACTTCGCATTTCAGGTTGTCAATTTCAGCACATGGACAGCAACATTCCCGCCAAAACACCCTATGGTGTTGGTACATCTCAGCTAGTGAAATATATGCAAGAATTTGCCCATCCAATGTGGACATAGACTTCGCCGGCTTTGTCGAGTCTTCATCAACAAGGCTTCAAATCATCTCTGCTGCTTAAATCGTGCAATAAATTCTTCAAACGCCACAGTGCTATCGTTGAAAAGTATGGGCTACACTACGGGAGATTAGATTTGCAATTCAGGGTTAAAGCCTCTGCCGTATCCTTTCTTAATTTAGGTTCCTAATAACATATTCTGTCGTAGCTGTAGCTTTTGTTTCTAAATGTGCTGGTCGTCACGATAAGCTCGCATAATTAATTATTCGGGATACCTGTAAGGTATGCTGAATCATAAAATACCTTGGGTTTTGCAGCAAAATGCACAATAGAAACCACGTGGCGCTGATTTTATAGGCTAAGGCAAAGCAATACATCATCAAGAGGGACAACAGTGGGAGGTCATTCCAGCTCATTCACGATTGCACCATGTTTTGTTCTGGTTTCATTTGACGATTGCAACATAGCTTGAACTGAAAGTGAAGAATGATCATCGCAGTTAATTTTCCAATTTCAGCAATTGGAAAGGAGAAGCCTGAAAAAATCAGGGGTCTGCAGCGAAAGGCATCTGCGTTTGTATGCGTTTCGACCGTTCAAAGACAAAAGCGATTCACCATTTAAGACAGCATCCTCAGTAATGCAAGGTTAAGGTCAAACCCACCCTAAGTGGGTCTGGGGGCATGCTCCCGCTGAAGATTTTTGTTTTTGAGGTCCTCGGAAAAGGCATTTCCGCAGGAGCCCATAACGCGTTGCGTACGACTCCCATACTGGGGCTACGTCACGACGTTTTTACAGACCAAGCTATTTATAGATAGGTTTTTTACCCCGGAAAAGTTTAGTTCCAGCCAGAACGCTTCCTAACAATGCAAGGCTTCTGATTGGCTAGCAAGGCTCCTGTGGAGGACCAAAAGCTCCTTTGGGAGACTGAATTCGTGGGAAAATCAATCTAAAAATAGCTCGGTCTATGAAAACGCCGTGACACAAGTATATTGAAGGTTATGGGCTCCTGATGTCCGTGATTCTGAGCACACATTTCCAATAAAATGATCTAAGTGCCAAATATAGCTACCATTTTCTGAGAGGGGATTACAAATCTCGCTTTCTGGAAAGATTGTAAAATTAAAATTGCTCCTGAATTGATAAGAATCAGTGACACAAGCGGTTCGGAATAAAAAGTCTGAGTGCTCCGGACCTCTCAGGTTAGATTTCAAACCTTAGAATTTCGAAAGAAAGAACCGATTGGTGTATCCTTTTGAAATTAAGACCAATGTCGTAGCCCAAAGGCGGGCTCCGGAACCTCTGGAACCCTCCCCTGGCTACGCCCATGAACCTCAAGTCTATAATGTGTTATATTATTTTGCTTTACGTTGTGTTACCGTTTCGTTGATTGTTATGTTCAATCCTTGGTGCATGTTGCCACATTGACCACATTTTTAAGTTGTATATATCGAACATCATGATGTTTAGGACTGTCTCGAACACGGTTCTAGTTCTAAAACATTTTACGTTATTAACAGAGGGAGATGATTGTGATGTATTTGAAAAAATCTGCACAATTATCTGTAACTGGTAACGCCGGGTGGCGGATATTAATTGAAAACATGGTTTCAATGAAGGAATGCAGGTAGTTTATTTACTTTCGTTGTGTACTAGAAGACTCGTTTGCGGAGACCCATTAATTGACTCTGACATTACTGAGAACCGAGCAGTTTTACAGACATGGATAGCGAATCAGCTGACACACTAACGAAACTTGCTCGAACATATATAATTGAAAATGTACCGAGATCATCCAGATTACGTGATTTTTGTGTCTGGTCCCAAACTCAAATCCACATAATTCCGCTCCGGTGATGATGGTGATAATAACACACGCACGCACCTCATTCAAACTAAAAGTGCTCTATGGCTAAGTCCTGTGCTATTTGTAAAGGGATGTTAATTGCTGTGCAAGGAGACTCCCAGTTAAGCGTATTGGTGATGTTTTTGGAGAGTGCATGCATTAAGTCCATGAAAAGAACCAAGGTGTAAATATTCTAATCATGCAACAGCTACCCTGATGCGGTTAATGAAAATTCTGCGCCACGAGGTAACCCGAATAAATGCTTACTGTAGTTACCATACGCATATGCTGTGGACCTACAATATGTTAAAGACCACGTGGCTTTGTTTTCTCCCAGGAAAAGGGTAATACGCCATTTTTTTTAAGTTTTACCGCGTGTCGTGCAACAGTCGGTAAGTTGAGATCGTTCATGATTTGTCGACGTCTTTCCCAGCTCATTAGGCTTTTGTACGTACCTTTAGAAAACCTGCTACCTGTACACTGGAAACGTAATTGATTTACTGAGGAAAATACGAGTTCTCGACTACGACAAGATTTGTTGGGTTTGATTTGGAACCTACGTAGGCGCGGCCTGCGTAACACTTACAGAGCGTCCTGTTTTGCATGAGTTATCTGTGCACGTGTTTTTCGGATTTGCGTGGTGTGATAAAAATCCGTTGAGTCCACATGGCGCTTTTGTGCGTGGTATCAACATTATACTGCTCTCTTTCAGTTAGATGCAGTCCTGCGGGCGCATCTTTATTTGTGATGTACGCAATTCCAACGGGACAGACTATAGATCGTTTTCACATGACCTCTCTGCAGCCATATTGGTGTACCTAAACATCCTTTGGGGAATTGAAGTCCATTTTTATGCAAATGTTTCCTTTTGTTTCAGTAAATCAATATGGCCGCTGGTCACGTGAGTAAAATGGATCTATAATTGATAGTTGCCGAAACAAAATACATATCTAACGGCTGTAACTCTTCATCAGTAGGATGCCTAAAAAGTGTGCAATTCCACAATTGGTTTCGGCTCCATAGCGCATTAAATCCTATACCAATTGTAGAACATTTCAGGAGGAGCCACCCACGATGTGAGCACAGTTACTAAGGAAAACAAAGCAAAAAAAGGAGATAAACACAACAGACGAGGAGTACGCGTCAAGAAGTAAAGCACGCACACCCAACAGTGATTAATAATTCGAATGTGATTTAGTGTGGTCTGTACTTTTATAGACAACAATATTCGTCATCAAGGTGGTCAAAATGTTGTGGACTCACGAGGCGCAGTCGAGTGAGTCCACAATGAGAGTACAGACCACGCAAACCACATTCGATTTTTTTTTTTACCGGAATATCAACGTCAAAGGAAATGTTTATTTCAGAGCGTGACCAAGATCGTGACCAAAAGAAAGAGTAGGCGTTGTCTATAACTTTCTCGCAATCTGATAGCTTTATTTCCCAAAATGAGCGTTTCTGATTGGCTATTTTTCAAGAGAAAGCTACCACAAGAATTTTGAATTGAGTTTAAAGACTGCAAAGTTCAACGCTCCACCAGTTAGCAATGTACATGTAGAAACAACAGAACACAATCCGAACGAAAATGGAGGATAAGTAACTGCTGTGGACCGAGTTAGCCAGGAAGAAAGACCGATTCAACCGGATTGAACCAAAGGTATAAGCATTTATTCTTTCCTCGTGCCTCGTGCTCTTCGCTCTAGCAGTCAGGCGTTATTGTCTGAGGGGATCTGGGTTCTAAAACACAACAGCAACAACCACAATAATGTCACCAGAGCAAAGGCGTCTGGGTAAAGAAAGAGTCCGCTTGCCACGGTGCACGCGACTCACTATTTAATCCCAAGAATAAACACAACAACAATGCCTAATGGCGCTCATTCATAATAAACAATCTTGTTGTAACCTTTTACTGCTTTGTTTTTTGTTTTTTGTTTTTTGACGATGTATTTGCCTTCGATTGTGCCAACAATCCACTTTGTATTTTCTTCGTCCACTTTGTTTCTGCGCAAGTTATAATTGTTGTTAGGTCCTCATCTGTTAGCAATGTACATGTACAAACAACAGAACACAATCCGAACGAAAATCGCAGATAAGTAACTGTTGTGGACCGAGTTAGGCGGTAATAAATACCGATTCAACCGGGGGTGGGCGTTGGTTAGGATGGTTGGCGATGAGGTATGAGCCAATGGTCTGCGGCGTAAACTCCGAAAATTCCTTTGGCGATGGTAGCGAAGAAACAAAAGCTAACAATAACACTGAAATTATCAATAACCGAATACACGTACCCCTTCCCACAATCTCGCAACACTCCACCACAAATTACAACAGCTAATGTTTATTAAGTATGTAGAAAATAAAAACTCTATATTAACACTATTAACACTAAGTAAACTAATTCAAACTACAAGTATGACTGTTACTACAAGTTCAACTAAACCTTATATAAAACTAATATCCTATTTACACTAAATATCTACAATTAAGACAGTTCAGTTCTTCACTTTCCTGAGTCTTGCTTCCCAAAACAGTTTAACAACCACCAACCCAAATCCGCTCACCTACCAGTCAGTCTTCGTTTAAAAGCTCTCTTTCTTGGCTTTTATTGTGCAACGTTAACTGAATGCCGCTCTCTCTCGTTTGTGATTTTGCTTTGTGACACTTTTCGTAGCTTCCACGACTTTGAAGGGCTTTCCACGTTTCTCTAGTATCAGTCTTTTCAGCAGGCGTAGACAAAGGAGTTTCGTCTTTGAGTTCAAACCATCTCCTGGCAATGACTCTTTGTCAGAGCATTTGCCGCTAGTGTCTTTCTCAGTGCCTTCAGTCGATCCTTCCTTCACTATTTCACTCAGCGAACTTCTTACTTTCGTCAACAGTTTCCAATCCCTTTACAACACGTTACTTACAAACTATTATTTACGGTACCAATTACGGTTTACTACAATGATACGTTAACAATAAGTAATTAAAACTAAAGAAACACACTATACAGGTAAGAAAACAAGGAACAAAGAAAAATAAATTTAAAAGGAATTTCATGACATGGTCACGCGATTTATCCGACTATACAAGCTAATTCTGATCAGGCAGGGTTTTTTTTTCAATAGTTAAGAACAACTGTAGAGTAACTAGTGATTCAGTACATGCATCGTCTATCACCCGTTCCGCCTTTAGAAATGCAGTCACGTTCAACTTAATCGATCCTAAAATTAAAAAGGGAGGTCACAGGTGGTTGCCGTTATTTTGAAACTATTTCTTCAAGCTAGGAATATATTTAAACCTAAACATTTTGCTGTACTTGATGTGGAGCTTGATGTGGATTTATTAGTGATATCCCGTTGAAGCCCTGATTTTTTCAGGCTTCTCCTTTCCAATTGCTTAAATTGGAAAATTAACTGCGATGATCATTCTTCACTTTCATCTACAACCGCAGTTCACATATGAATTATTTCATATATACTTCACAAGAAAGCGACAATACTTCACGTCACCACATCATAGTTCCTGTTTCTTAAAAAGTCACTATTTGTATTGAAGCTGTCAGAGTTTCGAGTTGTTCTAACCGCGACTACGCAGGAGCCTTATTCCTAAACATGCCAGATTGTTATCTTGCCACAAGTTGCGTGTCGATCACCCATCGTTGCGACTACTTTGTAGTGCTTGTCTTCTACCTTGCAAGACCTTAAGTGCCCCCAGGGCCCCTTTCACCCAGCTTCGATGGAATCTCCTTTGCTTGTTCCGCAGCAAACAAGGTCATAGTTGCTTCTAGCCTTGGGTGTTATTCCCAGTGTATCCCGAGGGTCCCAATGGGGTAGTGCCTTTTACGGCTAACGGTTAATATTTACGCTTTTTTACGGCTAACGGTTAATTTTTCTCCGTTACGGCTCACGGATCTGTTAAAAATTAATTACCATTCTTTAAAAAAGTTGAAAATTAATTTTCATTGTTGTAAGGTCTCAGAACATTCTGGTAATATATAGACTGGTATTTTACAGTTATAATAAGTGCACTGTTATGTATGGCAAAACCGCTGACCAATGAGATTAAAAAACCGCGCTTTATGAGCCGTTGTTCAACATGGCGTTCATGTTGTGATATATGTAACAGCACATTTAAATGGCTCATGAGCCGGCGAAAACGTATCTATGAAAACGCCGTCGAACTACTAAGCATTTGGCTTTAATTATGAAGAAAATACAAAATTCCAAAGTCCAGTGGTTTTGCTTGACGATTGCGAAAGTACGACCACTCCGAGCACGTGCCAAACCTGCGCGCCCGCTGCGTCGACATTGCAAATGAAAACACGCATGCAGGCTATTTTATCGTTAATTTATTGAAACTACTTACCGTTTAGCTCGGTCTCTCCATCTGAAGCAAGCAAGACGGGCAATTCCAGCTCCAGCTGCTGCTGGGTCGATATGTCGAGATTTTCTGCCAGTTTTGCCACCAAACTTTGCGAGGCGGTAAAGTTTCAGGTCAAACGAGCCTAACCCGAACTTCTTGGCTTTGTCGTTTAGTCCAAGAAAATCTATGACGTTTATTCTAAATGAAAAAATGATCTGTGTTCTTCCTCAGTTTTTATCCTCGCTTTATATCTTTCAATGGGTTTTTCTTCACCACTGCGATAGAAACTAATAACAGCTTTGACTACGGCCATCGCATCGACATCGCAAAGTGGTCTGAAAATAATAAGAGCTGTCAAAACGTTTGTCAACTGGTGCAACGGACACCGTTGGCGTTCGACAAACACTTTTCATACTTCCGGTTTGCTGAATAGTGAGAGTATCGGCTTTCTTACTCGCTATATAAAGACTCGTAAATCAGAAATTCAAGACCCATTAAGTCTTCTTACGAGACCTTAGACTTTTATTTTTCACGGCCAGAATTTTTTACGGTTAACATTTTTTACGGCTAACGGTTATTTTTCTTCAATTTTTACGCCTAACGGCTAGATTTTTGGACGTGTTACGGCTAACGGCTAACCTCATTGAGACCCTCTATCCCAGGACAGATGTTCTTGAATAGGTTTTGGTCTGGCAAGCGGAGTTTAGACTCAGAGGTTAGCATCAAACCAATGAAGTTGTCAGAGTAATCAAAATTGAACGGACAATCCAACATTATGTGCAAGTTAGTTTTCTGTTGAAGTCGATATGTAAGTGATGCCACTGGAGCCAGTTGCTGGCCAGCTGCCTGCGTTATGAAACAGACAATCATCTTGTTTCATGGACTGGATGCACGGCTCAGGAGGAACCTTTAGTTTGCCCCAATGAATGTACCATTTTCGAAGCTCAATATTGTGCTTTGTTCCATTGCAGATGTTCATTTCATTCCGTCTTCCTCCTCCTTCAGCAGCGAGACCAAACAAAGTCCACCCTTGTGCGTCGAGGCCAGCCACCTTGTATCGCTGCCCCCGCAGCCTGCAATGCAGGAACAATCGCTGCCGCCATATCTTTGGAATTCGTAGGGCGAATTTTTACTCATTCTCGGCCAACAAGACTGTTCTTTGTAGCTTACAGAGCGGAAAAACTTAATGTGTGATATATATAGGCTGTGATGTTATTACCTCGAGGATTGTAATGCGCATGCGCGCGATGAACAAAGGGTCGAGAGATTAAAGCGTTGTGTTTACCAGGCTGTTTTTGTGCCTTTCTTGCTATAATTCTGGGGTTACAACAATAGGATTTCATTGCTACTCTGGACGAGACAATAGTGCGAAAATTGGCTGTGAGGGACTTTCAGAGTGGTGTGGGAGTATAGACTTTATCCATACCCTCCTTATCATAGAAGATGATCTAGATGATGAAGATGACGCAGGAGGCACGGGATTAGGGATGACTGAGACCGAGACAGCAGAAACTACAGCCATGGCTGAAACTGTATCTTCAGCTCACCCCAATCCTTCACCAGGCAATCCTTTTGCCGATTGGTGGACTTGTGGTCCTTGCAGGCCAATCCCACAGGCTATTAAAGCTATCCCTCAAAACAATAGACGTTTCCGAAAGCTTCGTGCGAAATGGAATTAGACCTTGTGAAATAAATTTATTAATAAAATGTGCAGCTGGATTCTGTAGGTTTCAATATTACTGAAGTCATCATAGAGTAATTGTGGTTTTGTAAAAGTTCCACTTTCAATGGTCATCAAAGAGACAAGACCATAATGTACATGTCTGATTGTGTTGTTGAAGAAAATATCCCTCCTCCCCCATGACGGTTTTTTTTGGTTTGAACCCACCACTCCTCTAGAAATTCCAGTTTTGTCTTTAAACATTTTGGCTTCTGAGACCCCTTCTTAGGGTGGGTATGGATATTTTCTGGAATGACACATCACTGAAGTAATGTTACATACAGAATCTCCTGTCAGTGCTCACCTTTGGGACAATACACCAGTATTAATTGTAAGGTAACTGACAAAAGCAACATAGAGAAGTTATCGAGTGATAGATGAGAAAAATCAGAAACAGGAGTGGGGGAGGGCTATTGAAATGTTTAACCTTGAGAGGGGGC
>BLFK01001048.1:2118070-2128070 GCA_014634185.1 Astreopora myriophthalma | reverse complement strand
TCAGAGTCGACCAGCTTAACGCGGAACTCAAATAATTTGATGACTAAAGAAAGGTGACAAAAATAATGGTAAAAACGATAAGCTTTAGCTTAACTTAAGAAACGAACGAATCGTTTGCATTCACCTAAATTTCGTAATAAAGAAATTAACGAACCATTTGCGGTCGTAGCCTGCATAACTGCTGAATAACTTGCATGGCTTCTTCAGTTCGCCGTGGAATTCCTGAAAACGGGCCTTCCATTTTGCAAGTATGGAATCGTCGACTTCTGCATTGCGATGCCTTGTTCGAAAATGTTGCTTTAATTCCCTCTGCGAAGAAATTAATATAGCCGTCGCTTTCGAAACACCTACAACACATCGTTTTACCGTTTTCCTTCGCATACGGAAAAGGTCAGTTCGAAAGAGATAAAATTCCTTCTCTTGTCGAACTGCATGTTTTCTTTCCGTCATATTTGTGAATATTCATGAGGACTTCGACCTAGACCCAGCCTCCCCCGGTAATTGGGCGCCATTTAGAAAACAATACATGGCAGAGGCTCCCGCCTTTTCCCCTTCCCATCGTGCCCCTCGCGTCCCTGATTTTTTTATTTTCCCCGTTTTCCTGCCCTTTTCCTCGTTTTTCCTCCGTTTCACCACTGGTGGAGCCATTGCGGAGGAGAGAGCTCCTGCCCTGCATCAAATTTTGCTTGAAGCCACGACTTAAATATCTTTTATTTCAAATAATCACGCTTGTGGTTTCACATTTCCCACTCTGCCTTCAAACTTTCGTTTTCGCCCCGAGCTGTGACGTTTAACTCCATGTCCGGATCCTCCACTTATTGACGCCATTTTGAATTTAGGATACCGGCCTACCTTTTTCAAGTTTGAATGACCGCGCGAGCATAAGGAGACCGCGACCGTGTCTTGTTTAGTGGACTGTTATTGCATGGTACATGCTGATGGTCGTGAGTAAGAAAACTGTAAAGTGGTTATCACGTCTCACCTATTAAACAAAGTTATTTTAATGTATTGAAATGTATCTCAAGCCAAATGGAGTACTCCTGAACTTCTGCACGGCCTCGGAAGACTCCGATTCGGAATAAGCTGCCCTCAGAGTAAATAAATATACGAAATGTAAAAATGTTTGAAATATGTCAACTCGAAAGGCCGACGTTACGCAATACGAAAAATTTGCTTCCTTGTGAGCTCAACTTGCACATTCTCGATGTGAGTGTAAGAAATACTAGTAATAGCTAATTTGCAACTTTGCAACAGTCAGGAATTACTTATAATTAGAATTATGTGGAATTAGTTGAGGTTATTGGAGAATCCCGTTGGATCCCCACCCACGTTTTTGACCTGCTCTCAACTGTGTGGCTTCATAGCTCAGTTGGTAAGAGCACTGCACCGGCATCGCAGAGGTCGTGGGTTCGAATCCCGTTGGAGTCACTTGAATTTTTCAAGTGCACATGAGAGATAATTGCTTAAATTGTCCAGAAAGTGTGAGGATCATTTCTTCAGCTCATGTCTAACCCGCAGTTCATAATCATTTCTTTCAAAATAGTTAAGCTTAAGTAAACAAAAGGACTAACCTCTCTTCTTTCTTTACTTTTGCGTCTTCTTTCGCTTGCATTACGTTTTACCTGGGGCACTGACCGAGGCTTTTAAAAAATTGTAGGAACAGCGTCAGGCTTTTTTTTTGCTTTTGTGTGCTGTTCTGTAGCGATGTTCAGCTTCAAAGCAGTCGTCCGCGAAGTGCTCCGAACAGACAAAAATTTGCACCCGCTTTGGCAAGAAATGTTCGTCATGACCCAGCCTTACCAACCATACCTGGGCAATTTTCTTTTTCGAAATTGGTAATCGATGAAATGATATTCCTCTGTCACTGTCCCTCGGAGTCCTATTGGAGCAAAATGGTGCTGCACAAAAAGGCATGACCAGGAAAATACAAGCAGAAACAAAGAAACAACAAGAAGAAACAACAAGTGTATTCAAATCTTCCCGCCGACTTTGCGCCAAACTTCACGCTGAGCTCTTTGATGTGACGCATACATCGCCCGGCTGCTAAGTTACTTTTCGATTTTCGTGCAACTTTAGACGATGATTTCATACCGTTTGAAAGGCTTTGGAAGCTGAAATTTTGGTGAGTGACTAATTATTGTACTAGCTTAACGTTGGCGAAAAAGTGCCTATTTTTGAGTGAACTTCTCCTTTAACATGCTATGACGGCGATTTGCAGCTCATTTGTTATGCCACGTACTTTTTGGACAAAGGAGAACGCTTGCAGCCGTGGCAACCACTTTTCACGGGAATTACAAAAACTAAAAATAACCTCATCTACGCCTGTGCTGGTGGCGCGGACTGTAACATATGGACGCTCCTACTTATGGGCTCCTGGTAAGGGATAAATTTTGGCTAAGCCCTAATGGGTAAGCCGATTGACTCAAAATCAGGTGCCATTTGTTCGAAGATTGGGTAGCGCTATACACTGAATAAATCACGATCAACTCGATAATTTAATTAGTTTCCATAGCGCTTATCCACTGGATAGTGATTTATATGGTTGATAGCGTTATCCGCCTTTTGAACAACCTAGGCCAGAATAGTAACCTGGGAATAACCAAATACACAAGACCAAGAGATCATGATCTCTTGACAAGACATAATCCCAACAAAGGTGAGGGCACACGCGCCATCCAAAACTAACCCTAGGTAGAGAGAAAGGGAGTGAAGAATTGATCGTGACTTATTTGAAGCAGACATGGAAAGATAGAGGCCTTGTGCCTCGCTTGAATGCCTTGTAGAAGGCCCCATGAAATTAAGTCCCGGATGGTAGGAGTGCCCCAAATGAAATATGGAAAATGTCTCACTTCGCGTAAATACTTTCATTTATTTGTCTTTTGAGAAATAATCTTCATTTCTTCGCAATTTTTGCATTTGATGTAAGCCACATAGCCCATAAACAGAAATCAAAGCGATCTAGATCCTCAGAACAACTATTCTTTGAGCTCAAATTCGGCCTGGCTCCACAACATAGCTTGTCGTTATCAAATGCAATTGCCAAATACAAGAACTGACCTACTACTGGATAGATGAGTTAGCTCTCTGGTCTACGATCCATAGTAGAGGACAATTTGCCTTCTGTTTGCCCTAAGAGGGGAACAAAAGCTTCCTTGTCTCAACATTCCAGTTGACTTTTGGACTACTTTTAAATGGCAAATGCATTGAACTTTAAGACGTTCTAGCTCTAAGCTAAGCATCCATTTGGTTTCCTTCACACGATTTGAAAACCAATATTGCAAGTTAAAACGGGAGTATAAGAATCAAAACTTTCTACTCTTAATGCTATTGAGTTTGTGTACATAAAACATACCTCGTGTCATTCCCTTTTAAAGTCCATAAAAAACGTTACCGCGCGGTGGCGAATTCACAAGCGAGAGCTGGTGTCCGCCTTAGGGAATCGAATGTTCCACGAGTATTCCAGTAATCAGTTATGCTCAAATACTTTCACTCGTACTGTCGCCCGTACTCGCTTTTTCTAATTATGCAACCTTGTGATTGGTTAGTCTCTGGTATTTAGACCCTCCTTGACCCTTGAGTATTCACTCACGCTGCGATCCACGCAGTTTATACTTCAGCATATTTCCCACCCTCCCACCTAGATTACTGCAGTTGCTTTTTTTTTCGTTCATAGGCCGAAGGGGTGCCTCTTACGAAGGCTTCCGCTGCTTCAAATATGGAAAACACGGTCACTGGGCCAGAGATTGCCCGAGCTACCTTCTGGCCACGAGGCCACAGTTATCAGTCTTTTAATCACAACTCCTTACCAGGACCTTCCTACAACAAGCCAACAGGAATTCAGTCAAGCCAACCAGCTATCAAGTATTGAGGAAGGCAGTGTAGGTACAAGAAAGTGTAGGAAAATTTGATGCGGAGAGTGGACTACCTTTAAGCGTGAAGGATAATCTGAGAGCTAACATCGAGTTTTGGAAATTTATCGGCGCGCCTTATTTTATCTTATCGATTATTGAAAACGGTTACAAATTACCTTTTGCTAGTTCGCTAGTTACGGAATAGTAAAGTCTGCCAGACTCCATGCCGATTTTGTGGATCAAGCCATCCATGAGCTTGTTCTTTATGGTCGTATCTAAGTAGTTGCTCAGAAACCCTTAGTGGTTAACCCCTTGTCAGTATGAATACATCCATACAGTAAAAAGAGACTAATTCTGGAGTTACGCCACGTAAATAAGTGTTTAGTTAGACAAAGGGTAAATTACGAGGGTTGGAAGGTTGCTCCTGCTTACTTTACAAAGGGTTCATACATGTTTTCCTTCGTGTGTCGCCGTGTTGAAATTTAACGGGAACACCAAACTTTCTTTGGATTTTTATGAGAGCATCGGATTCTAGGGATGACAAATTTTTTGTAATTGATAAAATATGAGCGGGAGACCTTTACGGGCATTTAAGGCACCGTTTACACGAACGCGGTTTCATTTCTAACCGTATCGTTTTCGATGCGGTTACGCCTTCTGTTTACACGACACCGATCGAAACCGTTGCCGAAACCGGGTCGATTTGAAACCGCTGCCAAAAGTGGAGCGTTTTCAAAACGATACGGTTTCATCTGTCGTGTAAACGACGAAACCGCATCGATTTGAGTACGATTACCATTTTGGCGCGAAATTTGCTTTGTTCGATTCAAAATGGTGGATTCTTTCTTTAATCGTACCCAGATCGCTTTGGTCTGTAATGACTTCAGCATGACGTAAAGAGTACGAAATCGGTTCCGTGTAAACACTTCCAAACCGCATCGATTTCGATGCGCTTTCGAAGTCGTGAAACCGTATTGATGTGAAACCGCGTTCGTGTAAACGCAGCCTAAAACGTCGAGCCGCAGGCGAGCCGTTTTAAATGCCCATAAAGGTCGGACGCGAATATTTTATCTTACCTGTGAAATGAAACCGTGACAATAGGTTGTGTTTGTCATGTTAATCACGCGGGCGTGGAGTTGTCCCTTAGGACTTTGGAAATATTCAGCATTGAATTTAGCAATTCATTTTCGTTTAGCTATTGTTGTAGAAACATAGCTGGTCGGTTCGCTCTCCAAAGAGTAAAGAAGAGGAGGCCTCTCCAGTGTCGGAAGCCACTCCGAAAGCAACACAATACAACACTAAATGGGGTAGAAAAGTCTTCGAGGAATGGCAGCAGCGACGGCAAAATACATGTGCAATGTTAGAAGTTGTTGGAGTGGCCGAGCTGAACTGCGAAGATGTTGAAGATCTGACCGTTCCACTAGAGCACATGTCTCCACATACGCTAAACATTTGTTTGAGCAAGTTCGTTTGTGAAGTTGCAAAACAAAATGGAGAGCGCTATCCTCCCAATTCGCTGTGTGTGTTGGTTTGTGTAATCAAAATAAACTAGTAATTGATTAATAAACTTTGTACAAATTTACAGGACTGGTTTTTATTAAAGTTAAGCATACTAATTAGGCGAGTTAGAAATCTTTATGAAATTTAAGTTTACTGATAATTCAACTAATTCATAATTCATCGACCCCTGCCTTTCCCTGCTACCTTTTCAAACCCTCCCCGTGCTTTCAGACAGTTGATTTGTATTGGGGTTTACAGAGGTGCACATATTACTCTAATACTGCCTGATGATTGGTCATAACTCTTATGAATTGTTCATGAATTTTACAAGTATTTAACGTTCTTCCGTTTGGTTGATCCATTGCCCATTCTCTTTACGAAGCTCTTGAAACCCTTCGAAAAACGCTGGAGATTACAGGGTAGCTGTATAGCCATTCTCCTAGATGACTTGACATTGGGTCGTTTTCTAGATGGCTTGGGTCGAGCTCTCAACATGTGAGGACGCGTTTCTTTTCGCTCCCGAATTTTTGATTTCATTGCGGGATTTTTTGTACATGGGAGATTTCTTAAACTGTCCGAAAAGAAAAAGAAGCCCAAGCGCTTGTAGCGTCGAGAAACAAGGAAGATGTTAAGAAGCAACTGAAGCTCACTCTATGTAAATTAGAAAGTCTGGAGACTAAACTTGAAACAGTGATAGAGAAAGTAAGCAACCCAAAGACTACGGTTAATAAGCTTGAGGATGTAGTCGATAAAGTACAAGGGGACGCCAAGAAGCTTATAGATGACTTCTGTGCGATGGATAAATGAGTATCCTTTCTCAGCAGTGAAGTGCAGGAGTTAAGAAGTAAAGAAAGAGTTCACTTGGGGAGAATTAAGGGCCTAGAAGACTAAATTATGTAACAAGAGCTATATAATCCGCGCGAGAATCTTCGCTTTCTTGGAGTTCCAGAATCGATGGCAGACGAAGAATATACGAAAGAAGTGATTTATCAACTCCTGGAGAGAGAGCTTGGGATTGAGGAAGTGAGGAAAATTGAGTTCTAAAGAATTCATAGGATAGATAAGAGGTCAAACGAGATAAGAGCTATCATAACGCGTTTTCTACGTTTCAAAGATAGAGAATGTATCCTTAAAAGAGCGAAAGAAATGAGCCGCTCGCTAGATTTCAGGGTGCTTGTGGATTTACCAAAGGAAATCAGGGATAGAAGAAAAGCAGAGTGGTCCAAGCTGAAGAGGGCCAGGGAGGAAGTCAAGACCGGATACTTTAGCTGGTGCGAGCCGGGTAAACTTTATATCGATGGAGTGTTCGTTCCGACATAAAGGACTGCCAATATATTTATTTAGGGCTTGACATATAATATTTTAACATTACCCTGAGTCTCACACTGAGTTCCGAAGACAGACAAAGTTTTATTTAAATCTAAAGAAAAGCTTATTTTAATGTGCAACTAATCCTACTACTTAGCGTATATGTCTGCATTTACTTTGAGGTCAATTTAAGCTTATTTCGCAACCCTTTTAATCATTTTTCGGTAGCAAAGAAGAATTTATTCAAATTCGTTTTTCCTTACTTAGTCCCAAATCTCAAAGGTCGTAATTTACATATTTTTTGTTGCACGGCCTCTTAAAGAAGTATGTGCTTGTTTAGTTTAATGTTGATATTTGTTGGTGTTTTCCGTTTCATTTCTTATTCATATTGTTTGTCTATGCGTGCTGCTATTGGTGTTTATTTGGTAAACTCTACTTGCCGTTTGCGTTTTACAAGGAGTGATGACATAAGCTTTTCTCACTTGAATCGGATAGCTTCATCTCTGGGATATGGGGCGAAACAATAAATTTTAACCTTTTGTCATTAAATGCTCGTGGACTTCGCACTTTTGATAGAACGGAGGGCAAGATTTCCGTACAGGTCCCTACTTCATTAAGCAGGCATATTCCTAGCAAAACTCTATTCACGCTCGTTCTTTTTGGAAGAGGCTTAGTAAGAATGTGCATGTATAGTTAATGTAGGGAACTGTAAGGAAATCTTTCCGAAGGGAGGCTTTTGGTTTTAATTTGTTAATTAATAACTGATTTGTTCAGGCTTGTGGTATTTCATAGGAGTAATTCTAGTTATACTCTAGGGGATGGGAAAATCTCCTACACTTCATGTACAGAAATCCTAAGGGATTCCTTAAAACAACTGGCCTTCAACCCGGATGGCTACGGTCTCCATAGCTTAACATCAGGTGGGATAACATCCGTCAGTTTCGGAAAGGCTGTTGAAGCTCCATGGCAGATGGAAGACAGACGCTGCCAAGGATATGTAGTTTGAGGAGAGTCTTGATAATAGGCTACAAGTAACAAAGTTCCTGGGGCTTGAATTTAGGTGGCTGTAGTTCTTATATCTGTATTGTTTATCGCTTCCTAGTTTCGTGTATCAGCTTATTGCTTATAGTAAAAGAATGATGCGAAATTGGAACTGCATTTGGTTCCGCTTGCGAATCCTACCATATTTCTTGTCTGTTTGGTTATTTTGCGGGAATTGAAGGGTAAAATAATTTACGTTTGGTTGAGCGAAGCGAATTACAACGTAAGTGGTGTAGCCTGAAACCAGATGTCACTTTGATCCTACATGGCCTGAAGGGGAAATGCCTGAACGCGGGCAGACTGTGGTCTGCAGCCCAAAAGTGATAACAGAGCTCTTTTTAACTCTGGTATTGTAAAGACATATAATATGGGATTGATAAGTGAGTTTGCATAAAATAAACAGACCAGAATCCAATTTATATTCCAAAAAGTATGGAAGGAGACCGTTTCAAGACTCCAGCCAGGCTGAGAATACTAAATCAAACAGGAAATAACCCATGGCAGCACCAGCAGCAACGATATAGCAGTCACACTGAACATTGTCTTGGTCAGTTTTCTTTCTCTACTGACTGCACCATGGCGCCATGGATGTGTGCCGTAAGAAATTTTAATAGCGATAGCCATGTAACAAACCAAGATAATGGAAAGGCAACAACAAGTCAATGAAAAAAAATGCTATAGAGATACGTCGCGACGGACCTACAACGATCCACAAAGCACACGATAGTGCAGCTGCAAACCAAACGGCCGTAACGGCTGCTCCAAAGATCCACTTTTTGATGAGCCGATGCTTGAATGCACGAAATGTTGCGTGCATCCTCTCCAAAGAAATAGCAGTGAGACTTGTCAGTGAGCCTGTGATAAAGAAGACTGCTGGAGCAATAAAAAGTCTGTAGTATATCCCGCTCGGCAAGTTGATCTTCCAAAAGTAACAAATATATTGTCCAAAACGAGGGAATTCAATGACCAAAAAATAAATGCGTCTGCAATTGCCAAGTTGATCACCAGGTACATGCTTGGCTTGCGAAGACTGCGCTGTTTTAAGTAAGCAATAATTGCAATGATATTCAGCGCTACAATAGCAACAGACTCTGTGCAAAGTACTGTGAGCCAAGCAATACACTCTGCCGAAGAAAACCTCTTGAAACTTGAAGTTCCGTTTAGCTGATGAGCCATCGACCTGCAGAAACAACTGGGGCGATAAGATACCCAATCAGGGTAGAAAACATGAAATGTTAGATTTAGATTTAGTCGCGCTTTCAGTGATGTATTCTCTAATGAGAAAATTATCTCTGGTGGGATCTTCTGATATCGGCGTCTTCTCTCAGAGTCCATAACCAGGAGCGTAAAACCTAAATGCATTCGTGCCACGTCGTTTTCTCGGACCGAGCTATTTTTTAATTGATTTTCCTGCGAAGACAGACTCACATAGAAGCTTTTTAAGTAATCGTAATTCTTGGCGTTGAGAATAGCCCTGATTTTGGAGATCGATTGAAGGCAGTTTTTGTTGGGCCAAACTTTCTTCAATCGGACTCACCCAGACAGGAACTGATCTTTTTGGGTTGCAATGTAATACAATATTTGTCTAAAACTAGCTCGTTTTGAGAAAACGGGGCGGTAAAGGTCGGCCCAGTAGAGAAGTTGTGCGCTCTTGGTTATGAGCTGTTATTTCTCTCCAGGACGTAATGAAAGAAGAGAGCCTTGATAGAGTATGGCATCGTAAGCACCACCGGAGTTTCAGTGGTTTGAAACGCTGGACACGTAATATATCGTGGCCAACTTTCGTAAACTGCGTGATCTCTTAGCCTCAGGTAATCATTAATTAGAATATGATAAACAAGGACTAAAACCTTTCAGGCTTGTTTTGTTTGTTAGCCAGTGTAAGAGAGGAGTAGCCAGCCCAGCTGGCCGTAAGAAAAATGAGAAGATGAAAATAATATACTACATCGTAAGAGCACGGAGAAATGGGTATGGTGCACATGGAAAAGGGCCCAGCGTTGAATAAACCCAAATTGAGCTGAAGTCTAATGAGAAATCTAAATGAATGAAGTCTAATGAGAAATCTAAAAGCTAAACCCAAATTTATAACCTATACTAATAAATTGGTTATCACCACTGAACTCACTGATTGGGATCATCTTGTTGGGTGGCCCTGAAAACCTGTTTGCTTCTGCTTCTAAATTTGCACCCGGTAACTCGAAGGAATTATCCTTTCCCTTCAGGCCATTTTCTAAAAAATTTTATCGTCGACGACTCGAACATTGTTTGTTAAGGAGTGACAAGTCAAAGCCCCGGGGGGG
>BLFK01001048.1:2109145-2114033 GCA_014634185.1 Astreopora myriophthalma | reverse complement strand
CAATTAACCCTATCCTCAGTTTCAGCTACAGTCTAAGCTCGTTCTTGTCCTTAGTCTCATGCTTTTCCCTATCTTCAGCCTCACCCCCAGCCTCAGCCTCTCCTTCATCCACATCCCATCGCGGGGTTATCTTCAACCTTCAACCTCAACCCCATCTTCATCCTCATTCTCTCCCGGGTCGTCGTACCTCACTGAACGAGGTTCAGGATTGGGCAAAAGAACGATAGAACGAACAAAGAGAACAATGGATTTAGCACCTAAAACAATAGAAAGTACGGCACTATACAGCCAATAAAATTTAGTGTTCAACAAGAGGTACGACCTTGCCGTTTTAGCAGATAGCTGAAAAAAGAAACAAAAAAGCACACAAATGCGGGTGAGATGGACTTAATAAATATGCAGCACGCAAATCACATCAAGTCGGTGATGGTTGATAATAATGGCACATTTTTTTTTCAGGTTACTAAATGTGCTAGGAGGAAAGTGTAGTTGAGTATTATGGTTAAGAGGATGTTTTTCTAAGTATGTGAAAAACTTGCATCTCTGACAATTCACAGAAGTCTAGTGTCCAGGGCTGGAAATTGTCTAGTGACTGTGACTTAGGCTTGAGAAGCTGATCAGCTGTGAAGGTCAGATCACATCAGCAAAGAACAGTGGACGGGAATTAGTAACAACTAATGACTGTTTTCCATACGGATCTCGGTTTTGATGTAACAATTAGGGGGAGATGTCACTGTCAATTACACTGTAATGTCTGTGTAAGCTACTTAACAGTTTCTTAGATGTAAATATGTAAAAAGACGCAAATCAGTTTATCTTACCTCAGAATAATGCTGGTAACCCAAACTTTTCCCTACATGTAGTTTTTTTCATCAACTAACACAAGTGAAGGGATCATATCCTATGGTTCACTAGTTATCTTGCAATTTGCAAAATGGTGGTCTTAAGCTGAAACAGGTGAAGTCATCTGTTAACAAGGCCTCAGGGTGTCTGATCGTTGTTACTGTTGCTTTCATTCCACTTTTGTGCATTTTTATGTTGCCAAAGTGGCGCATTACGTTAAGAGTACAAAAAGACAATATTATTTCCTGACACAGCAGTTTCCTTTGTCCTAAGATAAGATTATTCTCTTGAATTCCCACCTACAGTGGTGTATTGCTGTTTTTTCTCCATACATTCTCTCCAATTTTTCCTAATTACAACAAATTGGTACGGTAGAAACTTTGGTCAGCCGCACCTTTACGTGCATATGTTCTGTTTTGTTAGATAAAAGCACCCAAAATTGCATACCATGAATACTTTTTATCGTTTTGAACTTCCATGCAAATCTTTGAATTTCTCCACATGTTGCCCTGATTACCCATGATGCTCAACAGCGTGAACTGGACTATTTTATTCAACTCTAATTTCCAAGTAAAATGACTCTTAGCAAGCAGGCATTCTGCTTATTAAGTTTTTCCTTTCGCTTCTTAAGTATCGGCTTCAGTCAAGTTCTCTCCACCACCTCTTCTGATCAGTTTGTAAGCTAATTAATGTAAGAAACCAGAAGATGATCAACACTGGGTAGTCTTCTGTGAGTTATCAAGGGCCCAAGTTTTTTCTTCTCTGGACAAACAAGTTTTGTAACTTTAATTATCCTCTTCCTGTTTTAAAGCTAACCTTCATCGTCAGAGGTTACTGACTAGGTACGATTTGCTTACCGACTGTATTATGTTTTTTTTTCTCATCGTCTATCCGCTCTCGAGTACATTTTACCAGATGATTATATCTTTACAGCCCAGCTCCAATTGGAATTGGAAAAATGGATGTTTGAGTTTTTAAATTGAAAATTAGTTTTTAAAATGAAATTTTTAAATTAAATTTTTAAATTTAAATTTCAATTAAATTGAATTTTTAAATTGAAGTTTTTAAATTGAAAATTGGGACTGTCAATAATAGAGGGCAAGAATGATTATAACGCAAATTATGTTAGTTTCACGACAAAGTAATGTCAATTGAAAGGTCCACGTACTCGATTGTCTTGGGCTGAGATAAATTAATGCAAATTTCTGGAAAGCGGCTGCTTAATAACCAGAATCAGAAGCAGCTTCTGTGGAAGTCGTGAAGAAAGGCACACACGGAGACCTATTTTCATTCTTTTGACTTCTTGCTGGCTTCTGATTCACGTTTTGCAAGCGCCTGTTCTCCGTTATGGTATGTCACCATCACTGCTGATTTGTTTGTACTCCAACTTCAGGTAAATTTTCTTGTTTGTTTGTTTTTTCTTTTTTCTTTGCTTGTTTGTTTGTTTGTTTTCTTTTTCTTTGCATTTGTTTCTGTCCTATTTTCGTCTACGTCTTTATCATAATCGATAGATACTCTTTATGTACGAAGGTATGTCTTGTAGTGCAGGTCTGGTCTGGTCGTTTACATTTTACAATATATTCCGCTTAGTTACCTTTTAGTAAATCGACACTTGAAAACTCGATTCTAGAGGGTTCCGTACCTCAAGACCAAAAAGATATCTGTCACTCCCAGCACTTACTGTATATGCAACTCAGCGGGCACAATTAAGGGAAAACGAACGGAAACAACGAAAACTTGTAAGATTAAAAAAAAATGTGAATCAAACACTAGAGCAATATCGCATTAATCACGTATGTAGCACCAAGACGGCGCTAAGGAAAAACAACCAAGGATACACAATAAAACTGTCGAAACATTTTACAAAATTATCGTATTCACAAGACTAATGAGACCTACTTAAAATGTCGGACATAAAAACTAAAATGACGGAGGGAAAAAGAGCACAAGTGCCTTTAATATGAGTCTTGCCAATCAAAGTTAAAGTTATGGAAATGGTTCTTGCATGGGTTTTCATTATAGCCAATAGCCCTAGTGGGAAGCCGAGGGCCTTGGAAATTAAAAGCATAAGGAGTCCCATTCTTATCGCTGTTTGTTTGTAACGTTCCCGTCAGCACTAGTCAGTTGTAGCGATATTCAAAGCCACTCCTAGCCGTCACAGTCAAAGGGGGGAAAGCCACGAGAGAACGCTTGTCACAGATGGTCATCGCGCAGCTCTTCGAACGTCCTGCGGGATTCATTATGAAAAAAATGGACCCAAAGAGATAAAAAAAATAAACAATAAACTTGAACCCTAAAAGCAATAAAGCTACGTCCTATAACGATCTAATGAAATTAAAGGTTGTAAAGAGCTGTGTGGTAGCTGGCCACACAGGCCAGTTTGAACGGGATAAGGCCGCCATCCGGTTCTTGATTTTTCATACTCCGAAACGGGGGAAGCAGTTCTCGACAGCTGCAAAATAAATATCATTACTAAAATTAAAACATATATTTTTGGCGATCTAAAAACATCTATTTTTGCAATCTTTAATATTTCTGACATTTCTTATTTTTGCCGAGAAAAGAAAGTAGTTAATCTAGATATTATTTGGTTAAAAATAACTATCAAGTAAATATAGACTATTATAAAATAATTAGGATAGTACGCGCGCTCTCATTGGTCAATAGGTCTGTTTAGATGGGAGTATGTAAACACGTGCACGGTTGTGACATCACACAAATTTTGATTGGTTGTGTTGTCAAAAGCGCGTTTTGATTGGCTGGAAGAAAATATGAGTGTGTATCGAGAAAACCTGTTTCAATCAAGAAGTAAAACAAACAGCAATTTCCTTCATTTGTCGAATTATTCATGAGAAATGTTTTATAAAAGCAATAGAGGACTTTTCTCGTGTTTACATAGCCTCATCTAAAACACACGGGGCACTAGGAGAATTTGAGACAGTTTGCATAACTGTCTTGAATTCTCCCAACCACCCTCGTGTTTCGATGAGGCTATGTCAACACGGAAAAAGTCCTCTATTGATTAATTTGTTCAAGTCAGGGCATCATAGTATCAAAGTTATTGCACTCAAGGGCGACTAACTTCAACGTTCGGTAAGAGATTTGTTTAGACCGATTTGTTTATTTACGTTTTGTTTATTTCCTATCTACCGTATTTCTTGTCAATTTGACATACCACCTTTTTGATACCCGTTTAAGCAGTTTCGTGGTTCTTTGACGAGTAGAAGAAGTACCTTTTTATAATTTTGAGGTGCGTTTGTTGCGGAAAAAAACGTTCTTTCCGCGTGGAAATGAAAGAGCACAGAACTCTGATTATGTCCTTTGAGACCGCGACTTTCCTTATTTTTATTACTGGAAGACACCAAGTACACTCAACCAAGATATAACTTTCCGTCACCTGTTTGCGAAAGTCGAGCAAATACCGTGTAGTATAAATTAATGAAGTTTTTTTCTCTGTTCCTTTGCGGAAGATAAATACGAAATGCAAACAGCTGCACAGGGCTTGACTCCAATTGCGTGAGGCTTGTGTTAGCTATCGCTGTCAATTTCCACAGAGAGAACAGGTCATTACTTCTTCATAGCGGTTGTTGCCTTTGGTCACAATGGAGAGGAAAAGTATAATTTTGAGTAAGCAGCGTGTTATGGGGAACAGGGATTGCGCGGTAGTGACGGAAATCTCAATCTTCCGAGCTACCCACCATTAACGTGACTTTCACTATAAACATTAAGACCTTCGACGTGTGACATTTGGCATTTTAAACCGTGCAACTAGCCTCATTATAGAACAAACATTTTCTTTTGAATTTTTGTTTGTGCTAACGACGCTATTTGGCAAACTTGATATTTTGTCACGATCGGACAAGCATACATGAAATTTTCGTTCCTGAAACACGTACGCAAGATAATTTATGGAAAAGGCGGTGCCTCGAGTCCCTCTATTCCTTCTCCTGGCCCATTACTCGCTCTTGTTACATAACAGACTTTAATCGTTAATTCCTTGAAGGTCTTGATATAAGATACACTTTGAACTCTAGTAGCGTTTGCA
>BLFK01001048.1:2099145-2104145 GCA_014634185.1 Astreopora myriophthalma | reverse complement strand
ATTCAAGTTTCAAGGTGTTTTCTTCGTCTGAGTGCATTGCTTGGCTCACAGTACTTGGCACAGAATTTGCTGCTATAGCAATGCTGAACATCCTTGTAATCATTGTTTACTTAAAAGAGCGCAGTCTTTGCAACCGAAGCATGTACCTGGTGATCAACTTGGCAATTGCAGACGCATTTATTGGAGCATTTTGTTTGGTCATTGAATTCCCTCGTTTTGGACAAGATATGTGTTACTTTTGGAAGATCAACTCGTTACTTGCCGTGATATCGTATAGATTTTATAACCCTTTAAGAGTCTTCTTTCTGGGAGGCTCATTGATAAACCTTACTGCTATTTCTTTGGAGAGGATGCACGCAACATTTCGTGCATTTAAGCATCGGCTCATCAAAAAGTGGATCTTTGGAGCAGCTGTTGCGGTCGTCTGGTTTATAGCTGCACAACTGTGTGCTTTGTGGATCGTCGTAGGTTGGTCGCTACGTATCTTTCAAGCATCTTATTCATTGGCTTCTTGTTGCCTTTCCATTATCTTGGTTTGTTACTTGGCTATCGCTGTTAAAATTTGTTACGGAACACATCCACGCCGCCATGGTGCAGTCAGTAGAGAAAGAAAACTGACCAAGACATTGTTCACTGTGACTTCTATGTCTTTGCTGCTGGTCCTGCCATCTGTTATTTTCTCTTTGATTTCATCTTCGCAGTCGCACTCGACTCTTGATACCATCCCCACCAATACTTTTTATCACTTATACTGGTTTCTGTACTTCTTAATTTATGCTAACTCACTTGTCAATCCCATATTATATGTTTTTAGAATACCAGAGTTCAAAAGAGCTCTGTTTTCACTTTTGGGCTGTACATCACAGCCGGCACATGTTCAGGATTTGCCCCTTAATGCTGTGTAGGGTGAAAGGCCATCCCGCTCTGGCATAAGAGTACACCACGGTATGGTTAAATGCCTGCCTCAGCTAGAAGCTGTTACATAAACTGAGAGGTTCCCTAAGATTGATCTCAGGAGCAAGAAGAAGCGTCTGCAGTCCTGAGGTTCCTTGCTCTAACCGAGCCTACTGAATGCGAGGAGAAGGACGGATACCTCAGAGAAAGAAATTGGCTTCGCGTTCGTACAACAAGGATGCTAACGCAGCTTTCACAAAAGCTAGCTTCTACAGCATCTTATGATAAAGACTATAGTGAAGTAGCAATGCATGGAGCAAGTATGGAGTTATTGGCCTTGGCAACTATCTCGCCGATATTCTTTCCAGAGAGCACCACGAGTTATAATAGGAACAGAAAAGGCAGATCCAAAGGAGTAGAAGGAATTCATTCCATGAATTTCTTGTCTGTATACCCGAGCCTGTCCGTGAACAAACTGCCAAAGATACTGCGGTCTTTCTGAAAGCGCTCATTCTGAACCTATGGCCCAATGAAAAAAAGCTAACCTGCTGAGCTACGCTCTTACTTTATAGTAAGAAACGAGTTATTAGCCGCTTAGGATGGCGTTATTTTCAATGGTCCAAAGTGCGTCATTGGGATGGGTGTGACACCCAAAATCAAAGAAAAGTTCATCGATCTCATATTGGTATACTTGGCTGTTTGAGAAGGGCGCGCCAAGTTGTCTGACCAGAAAACTGAAAGATTGTATCCTAGCGTGAAACAACCTGCCCAACAAATAGAGCTTCCAATTTGCCACGACATTCCATTCACTGTGACTGCTATGTCTTAACTGCTGGTGCTGCCATCCGTTATTTTCTCGTTGATTTTGCTTTCTAGGCAGGATTCGATTCCTGAAACTTATGAGCACATAAATTGGTTTCTGGGCAGTTTGTTTTATGCAAACTCACTTGTCAATCCCATATTATACGCGTTTAGAATAGCAGAGTTCAAAAGAGCTCCTTTTACATTTTTGGGCTGTAAATCGCAGCTAGCACCAATTCAGGTGTTTCCCCTTAATGTCATGTACGGTCAAGCAAAATAGCACTTCGCTTGAATTGGATACCAGTCCATTGAAGAGTTAGGGGAAATCTCGCACCAAGCGAAATTCGTTCCGGTTTGACTTAATTATTACTTATTAATTTGATTCAACGTGATAATCCAACTTATTAATTTGTAGAACAACCTAGATAAACGACCCAGGTCATCAGGAGTTCTTGTAGCTCGGTGGTTAGAGCATCCGAGTGGCGTTTAGGAGGTCGTAGGTTCGATTCGTGACTAGGACTTTTCCCTTCACCCGTTGAGTGTCAAGCAACTAGTATGTCATCTTTTTCAATCACTAATAAGTTGGATGTCTACATTGATTATCTGAAAACCGTTACAAAGAAAACACGAAGTCTTCGGCAGGGTAGACCTTTAAACATGGAATTGAAACTGGAACTATACGGGACGGGAAATTTTAACCAAAAAGGAGTGAATAGTTAAGATTTGATATGTAAGCAAGAATTATGGACGCTGCAACACCAAAAACAAAGGAAACAAAATTTATATGTACTGTAAATTAAATTTAACTAACTAAATACAAGGTACAAATTTAGAATACAGACTTCAACTGGTTTGTGTAGTACGAAGATCAGCTTCTATGTTTGCTTTGCTCTGGTTGGAACAAATTACATCAAGAAAAACCTTAATCCTTAAAAGGCTTTAGGCTGTGATGAAAATTTCGTAAAAATTTACTCGTCTCTCTGGCTCAATATTAGCTGATCGATTAACGAAAATAATATATATCATTTCAGTCATAAGTTATCATTCATAGCCAACAGTATGGAAAAGCGGCATTGTTGAGCCGCTGTGTCCAAGAAAGGCGATGACACTCAATAGGCAAAAACAGGTATAGATGGCTTTTATTTGGTGTCATCAAGTAAGAAAAAGCAGAAACTGCAAGGGCTAAGGACTAATTGTTGTAGCTAAGACCTACTATCTAGTTTCAGGTTTTGACAACCTTGTCCCGTTCTCTTCGGAATATCAGAGCTCGTGTTTCCTCTTTTTAGCCCCCATTCCCCCCACCCCCACAAATAATTCCCAGTCTCTACTTACTGCTCTATTAGCTGAGCTATCAAGCTGTCATGCAGGGGTTCCATTCCCGTTAAGGCCCAAATTTTTTTTCCGGCTTCCTTGCAACTGCTTAAGCTACTCTATCAACTGCGATGATCACTCCGGCTAACTTCAAAACACTACCTCTTGTTACAAGAAAAGTCGTCGCAACGTGTAAAGGCGTTGTTTAAGAGGATTCCCTCAGATGCAGTTACATCAATGGGACGTGAAGACTGATAAAACCGATCAACGAATGGTAAAGTTCCAGTGATAACGTTTTGTTTTTCACCTAAACAGTGTTGCGAAAGGTGAGTTCGAAGCCCAGTGGTGTGACGGTGAGACAGAGAAAAGAGCAGGCGTCACCTAGAAACTAAAATGCGTAAGTAAATAAACGAGAAAACTAAGAGCAGCTGACAATTCGGTTTTGTTCCTAAGATCTTTTGGCGACTTGTCAGTCATCGGGAAAGGTCGAAAGAGACTAATAAGAACGAGAGTAAGACCAAACGCTCACAACACGGTTAGCCAACACTTGATTGATAATTTTCTATTCAGTAAACCCGCACCATTGCAAGCGACGAAGGAGTCCGATTACTAATCCGGTCGTTGACATTATCACAGTAAGGTTATAGCTATCAGAAATCGAGACTTTGGAAATATCCTACTCGATGACCTGCACGTTTTAGAACACAACGCTGTTAAGAGATACCGCTTTCTTGGTTCAAACTGAGCACCGACATTTTACGAGGCAAAGTACTCTGTATAGTTGAACAAGGGCAATCCTATCAACCTAGATTCTGCTAATGGTCTTTTTAGAATTTGAATACATAAATACCGTGTAGTTACAGAACTTGACCGTTGTGAGAAGTATAGGATACTGTTGACAACTTGAGCGACCAAAATAAAATGATAACCAGTCTCTAAGATTGAATTTAGCCATGAATGTCGAGCTTTAGTTTTAGTTACCCTATTTACAGTTTCGACTTAGCGCTATTTTACTTTTTATAGCCGCTCAAATTGTTACGTAACACCACTTTGCTCACACAATGGTCATCCTTTGAAGCGAGCGAAATTTTAGCTTTCAGTGGAAATCCATAATGCCAGCGCCAGCAGCACTACAAGAAAGGAATGTTGAACGTGACCAGTGTGGTGTTTCGCGCAAATCTACTATCTGATTCTACCAAATAGATAAACAATGGATGTACAAGATATACAAACTAACAAAAGAATTGTCAATGGTTGACAATTTCAATTTAGTAAATTTACAGAGAATGAAGTGGAAATGTTTTTTGCGCAGTTAAAGACAGACAAAAGCACATGCAGGTCATGATGGGATGTCTCCAAAAATATTAAAATTGGCGAATAAGGAACTAGCACCATTTCATTTCGTTTATTTATTCCCCATTTATTTAGACAATTACAAGGTCTGAAAAGCTCACTACATGAAGTAAATGGAGAAGGGCAACGATATAGGTAAACTAATAAGATGCCCTATAAATTAAGTTACATTTTATTTAAGATAAAAGATAATTACAATAAGCAAAGAAAAGAGGAACACATAGTTAAGGGATACTAAACAGTAAGTGCAGTAGTTAGCACTGCGCAAAATACTTCTGAAAAAAGAGATCTTTTAAATAGATGTTTATTTGACATACTACGAATGAATAGAGGAATATCATTCCAATAATAACATCCAATAATTGTTGGGCAAAATTTCCTTATATTTGTTCTAAAAGAACTAGGATTTAGATACTGTAAGGATGTGCTTCGAGTAGTATAATTATGTTGCTCAGATACAAAAGATAGAGTAAGATTTGATGGTTTGTTATCTACGATAAGATCATAAAATAGTTGACAAGTTTTTAACTTCACAATATCAGGAAATTTAATAAGGCCAAGGTGTACATAACGGGGAGTAATATGCTCACGAAGTGGTACCTCATTGATGATTCTTACAGCTTTGTTTTGAAGCTTTACCA
>BLFK01001048.1:2084639-2092139 GCA_014634185.1 Astreopora myriophthalma | reverse complement strand
GCCCAACAGAACTTGTACTGAAATGAAGTTTGGTGAGTCTTGGCTTTTCTTAATAGATCCATTTCATAGTCCGGTGCCAGACCAAAGTCGCTGGCCGTCAGGCGATCCGTACGAGACCTGGCATCCAGTACTTCATCTCTTATCATCCTTCTAACAAACTTGCATATTATCGGGTTGCCTTTTTTACGGCCGCCATTTTGACTTCTTGGTTGGACCCGGTAAGCGATATCGATATCTGCCAAACTCACTTTTACCCCAATCTTCTTAAAGATCTTGATACAAACCTCGGCCGTGTCATTAGCGGTTTCCCTATTATTCGTTTGAGGCACTCCAACAATTTTAAGATTATATTGATAACTATAGAGAAGCGCATCGTCGAGAGCCTTCGATAGCATTTCGACCTGGTCGGAGAGGTTGTTGAGTTTGGACTGAAAATTGTCCAGGGTCGCTAGGGTATCCATTTTAAAAGTCATTAACCCATCGCAGGTGTCGCTAAGGTTCTGGATATCCGCTTCGTTTGGGGCTAGTGCTTTGTCGGCCTTGTCCGCCATATTGGATCTCAGTACTTCAAATTCTTTCACCAAATTCTTAAGCTGACTTTTTACATCTTCATGCTCCTTTTTCAACACTTTTACGTCGGACATTCTGTATATGAACTTACGAAAGGTATTGTAGAGGTATTGTAGAGGTATGCAACTTTTTAAGTGGCACTCCCAGCTAAAGCTTAACGGAGCTCTGCCGTAGCAGTCGCCGCTGTCTCGCCTTTTTGTCGCCTTCGTTTCGCGGGTGAAGCAGAAAAGATGAAGAGGAATCGATGCCCTTATCCAGTAAAAGATTTGTGATTGTAGATGCATAGATGTTTCTTTTATTTGTGGTGATTAACCACAAAATAAATTCGGCAACAGATGGAGATTTCAGTGGAACGGTAATACTTTATAACTGTGGCTCTTGTCTTTAGTTCCACTTCGTCATTTCACCATTTCGCCATTTCGCCATTTCGTGTTTTAAACACGCCCCTGCACAAGTTTGTCAGCGATTCACGTACAAACTCTTCGAGATCCTCCTCTAATGCATCAGCAGACTGCTTCAGTTTTCCTCTCTTATTTGACGACATAGTAACACAAAATCACAACATACTATTAGGTAGATATAAAAGAAAAGTACACGAAAAAAAATGATTTCCCTCTCTTATCTCAGAGCTTCAAATTTTGCAGCCATCTTGTTCGACGACCGCTGACCAAAAAAAACAACAACAACAACAACAACAACAACAAAACTAGCACCATCCCTACAATAAATTTTGTAAACACTACAAAAAGCTGCTATAATGTTTCCAAGTGGTGTTCGGTGTTGTTGAGGTCACCCTTTTTAGAAGCTTGTTTGTGTTCGTTTAGTCACGTGGTTAGCTTCCTGCCGGTCTCACCGATATACGTGGCGTGGCAATCGGGGCATTTGACCTTGTAAATTGCTCCCGGTCTGTTTCCAGGTTTTGTCCTTAGCATTAGTGAGTAAGTGTCGCATGTGAGCAACTCGGATGTTGAAAGGTTGTAGTATGTGTGCTATGGTTTCGGAGGTCCCCCTTATGTAAGGTATGGTGGCTGTTGTGGTGGATAAGTGGTTAGAGCTGTCGTTCTGTCTGACGTAACTATTGCGTTTCATGAAGTCTGAGCTATCGTTGTTCTTAGCAAAAAAAAGTGTTCAAGTGCTTGGTTTCGTCGGTCAAACTGTCGCGTGCGTCGCAAACAATTTGTGCTCTTCTCATCAAGGTTCGTACAGTAGTCGCTTTGTGTGAAGCAGGATTGTAAGACGTTTGGTCGCGTAGTCTGTCAGTGTGTGTTGGTTTCCTGTAAACAGTGGTTCGTAGGGTGTCATTTTCGCGTGTTAGCAAGCAGTCTAGAAGGGGTATCTTACCCCTCTCCCCGATCTCCTTGGTAAACTGTATGCTAGCATTCTGTTTGTTCAAGTGTTCGTGGAATTCCTCGATTTTGTTTTTGTGTACAGAAGTGATAGTATCGTCAAGGTAACGGAGCCAGAAAGAGAATGTTTCACTGTGAGTTGCTGGGGCCTGTTCCTCGATGTTTTGCATGACTATTTCAGCCACAACAACTGAAACAGGGGAGCCCATGGCTGTTCCGTGCAGTTGTTTGTAGTGTTTACGGTTGTACTGAAAGTAGGTTGAGGTCAAACAAAGGTGCAGTAAGTTCATAAGGTCGTCTGTGAGTAATGGCGGTTGGTAGGATGATTTGTTGATGGCGGTCCTAGTACAGTAAGTATTACAGTTGACAGCTGGTTTACTAACTTAGAACAAACTACCCTAAAGCGCTGCCAACCACTTCCCGCACCTTACAAACGATTACTCAACCGAAAACAGTAGCTCATTATGCATGTTTATTATACAACTACATACATACATACATACATACATACATAACCTTCATTAGTGTCTGAGCGTTCTAGCGCCTCTTGGCACTAAATGGGGACACATTTAAAACTAATTTAACTATAATAAAACATACATATAAAACCTAAAATGTACACTATTCAAGTACTACTTCACACTAAATATTACTAAATACAAATACAAACATGCTTAAATCAATTAATATGGATAGGTTTCACACGTCCGATCAACCCAAGCATAAGCGGTATTCACTCCCACATCCTTCAACAATCGATGTTACATCCTTATCGCGTATCATTTTCGTAAAAGCTGCCAAAGTTCCAATATTTCTCTCCTCCTTACTTAATTTTGACCACAATTGTGGTCCGAGAAACCTGAGAGAGTGTTTTCCATAAGAAACAGTTTTAAAACGAGGTAAAACAAAATCTGCATTTCTCAGGTTATATTTCTTACCATTAATATCCTCCTCTTTAATATTGAAAATATCCGCAATATAGTAGTATTATACACTAATCTTAAAGCTCTTTCGATCTTGTAAGCGCTCCAATTTACGACTGTCAGATGCTGTACAAAAATGCCACACTAAGTGGCAATAGGTAAGGTGTGGCATAATAGCTGATTTGTACAAAAGTAACCTGGCATTTACTGGGATAAGATTTTTAAGCCTTCTTAATATTCTGATCATTCCATCTAGTTTCTTACATATGTCACGTATGTGATTTCTGAAGTTCAGATCATCATCTAGATTTACACCGAGGATCTTAATGGACTGTGTCTGTTCCACTTTTTCGCCACATATATCCAGATCAACGTTCCCTTCTAATTTTGGATTTCCCAAAACCATAGCTTGATATCTGTCGCAACTGACTTTTAAAAGGTTATCTTGATACCATTTAGTCATGCTCTCGCCGTTATCCACCAGTATCGTCTTCACGCTTTTCGGTGATTCCTTTGCTACAAAGACCTGATGGTCATCCGCATACATCGAAACGTTGGCATCCGATATTATGTTAGGCATATCGTTCTGGAAGATATTCCACATAAGTGGTCCAAACGTACGTGCTTCCCTGTCGGCATCCTCTCTTCACCTCAACCCAGTCACTTATTACACAACCTATCCCTACTCTAGTCTCTCTTCCACTGAAATATGATCTTATCAGTTGTATAGCTTTATCAGAGAATTTGTAGGCCTGCAGTTTATTTATAAGCAACTGAGGACTAAGAGAGTCAAAAGCCTTGCTCATATCCGATGACAATACACCGACAACTTTTTTGCTATCCAATTTTGCTCTCCAGGTTTCACTTAGCCTTATCAGTGTGGTGTCACAGCTATTCTTTGCACGATAGGCAGCGATAGCATCACTGAATCTATCATCCATAAACCTACAGACTTGTTGCCCCAACAATATATCATAAACCTTGTCCACGCATGGCAGCACCATAATTGGTCTGTAATTTATATCCCTTTGGTTATCATCCTTCTTATGTACTGGTATCCATTCTCCCCACTTAAGCTTTGCTATCCATTCCCCATTCCCAATCACTTGGTTAAAGATCACAGTAAGAGATGGGGATAACTCAGTGGCGCCTACTTTAATGATCTTTGGGTCCATCCTGTCATAACCCCTTGATTTATTCGGGTTTAGGTCTTTCATAGCTTTCCGTAATTCCTCACAGGTAATTTCTTTAAATTCGAAGTGATGTTTGTGCAGGTCTCTTTTACTTAGGTTAGTCGATATATTGAGAAGAGAGCGATGATTCTCGAAATCACTTTCCACACAGTCTTTTACGTGGTCCTCTCCAATTCCATCAGCCATTGTGGAGAAAAATTTAGCAAAGTGGTTTGCTACTTTAGTTTGATTCCCTTCTAACTCTTCGTTAACTTTCAGGCAGAAGTTATAATTACTACTGCTTCCCTGCTTGTTCTTGAGATCAGTGAATGTTTTATAGAACTTCCTTGGATCAGACCCAACATTTATTTATCTGATACTTTTTTCCAATATTGCCTGATTGCTATTCTGCTCTACTTAGTGGCCTCATTTCGCCACTTCCTTTTCATTTCAAAATTCTCTGATGTGGGATTTTTGCTGAACTTCTTTGAGAATCGTCTTTTCGCTTAATAGCATTCTTCCACTCTCTCGTCATATATGGTTCATTATGTGTCCTCACTCTCATGTCCTTGGGTAGGTACGTGGTCATCCACGATCTTATTGAGTAGTGTTTCCCAATACTCGTATTGATCATCTACCGATTCGAAAATTTCGCCCACTTGCAAAGGGGCCATTTTCAGATCCTCTTTAAACTTCTCTTTATTAAAGTTCTTATAGCTACGCACCTTCAGAATTCTATTCCCGTGTTGTACTGCTCTCTCCTTTAGCGACGCATAGACCATGTGATGATCACCAGTTTCTGGGTTGTATACACCGCTCTCTCTAAAAAGGTTCTTGTTTGTTTGTTAAAATAACATCTAGTAGGGTGGAACTGTTCTCTGTGATCCTCCTCGGTTCTTTAATCAGATATTCCAGACCATATACTTCCTCCAGATCACACAAAATCTTACTTTCCTTATCTCCCGGTCTGAGCCTGTTGAGATTCAAATCTCCCATAATTGTTATAAACTGTTTCTGAAGGGATATCCAAGAGCAGATTTCATGTAATTCCTTTTCCAGAGTTACATAGTAGTTCTTCCCAGTTACTTTCGGAGATCTGTAGATGCCCATCACGATAACATCCTTTCCGCCGAATCTAGATTGGATTGGTAGAACCTCAATTGTTTTGAACACCTTTGGTTGTTTTAGACGCTTAGATGGGAGCACAGAGAAAAAATATGCCATCAGACTTCCTCCACCCCTGACACGGTCATTTCTAAATAAATGGTAGTTGTTAATAGCAAACTGACTATCCGGATATGTTTCATCTTTGTCTCCGCTAGGAAGATCACTTGGGCCTTGAATTGCTCAACCAACATCTTGACCTCCTCGATCTTATTTTGAATGCTGTTGACATTTAAATGCATCATCAGAATTTCTCTGCAATCTTTCTTTCTTCGTTGCACAATCTCTGGTACTGATTCGCATAATCATTATCATTGTGCTGATCCGGCATGTCGCTTTCAGAGAAATGTGAGCCGAAACTGAAATCAACAGGAAGAGTAGCAATCAGACACAAATTACATATCCACGAATATCCAATATTTGACTGAACTTGTTTTGAGTTATTCATGGAGAGTCCAGAACATTTGAGATGGTACGAGAATTGACATTCTTGACATCGCACGGTTCGATGAATTCGAGCTAAAGTTCGCTCACATGTTTTGCATTTCGATTTCGTCCTTTCGCTTGTGTCCGGTCCTGGATTAGGATTTATATCTCCACAGAGCGCCAGTCTCGTTAAATTGAAGCTCGCAGTGGAATTGGGATAATAGCTCAGCCTTGATCACGGCTAGGTAGACCTTCCTTGTAGGACCGTGCCTGAGCATGATAAGTGGTCTGCGATAGCACCATCTACCGACCGCATCGTCATCGTAATGAAAACGAAAACCTGTCAATACATCTGTTATTCGCGACTCTGCTTCGCCAAAGTTTCTGCCACATTTTCCAGATGTCCTTATATACGTGTAGAATATGACATGGAGTACTACAGCTATAAACGACCGCAATTTTCGACTATCAGTAGGAGATGCAGAGAATGCCGCCATCGTGCGACTTCGTCGTGCGGTGACGTAGGTGTGACGTACCCCGGTCGTCATTCCTAGAGACCAACTCACACCTGTAACCAAACAATCACCGCTCACGTCTTCACAGCCAATCACATCACGGGTTTACTAACGGCTACTCCATCCATCGACCAATCCAATCGCTCACCGGGGTTTTTGAATTTTCGACTGGCTAAAATCGATCACTTGACTCTGAAGATGGCTTCCGCACATGTTGTCGATACGTCAGTCAACAACAACAGTCTTTCTCAGGAGTCCAGTCACCCAGATGATCATTTTCAATCGAGCTAGAATTGCAATGTCTTGCAGCCCTCTACTGAATAGAGTGGGTAGTTTAGCCCTAAGTAGAAGTTCGTTATATGTGCTACTCCTATCACGATATATTGCCCTCAATGCTTCCTCCTGTAACCTTTCCATCTTTCTACTATCCGATAATCTACAAAAATGCCATATACAGACAGTAGGTTAATTCGGATGAAATGAATGTTTTTTAAATTCTTAATTTAGCACTACTAGGTAAAAAGATTCCATAACCTCATAACATCTCTCAACTTTTCTCGCCACCCTTTTAGATTATTCTTTAACATGAATGTCAAACCTTAAATTATCATCAAATATAACACCTAAGAGATTGATTTCAGACATACTTTTTTTACATTATTCATGATTATAATGTTCAGTTCCTTATTTCTTTGTTTTGGGGGTCCGACTCTTATTGAATGAAACTTGTCGTGGTTGCATTTTAACAAGTTTTGTTCGTACCATCTTAAAATAATATTTCCTTCTTCTGTAACTACATTTTGAACGCCAGTCATCAGTCGCCAATAGGATATTTCCAAAGTCTCGATTTCTGATAGCTGTAACCTTACTGTGATAACGTCAACGACCGGATTAGGAATCGGACTCCTTCGTCGCTTGAAATGGTGCGGGTTTACCGAATACAAAATTATCAATCAATTGTTGGCTAACCATGTTGTGAGCGTTTGGTCTTACTCTCGTTCTTATTAGTCTCCTTCGACCTTTCCCGATGACTGACAAGTCGCCAAAAGATCTTAGGAACAAAACCGAATTGTCAATTGCTCTTAGTTTTCTCGTTTATTTACTTACGCATTTTAGTTTCTAGGTGACGCCGCTCTTTCCTCTGTCTCACCGTCACACCACTGGGCTTCGAACTTACCGTTCGCAACACTGTTTAGGTGAAAAACAAAACGTTATCACTGGAACTTTACCGTTCGTTGATCGGCTTTATCAGTCTTCACGTCCCATTGATGTAACTGCATCTGAGGGAATCCTCTTAAACAACGCTTTTACACGTTGGGACGACGTTTCTTGTAACAAGAGGTAGTGTTTCGAAGTTAGCCGGAGTGATCATCGCAGTTGATAG
>BLFK01001048.1:2069639-2074639 GCA_014634185.1 Astreopora myriophthalma | reverse complement strand
ATTTGATTGTTTTTTTATTCATGGGAATATGGGAATACATGGGAAAAGTGTGCTTTTTTATTTTAAGGTCTGTCTGATTTAAAAAGTAAAGTACGAGTTGAAAACTTCATCATGAACCTAGCAGTTCATCCTTGCCTTTTTTCGTTTTCACATCTTTTGATTTGGTTGCCTGTGTACGCAAACATAGTTAGTAGAGGCTAACTATGATTTAAACAATAACAGATTTGGAAACAACTTGATATCATGTACAGCACAACAACAATATGGTGAAACATTCAGAAGTAATGTTCACAAATGTAATCTCTAATTTTCAACCCATCTTCAGGGCCATCATATGGGGGTACATCTGGTTGGTCATTCTCAAACAGGTTTTCTCTTGGATCGTACACGTCATTTCGAAGAATTGCAATCTTATGCAGAACTGCACAGGCTCCTACTAGCTGCGAAACCTTGACGGGATCCATTCGTATTTCAGAATGCATGAGATGGAATCTTCTCTTGAAGATTCCAAATGAGTGTTCGATTTTTGCTCTGGTTTTGCCTAAAGCCTCATTGAAGGCCTCCTGGTGCTGTGTACTGGGGTGGGGGTAGGGAGTCATTATAAAAGGCTTACAGCCATATCCACTATCACCAATCAGGAAGCCATCTTCCAAGTCCTTTATCTCGTCATTTAGCTTGTCATAGATAAGGCTGTCTTGGAAGATAAAGGAATCGTGTGCATTCCCAGGCCACTTTGCCACCACATTGGTGAACAAACCTAAAATGATAGTGAACAATTTTATATAGTAAGGATTTTCTCTCCACTTGGTACTTCCTTTTGCTTGCTTGTGAATTAGAATTGTTGCACTAATCAGTAATGTGGCATTTGATGTTATAATCTACAAATAGTAATAATTTTAGGGGTGATGCTTTGCTTTATCAAAAATCTGAAATACCCATGATTTTAGGCAAAAAGGGACTTAAACCTAAGAACATTACCCATATTTTCTCTACACTGTTGACGGTAATACATTTTTTTTATTTTTTTGTAAATCCAGACCCCAACCGCAGAAGACTTTTCTCAATTTTAAAGAAGTTAATCTATGAAGATTACTAGCGATAAAGTCGTTTTTATGAGGTACAATTAACATAAAATATTTTTCACTGAAGTGTTGTACCACAGGGCACACGAAACAGACTGCATGGGCTCCCTGTCCCTGTGCTTTATCCCCAGTACCCCCAGTGTCTGACTCTCCTTCATGATCACAAATCGCTTGTACGTTCAGAGAATGGTATCCTTTACGATTCACGAAGTCGTTTTCATTGATACGTGGCGCTTGAATGCGGATGTGTGTACAATCAATGCACCCGATCACACCTGGGAAGCCGTTCTTGGCGAAGAAGGCCTGTTTGATTACAGTTTTCCTGTCCTCATCCGGCCAAACAATGAACATATGTTGACGGCGTACTAGAGCCTGTGATACTGCAGTTATGCATCGTGAGACCGTGGATTTTGGTAGCCCGAATGTATCGCCGATTACCTCTAGGAAACTTCCAGATGCAAAGAAACGTAAGGCTACAAGAACTTGAACAAGTGGCGAAAGTGCGTGATTACGAGCGGTGTTTCTTGCTAGATCATCAGACAACAAATCGGCAAGGTAATTTATGGAGTCTCTACCAAAACGGAATCTTGACTTGACGTCGTTCTCGCTTAAGTACTCGTCTAAATGTGCATTAAAAAGCCTAAAACGCCGCGGTCTGGCGCGTCTTGCATCAGCAAGACCACCAAACAGCAACAGGTCGGCCATCTTGTTTTTGCAGATTTATCCCTGGAATAGGGATTTATTACTACCTCGCAAGGTGTAATAAATTTATCCCAGATTTATTCCGTGAATAGCGCTATTACTTCTTTCAGGAACAGAATTTATTCCGGGGATAAAGTTATCCCTGAAATAAGGCACATTTATCCCTGGAATAGAGTTATTCCTCCTTTCAGGAACCGGCCCCTGGAGAAAATTCCCCAGTCTCTGCTCAGCCAGTACTACAGATGGATTAAGGAAAAGGGAAAACAGGAATCCCTAGAAGAACTACGACAATGGGTCGCCGAAGAAGCCGAATATCAGGTTCAGGCATCGGAGGTAAAGCATGGAGTTTCTAGTATAGGAGAAAGGCATGTTAAGGGACCTCGTTCATATTTCGGGACTGGAGACAAGCGTGACCGACCTTGCAGGGTGTGCAACCCAAAACACCCAGTTTGGAAGTGCAAGGTGCTGAAAGGAATGGAAAACAAGAAAAAGTGGGAGACAGCGAAAAAACTCGGTCTGTGTTATCGTTGCTTAGGAAAAGGGCACCTGAGTGAGGCATGTCATTGGAGAAGAGAGTGTGGAATTGATGGGTGTAAGGAGCATCACCACCGTATACTTCATCTGGAGAAAAGCCCTACCGATGGCATGGAGGGGAAGTCCGACACATCTCATGTTGATGGAAATAAGTCCAGTACGTTTGAAACCGTTAAGGAACGTGAACAGCGAAGAATCGTCGTTCGCACTGTTCCAGTTATTCTGAAACATGGGGTCAAGCGGTTGCAAGTTAATTGCTTTTTGGATGAAGGAAGCGATACGACTTATGTGAACGAAGATATGGCGGAAGAGTTAGGTTTGGAAGGACGGAAAGAGAAAGTAACTATTACTGTTGCAAATGATCAAAAGGTAGATCTTATGTCAGCCACTATGGAAATTGGATTGGAGAGTTTGGATGGTCGAGTAGACACGGTTATTGTCGCAAAGACATCAAACAGTATATGTGGAGGTATGAAACGTACCAACTGGCTTCAAATAAGAGATCAGTGGAAGCATTTAAGAAACATTCCCTACCCAAAACTTGGAAAGAGAAGCAAAATCGACGTCATCATTGGCTCAGATTACTACAATCTGCTATTTCCCATGAAGGAAGTTCGTGGAGGCGATGGTGAGCCTAGTGCCAGACTTTGTCCACTAGGGTGGACAGCCATTGGTACCATTGATGTGTATGAGCGACATGGGGCGTGTAACACAGGATTCATTCACACCTATCGGATGCAGAGGTTGGACAGTAATGACGGGGAACTTAACAATTTGATGAAACAATTTTGGAGTCTGGAGGCTATCGGCATTACCCCTCAAGTGGTTCGACAACTGACTCCGGATGAGAGGCTAGCCGTCAACAAAGTCAATGAAACCTTAAGATTAAATGGAGAGAGATATGAAGTTGCCGTGCCTTGGAAACATGATAGACCACATTTGCAATCAAACCGGCAGATGGCTGAAAGGCGCCTTCGGTCAGTTGAAAAGAAATTGAAGCAGGATGAGAGTCTCGCACAGGCATACCAGTCAGTGATCCATGACTACAAAAGCAAAGGATACATCCGAGAAGTTCCTGAAGAGGAGCCTAAACCTGCATCAGAATGGTTTCTTCCACACTTCCCGGTGGTTCGCCCTGAGAAGGCTACAACCAAAGTTCGGATCGTATTTGATGGCTCGGCTCAGGAAAACGGAAAGAGTTTGAACAGTGAATCGCTACCAGGTCCTAAGTTGCAAAGTGACATTGTGGACATTTTGGTAAAGTTCAGAAAGGAATCATTTGCCTTAGTTGGTGATGTGACTCAAATGTATCATCAACTAGTTCTCAAACCAGTTGACAGGCCACTGCACAGATTCCTGTATAGGAACTTGGGCTTTGATGATTCACCCAGGGTGTGCGAGTTTCAAAGGTTTATTTTCGGAGGATGTTATTGCCCATTTTGTGTTCAATTCGTTTGGCGAAAACACGCAGAAATTAATATGGATACTTATCCATTGACAGCTAAAGCAGTCTTGGAACACTGCTACATGGATGACCTCATGCCTTCAGCACCCACGGTTGATGAAGGTAAAGAAACACGGAGGCAGCTGACTGAATTAGGCGATCAGGCTGGTTTCCACATTCGAAAGTGGATATCTAACGATGTTGATGTGATTGCAGACATCAAAGAAGAAGACAGAGCTTCCGAGATAGATTTGGAGAAGAGAGAGTTGCCAACAACCAAGACTCCAGGTGTACTGTGGAGCGCTACAGATGATAAATTATTCTTTCGGCACTCTTTACAGTTGGATGGATTTGAATTCACCAAAAGAAATGTTTTGAAGAAAACCGCTACAGTGTACGACCCATTAGGTTTCTTGTCGCCTTACATAGTCAGATGGAAGTTTTTTATGCAGAGAGCATGGCTAGAAGCAGGGACATGGGACGATTTGTTGCCAGAAAACCATCAGCAAGAATGGATTAAGTGGTTTCAAGAGTTGAATGACCTTGAACTAGTGAAAATCCCAAGGTGTTTGAAAGATCCTGTGGCTAAGGTGGTGGAGTTGAGCATCCATACATTCACTGATGCATCGGAGAGTGCATACGCAGCTGCAGTCTATGCACGTCATGTGTATGAGAGTGGTGATGTTACTGTTCGATTGATTGCATCAAAGTCCAGGCTTGCACCATTGAAAGCTGTTAGTATCCCCAGATTGGAGCTCCTTGGTGCACTCATCGGTACGCGACTAACAATGCAAGTTTGCACAGCTCTCAAGATATCTTCACACGAAGTGACATACTGGGTGGATAGTGTGAACGTGGGATTCTGGATCCGCGGTCAAAGCAGAGAATACAAGCCGTTCATAGCTCATCGAGTGGGCGAGATCCATGAGTGTTCAGTCCCCAGTCAGTGGCGCTATGTACCCACTAATGTAAACCCAGCGGACCACGGAACGAGAGGACTGACAGTAGATGAATTAGCTAACACAAGCCAATGGTGGAATGGACCTGCGTTCCTGAAGAGGTCAGAAGACGAGTGGCCAGAGTGCAAGTTTGATGTGCCAGCGACTGAAGAGAGTCTTGAGTTAAAAAAAGGAAAAGAAGTTTCAGGAAAGAAGGCTTGTAGCTATGAAATCACTAAGGGAGGTGAAGAGAATGCTGACGGCAACAATGCCAGAGGGGAAGGAGTTTGGCGGTTGAAT
>BLFK01001048.1:2059639-2064639 GCA_014634185.1 Astreopora myriophthalma | reverse complement strand
CATTGCATTTAAGAGAAATTCGATGTAAGATAACGGCGACGCACGGAAGGATTTTGCGAATCGGAGCGAAGTTTGGCATTTCAAGGAGGAAAATTTGGTTTCCGTCAAGTTCGTAAGAGGCAAGATTTAAAATATGACAATTACGTCAAAATCAATATTTTATTCAATTTTTAGCAAGCCTTATTACAAGAATACAGACAACTGTTTCCAAATACGAAATTCCGAATTTCGCAACCCCTCAACACTTATCCGAGGAAAAACGAACATTTGGGGTCGTCCAATAGACACAAACTGACTCGGATCGACTATTTGGTAAAGACGACTGGACAAGCGGAAGTCAGGTCGTGATTGTGAGAGGAAGTAAACTAACCTGAAGTTTGACCTACTTAGAGGTAATGTCATAGAAAACGTGACCATCCCACCAGATGGTGACGATCCGTCAAAATTAAAAGTCTATCCGTCACGTAGAAATGTCAGATGATGAGAGACTTAATTAAAAAAAAAAGGATGGGTAGCAAGCGCAAGTTGAAGAGGGGCCCTATAAAACTTGCGACGGATGGTGACGACCCGACCAGATGGTGACGATGCGTCAAAATAAAGAGTCCATTCGTCAGGCAGAAATGTCACTTGGTGAGAAACTTAGAAAGAAAAGTACAGGTGACTAGTGCAAGTTGACGCGGGGCCCTAAACTTGCGACGGTTGGTGACGGTCCGTCAAAATGAAAAGTCCATCCGTCACGCAGGAATGTCAGATGGCGAGAAACTTAAAAAGTGTATCGGAAAAAAAAAAAGGCCAAGGGCGGTTCAAGCAGCAGCAAGCACAATGTGATGGAAGTAAAAGTTGGCCATTGGCATGGCGTCAGTTAAGTTGTAATTGCAAATTTAATGAGTTGATATAAAACAATGAAAATGACGTATTGACATTCTTTGCTGTTTTCTCGCGCAATGCAACCACACTTTGCGTAGTGCCGAATGTACGAAATGTTTTGATCCCAACCGTAAGTTCTAGTTTGATAATCACTAGTACCGGGAAATAATTATAAACATCTTTTAAAAATGATGTTGGTGTGATTTTAGCAGCTTGGAGTAATATGTACTTATTGACTGAGTGGGATGGCCGGACGGGAAAACCCGAGGTCATGGCGTACGGACCGAGCGCAGCGAGGTCCGTGCGCCATGACCGAGGGCCAAATATTTTCCCGTCCGGCCCGACCTAACTCAGTCAATAAGCATTTTATCATATGACCACTGCGCTTCAGTTCGCATCTCGCAAAGAGCCGTACGCGATCCTAGCAGGGCCGGACGGCTTTTTCCGGCCCTGCTCGCACCATCGCGTATGGCCCTCGTACGGGGATTTTCTCAATAGTTTTGCAATGAAAGCGCGCGCGGGGCCGTACGGGTCATATGATAAATACCTCTTCTTAACAGAGTTCGGGGGCCGTACGGTAAATTGCGGCCCGCGTTTCTCCCCTTGGATTTGTGGCCCAAGCGCGAAGCGCGCGAGCCATAAATCGAAGGGGAAAAAAAGGGTCGTAATTTACAGCACGGACCGAGAAAACGAGGTTAGTAAGATATTTATTATATCTCTTTATCTTGGAATCGAGCGCGCGGAAAGGGAAGCCATGATTTCAATTCAAGCGGAACGGCATCAAATGATTGACGTGCGTGAGCAAATGAATTTTATTGGTTTTCAATGCGGAATCAATCGTTGCTCACTCAATCTGGTTCCCAGAGCCCGCTTTTCTTTTGGTCAGCACCAAGAACACGGACTCTGGCCAGTTCCAAAGCTGGAAGTCCGCAAATCACGGAGACTCAGTCAACGCTTGTTCTATTTTCAATGCAAAGGAAACAAGAATTCCACCAGAAAAAGAAATTCAGTTCATTTACCCGTGTTTTTGAAATATTCTGTCGAATGCCGCCAGAGCTCTTTCACGTGTAGCATCCATGATCAAAGAGGGCTTCGTTTTTCATTGTTGAATGTTTTTATCAAATGGATCTGTCATCAAGTCATATTCCAGGAAATTCTTTCCGAATCGGAGACACCACTTGTCCAGCATCATATCTCCATTTTGCCGCGAAATTCATCCTTAGAAACGCAACGTCTACTGCTTATATTTCGGGAAGGGGACATTATCCACTCGTTAAATCTGGGCAAGTACGCCACTCTAACCTTAAACTTGAACATGTTAAAAAATCCAAGCAATCTGAAAAGGTCACTTTAGCCTCCAGGAAGTTCGCGTTATTGGAATCACTACGCGACCATTGTAATGAATTAAGACTGTAAGTTGTGATTAATATTTATTCTTCTAAGGCCTTCTAACCTTCATCTTGCATTGCCTGATTGCTTCTGCTTCGATGTTTCCTATATCTGATTGCATGTGATTTATTACCAATGATTAAGTCCTTATACGGAGTACTGTCAATCATTGCAATCACTACAACCATATAATGTCGTTCCGCATTTAAAACGTGTATTAACTGCAATCTGAACTGCATATGAGCGCGTTGGAACAGAGAAGAACAGAGAGAAAACTGAAAATTCCTGATCCTCGTGTGCTAATGTCCTCTACAGAACCTTTTAAGTTTGGTCATTTTACGTGTTAAATAATGTGTTAAATAATGATGAACCAAATAATCTCTGGATTAACTACTTTGTTTTCTCGGCAAAAATAACAAATGTCAGAAATATTAAAGATTGCAATATCGCCAAAAATAGATGTTTTCATTTTAGTAATGATATTTATTTTTCAGCTGTCGAGAACTGCGTCACCCATTTCGAAGTATGAAAAATCAAGAACCGGATGGCGGCCTTATCCCGTTCAAACTGGCCTGTGTGGCCAGCTACCACGCAGCTCTTTACAACCTTTAATTTCATTAGATCGTTACAGGAGGTAGCTTTATTGTTTTTTAGGGTTCAAGTTTATTGTTGTTTTTTTTTATCTCTTTGGGTCCATTTTTTTCATAATGAATCCCGCAAGACGTTCGAAGAGCTGCGCGGTGACCATCTGTGACAGGCGTTCTCTCGTGGCTTTCCCCCCATTGGACTGTGTCAGCTAGGAGGGGCTTTGAATATCACTACAACTGACTAGTACTGACGGGAACGTTACAAACAAACAGAGACAAGAATATAATGGGGCTCTTTAAGCTTTTAATTTCCCCATTCCCTCGGCTTCCCACAAGGGCTATTGGCTACAAGAGTTCAAGTCGAATCAAAACCCATGCAAGAACCATTTCCATAACTTTAACTTTGATTGGCATCACTCGTATTAAAGGCACTTGTGCTTTTTTTCCTCCGTCATTTTAGTCGTTATGTCTGACATTTTAAATAGGTCTCATTAGACTTGTGAATACGGTAGTTTTGTAAAATGGTTCGACAGTTTTATTGTGTATCCTTGGTTGTTTTTCCTTAGCGCCGTCTTGGTGCTACATACGTGATTAATGCGATATTGCTCTAGTGTGTGATTCACGATTTTTTTTTTATCTTACGAGTTTTGGTTGTTTCCGTTCGTTTTCCTTTAATTGTGCCCGCTGAGTTGCATATACAGTGAGTGCTGGGAGTGAAAGATATCTTTTTGTTCTTGAGTTACGGAACCCTCTAGAATCGAGTTTTCAAGTGTCGATTTACTAAAAGGTATCTAAGCGGAATATATTGTAAAATGTAAACGACCAGACCGGCACTACAAGACATACCTTTGTACATAAAGAGATGTATCTATCGATTATGATAAAGACGTAGACGAAAATAGGACAGAAACAAATGCAAAGAAAAGGAAACCAAAAAAAACAAACAAACAAAGAAAAAAGTATAAACAAACAAACAAGAAACTTTACCTGAAGCCGGAGTACAAACAAATCAGAAGTGATGGTGACAAACGTGAATCAGAAGCCAGCAAGAAGTACAGTCATAAGAATGAAAATAGGTCTCCGTGTGTGCCTTTCTTTACGACTTCCGCAGCTCCTGCTTCTGATTCCGGTTATTAAGCAGCCGCTTTCCAAAAATTTGCATTAATTTATCCATAGTTAGTACTAACTGTGATTTATCTCAGCCCAAGACAATCGAGTACGTGGGCCTTTCAGTTGACATTACTTTGACGTAAAACTAACATAATTTGCATTATAATCATTTTTGTCCCCTGTTATTGACAGTCCCTATTTTCAATTTAAAAACTTGGGCTATCACAGCAATCGGATGCTGAGTAACATGGGCTGGTTGGTGTTATCCCATTCAAACCAGCCTGCGTCACTAAGAGTCGTTATTTGGTGGCTCTTCATACTATTGACTTACATCGGCTAGAACGTAGCTTTAAAAATTGCGCTACACCTGACGCTTCTGAGGCTAACTGACTGAAGCAAATACAGTCGAGAACCAATAACTTGAACTCGCTAACTCAAACATCCATTTTTCCAATTCCAATTGGAGCTGGGCTTTAAAGATAATATAGATTTAGCCAAGCCTAAAAGCGGGGCTCCCGTTTAGTACTTTCATTTCCCTTTAAACTGTTAAAGCATTCTAAAATATTGCGAAGGAATTCACGAACGTTTTTGACTATAGTTTAGTGTCGAGGTCGGTTAACGATTTTGTCTGTTTTCCACAGCACGGAGTGTTTCCGCTTCTCGGCGTTCTTCGCTACAATTTTGTCTGTTTTCCACAGCAAGGAGTCTTTCCGCTTCTCGGCGTTCTTCGTTAACATTTTGTCAGTTTTCTCGAGCCCGGACTCTTTCTGCTTGTCGGCGTTCTTCGCTATAATTTCGTCTCCTTTCTCTTTCCCGAGCTCGCCTTCTTTGGCGATCTTCTTCGCTCATTCTTTCCCAGTTAATTCTTGCTCTCTGCCGCTCTGTTTCCCGTTGCTCTTCACCTGAACCCTGTGTTCTGCAAATTATATTTTCCCTACTATTGTTTGTTGACATAGCAATAGAAATTGTTTCGTTTATCCTTTAGTTAAACTTTAACAGTGTAGAGTAATAATATTGTCTCAAAAGGACAATGAACTGAAAATTTCC
>BLFK01001048.1:2035278-2051738 GCA_014634185.1 Astreopora myriophthalma | reverse complement strand
CAACAAGTTGTATCTGTCGTTTCTGTCGTATTGAGCGGTTGTACGGGAGGTTTCCATATAGTTGTATCTGTCGTATGAATTTTTTTTCATATACGACAGATTCGACAGATACAACTATATGGAAACTAGGCTTTACGCTCCGACTTCATAGTGTGCCTTGCTACGCCAACCAGTGACCCTCTGAAAGTCACACCAGACAACGCTCGTATTCTCAAGAGTGTGCAGAGTGTGGAACCAGTTCTTTCTAGAGATCTTAAAACATATCCCTGTCACTCAGCTAAATGCGCCCTCAATAATACCAGTCTTTAAAGCCAGGCAAGATAAAAACTTCGAAATCAATATATGAAGTGCAACGGGGTACAGAGGATTGATAATTTTATAACTTGCTACTCATAATTTATTTTTCTATTATTTCATTTTTTTTAACTTGGTTTAGTGTAAAATAAGATAAAATACAATCATCATATCAACTAAACCCGAAATGGCTAGGTTTAAAACTTGACTGAATTGACTTGATTTAATTAATATCATAGCTTAACATCACAAAATCAGAAATGTAGAACCATACCTACCGCTCACCTAAGAGTACCTCCCTAACACAGTGTTGAAATAAATTCGTTACACATAACGTTGCTCTCGGCATTAAAGGAAGACGAGCTCATTCAGTTACCGCACAGTTTGGTGATATTCTGTACTGAATCGATAATCCCTCTAATACAACCAGACCCTGTGAGATCTGTATCAACGGGGCAATTAGAGACGGAGACTTGTTTTGAGCTATACCAGAGTGCCTTAAGGTGATGTTACACGAGCCGATTTTTAGCGCCGATTTTTAACGCAACATTGTTGCGTTAAGAGTTGTCCCGTGTAACATGGCGCACAGGGCGATTTTTAATGTAACATTTTGTTGCGGCAACATGTTGCAGGTTTTTAAAAGCAATTCAAAACATGCATGGTGTTGGTGCGTGTAACAACCCCTGCCGCTGACTTTTAACGCAACATCGTCCCAGAATGCACCACGGAGAACCGAAACTTATTGTCCGCCATATTTGTTGCCCGGGATTTGTCGAGCAGGAGTCTGGGTTCAAATGTTGGTGGCAATGTTGCGTCAAGAATCGTCTCGTGTAACATACCGTTGCCGTGGCTTCTTAATTACGGGCCAAACCGGGAACGTTTTTCAAGAAGCAGCTGCAGCGGGAGTCTTAAAGAAAGACAGACATTCCTTTTATGCTCCAAACATTCCTTCTAGTTCTCTGCACCACCACTTCTGATCAGTTTGTAAGCTAATTTTAAAAGGTGTTTATCATATTCTAATTAATGATTAACTAAGGCTAACAGTTCACGCAGTTCAAGTTGGTCACGACATATTACGTGTCCCGCGTTTCAAACCACTGAAACTCTCCTCCGTCATTACGTCCTGGATAGAAATATGAGCCCATGGCCAAGAGCGCACAACTTCCCTACTGGGCCGACCTTTACCGCCCCGTTTTCTCAAAACGAGCTAGTTTTAGACAAATATTGGGTTACAGATCAGTTCCGGTCTGCGTGAGTCCGTTTGAAGAATGTTTGGCCCAGCAATCGATCTCCAAAATCAGGGCTATTCTCAACGCCAAGGCTTACGATTAGTTAGCAAAGCTTCTATGTGAGTCTGGCTTCGCAGGAAAATCAATGTAAAAATAGCACGGTCCGAGAAAATGACGTGACACAAATGCATAGAAGTTTTACACTTCTGGTTATGGACTCCTGAGAGTCACACCAGAGATAAATTCCACCAGAGAGAAATCCCACCAGAGATAAATTTCTCATTAGTGAATACATCATTGAAAGCGTGACCAAATCTAAATGTAAAATTTCGCGTTTTCTACCCTGAATGGGTATCTTATCGTCCCTTTTTGTTTCTACAGGTCGATGGCTCATCAGCTAAACGGAACTTCAAGTAACAAGGAGTTTTCTTCGTCAGAGTGTATTGCTTGGCTCACAGTAGTTGGCACAGAGTCGGTTGCTATAGTAACACTCAACATCCTTGCAATCATTGTTTATTTAAAAGAGCCCAGTCTTCGCAAGCCAAGCATGTACCTGGTGATCAACTTGGCAATTGCAGACGTGTTTATTGGAGGATTTTGTTTGGTCAGTGTTTCACCTCTTCTTGGACGATATATTTGTTACCCTTGGAAGATCAACTCGCTGCTTGGCGGGATGTACTACGGAGAGGCTCCAACAGTCTTCTTTTTCGCAGGCTCACTGACAAGTCTCACTGCTATTTCTTTGGAGCGGATGCACGCAACATTTCGTGCATTTAAGCATCGGCTCATCAGAAAGTGGATCTTTGGAGCAGCTGTTGCGGCCGTTTGGTTTGTAGCTGCACTATTGTGTGCTTTGTGGATCGTCGTAGGTCCGTCGCGACGTATCTATCGAGCAGTTTATTCATTGCCTTCTTGTTGCCTCTTTATTATCGTGGTTTGTTACATGGCTATCGCTGTTGAAATTTGTTACGGAACACATCCACGGCGCCATGGTGCAGTCAGTAGAGGAAGGAAACTGACCAAGACACTGTTCACTGTGACTGCTATATCGTTGCTGCTGGTGCTGCCATGGGTTATTTTCAGTTTGATTTTATCTTCGCAGTCGCGCTCGATTCTTGATACCATCCGCACCCATACTTTTAATCACTTGGACTTGTTTATGGTCTGTTTATTTTATGCAAATTCACTTATCAATCCCATATTATATGTCTTTACAACACCAGAGTGCAAAAGAGCTCTGTTATCACTTTTGGGCTGCAGACCACGGTCGGCCCGTGTTCAGGCATTTCCCCTCAATGCCATGTAGGATCAAAGTGTCATCTGGATTCAGGCTACACCACTTACGTTCTAATTCGCTTCGCTCAACCAAACGTAAATTATTTTACCCTTCAATTCCCGTAAATAACCAAACATACAAGAAATATTGTGACGACACATACACAGAGAAACACATGTACACACCCATATAATACACAGTCAATTTGTAAGAACGCCAGGAGGTCCTGCAGTTAATCTCTAAAGAAATGTAACCTATTTTCACATTCCAAAACTGACGCTAAAAGGAGGAAAAGGACAATGCACGTTCAGATTTTTATCTGTACAGTAATTATACTTAAATGAAATGGGTTTTTTAACCTTATTGCTCTCCCTTCACCTCAACGAGGCGCTAGAGGAAATGTATCCTACATTGTGTTCACCTATGAAAACTCCCCATTTTGCATTAAAGTTCTCTAAAAATCTATTTTTAAGAGCTTAGCGTCTTTCTACATCCAACTAGGGGTGGTTCCAGAGCTTGCGATCTGTCCAGCCTTGCTTTCTTTAATGACTGTTAGGAGAGAATCGCAAAACCAGCCCAGAACGCCTCAAACAGACATAAGGACAAAAGATATAGCAAAAGATGGTTTATTTATACATTCTTTTCGCTATGAGCTAAGATTAGGAATTTTTTTAAATCTTTCCAGCGATTCTGCCCTGTCTGTGATTTGTGATTTTCCTGTGATTCGTGATTCAAGGCAATCTCGTACCCAGAGTCCTCGGGCTCTTTGGTCAGCGTTAACATTACTAAGCAATTGCACGCCTGCGTCGTGGTCACGTGCTGAGGGTGTAGCACGGCGGTGAGTAAAGGTTGTGTGCGAAATCGCGACATCGCAGTCTTATCAGTTTAACTCTTTAAAGATCCGTGATCACTAACTCGCTATCGGGTCCACCCGACAACCGAAGAGGAACATTCTGCGAGTTTCGGGCACTGTCCACTTCAGGCGAATCACTGTCGTTTTCGTCAGCTAACATCCTTTCGGCAGCTGCGTGAAGATCGTCTTCAGAAACGTCGAAAGCCTCAGCGATTTCCTGCTCGGCAATTCGAAGCAGAGGATCGTCCAAGGTAATCGATATGCCTTCGTCAAGCAGCACGTCCTCCAGAAGGCTGTGGACGCTTCCCGTCCTATTCTCCTCGCGCGGCCGTGTATTGGCCACGTCTCCCGAAGTCGGCAAACCCAAAGTTTCACTTCTGCTCCGCTGCCTCAAATAAGTTACTGGACCAAATATTTTCCCGCCTTCTCCTGTTAAAGGCAAGCTCGACGCTGCCTTGATACCAGCATGTCCTTTATTGGACGGGTAAGAACCCCTTTCTTCGGGATCTTCTGAAGGAAGTTCAACGTCATCACGAGGCTTCTCAGCCTCACTTTCGTTTGCGTTTTCGTCTGCTGATGTGCTTTGAGCCAGTAATCGTTCGTCATTGAACACGCTGGTTTTCTACAATAACAATAAATAAGAAAGTAGTAAAGGCAGATTTCTCTTACAATTACCTTCCTTTCGGAAGCTCCAAATCATTTTTTTTTCCTCTGTAAAAATGGCAAGTTCTCGTCTATGCTCATTATATAGTGCCAGGAGAGCAGGAGGTCTCACACTGTCGTGATAAGGCACACCTCAGAACTTGAAAAAATACGTCGGAAAGCGCGCCAAAACATACATTCAGTGTTTCTCACCGGCATGTAAGCAAGAGATGCAAAGCTGGGGATAACTAAATCTACCTACAATAAAGTGCATAAGACTATCAGCCTTTCGTAAAAGTTTACGAAGCTGGTAAGGCTTGTGTGTTGCACCTACCATTTTTTCAGTGAGATTAGACATGGAAGAACTCTTTCTCTTCTTCTCCACGGCGTTTTCACTCTTTCCCAGGAAGGCAGAGAGGCGGAAAGAATTGGGTCGACGAAAACTGCGCAAAAAACAGGCAATCACAAAACGTCAATTTATTATGCTGACCAATGGTAAATACTTCGCAGCAAGTGCCGCGAAGTGAGTATTAGGGAGTTTGAGCGCATGCGTCTTTGAGCGACGGACGGCTCCCCTAAAGCCCCGGTCAAACGATCAAACATTTTCGTCCAAAATCGTACGCGAGCTGTGTTGGCCAGGGTGGCTAAACGATCAAACATTTGTTCGTAACACAAAATGATGGATGAAAATGATGTTTGATCTAGATCAAACACGGGAAACTATTCAAATGCAACGTTGAGACAAGCGGCTAAACGGTCAAACACGTTCATCCAACACGATGTTGAACGAACTTTAGTATAGTAAATCGCCGCATACTGAGGTGTGATTTTTCACAACAAGGCGGACATGTTGGAGAAAAACAAAACCAAAACAAAGAAGTGGCCCCATATTTGACGAGAGGTCTGAATTTATGCAAATCCTTTGTTTTGTTCAAATAAACCAGTATGGCTGCTAGTCACGTGAGCGAACTCTCTATATAAAAGCAAAAGCGTGGTTGCCACAACGCATATTACCATCAAGTGCAGTGTAGCGCTTTTCAATATGTTGGTTCCTTTTTCCCTAGATTCGGATTTGGAATTTGCTACCAGCTGAGGCTGAGCAAGAGAAACGATCAGGGGCTTTTAAAGCTACTTCCGCTAAAGCCATACCGGCTATTTCAGATACCACGAAGCTGTTTACAACCTCTAACTTTATTGGATCCGTTTAGGACGCAGCTCTATTGTTTTTAGGGTTAGGGTTCAATGTTTCTGTTGTTTCTTTGAATGCTTCTATTGTTTTCTGAGCAAATCGCGTGGGCTGTTGTAATAGCTGCGTACTGACCCGGCTATTTCGTTTCCATTACATCTTAAGAGATGGTAGATTTTAATTTTATTTCTCACCTGTCCATTTGTACTAGTTATTGTATCGTTTATGCCTTCCTAGTATTAGCTGAATGTGCTATTTGGGAGCGTAACAAACTTAAAACCAAGAATTAAAAGGGAAAAATGCAACACTTCCGGATGTCGTCGATCAATGAAAACCCCTTTGAGTTTAAGTTCGCTTATTCTATTGCGGAGGCCTGTCGTCGTCCAACAACTTGCCAGATTACTGGTCACCATTAGACTGTGATCGCGCAATCGAGTTAATTATTTACACTCACACGATTGGCTAGTTTCGACATGTGCAAGAACAAAAGAAAGTCTCAACATTGCGTTGAGTAACTGTTACGCAATCGAGTACGATGGCGAACGGTCAAGAAATGGGGTAAAGTGCTTAAAAGTCACGCAATCGAGAAGTCTGCTTAACTGCTGAATACCCTGCCACTGATTTGCATGTCAATGATTAAGAATAGCGTCCATTGTGTTCTGACTCGTTCTTCAAAGAACGCCGCTAATTGCTAACAACAGGAGCAGGCTATTCAGCAGTTACTCTGGAACGTCAAACAGGAAACGAAACGAAGAACGAGGAGTTAGAAGAACTGAAACAAAAATTTCATAAGAGCCAAAGGCCGAAAGTTGGGTAGTGAATAGGTTTGTGCGATTCCTTACCTATGACGAGGAGACGCAGCAACGGCATTTTTAAGACTCTCCCAAAAACCTTTATGCTACAGAAAGAACAAAATTGAGTCATTAATCGCGCCACGCGTCACGCAAGAAATGCGCGACGATACCAAAGAAAGTCTGGGTGAATGACGTCAATATTTTAAAGTTTAAACCTCCTTACGGTACTCGTTTGACCTGTTAAGAGAGATCCTTGTATTTCGTTGAACGAAATCAAAGAAATTTTCTGAACATGTTTTACCTGCGCTTTCTGAGATGCGTCTTCCTTCAAGAACAACTCATCGTCATCCTCTCCCAGCTGACCAGAAATAGCGCGGCGCAACTGTGGTCCAAGTCCATGCAGGGTCCGAAGACCCGCCTGGAAGCGGAAGTGACAGATTAACCAAAGCAGGAAGGCGGCGGAACTCAACAAGCAAAACGGTAATGACAATGGGGAGTTTGTGGAAAACAAGGAGTTCAGAACGCCCTGGAAATTTCGGAGTGTGGTTTCAAAACGTAGTGTGTGTAATGTAATAACTCGCCTGACAACTGCGCTACTCTTTCTTCTGACCTTTAAGCGCAACTCTTTTCCGCTACACTCTGTACTCCATTTTTTACTACACTAAAGGAGAGTCAGTTTGGAGTGATAGATAAACTGAGGAACAGATCGCCGAGTTGTAGACGCATCAACTGCCCGTATGGCTGTGGCTTACCTGCAAAGCCATCGTGCCATTTTCAGGGATCTCAGCCTGGTCTTGGGCCTTCTGCCTCGCTTTGAAGCGTCGGAAATATTCCTGAATCAAGTACGTGGCATAAAACTTGCCTACTGTAACATCATCATCTGTGTTGGACGAACACATGAATTACTTCACGGTTTGTGTGGTTTAAAGTTTGAGAGCAGTTGGTTTCTCCATCCGTCTTTGCGACACCCTTTTATCACAATCAAGCTACGTCACGCATGACCAGTGTTTTTGGAATTTCAATCTAGTGTTAAATCTGCTTATCCAAAACAGAAGGTTCTGAAATTTCGCTTTGAAAAAAATATACAGCATTCCTAATGAATTGTAGAACCTGTTCTAAATTCCTGAAATTGCTTTTCAAATATTATACTAGCGCGAGAGTCTTGTTCATGTCTGAGCGTGTCAGCGTTACGTTACGTTTTCTTGTACATAACGTGGCTGCTTATTATAGCTATCCGCTGTTACATTTTACGGCGGGGATTTCATTAAGACTTTCAAGATTCCAATCAAATGTCGGAGGTTTCGAAGTTATTTCAAGTGTTCCGGATACTGGGAACACGGGACATATTGAGCGTTTTCACACGACGCCACGACGGCCATGATGGTGTTCCACAAAGAAAGGGGGGTTATGTTAATAAGGATTTGGAACGTTACCCACCACCGGTAAACCACCACCGGGTGCACTTACCACAGGGTAAACCACCCTGAACTAACGAACTAACCTAACTAACCTAACCAAACTAACCATATGCATGAACTAACCCAACCAGGGTGAACTAACCCTAACCCTTACCCTGAAACATCTAAGTCGCACAACTCATGCTTACGCTGGCCAATGTGGTGCCCAGTCTCTTTGGTGCATCGTGTGATGGTTCAGCCCATGGTAGGTGAACGTTGCAAATGTATAAGGTTATGTTGGTGTACCAAAACAATCCTCCGGTAATTGAGGTCCAATTTTTATGCAAATAATTTCTTTTGTTTCACAATATGGCTGATGGTCACGAGAGTGAAAACGCTCTATAGCTTGACAGTCCGAGTGCTATGCCCACCCCGCCCCAGTACCTCTCAATCTCTTTGTCAATAAACAAACCCATACTTACGCACTCCAGGAGGCTGGACAACTTTATCTAAGAGTTGTAGAGACGTCTTTGGCCAGATTCGAAGAATGATGTTTCGCACTTCTCCGTTCGCTTTGTCTATGGAGCCTTTACCTACAAAAATAACAAACCAGATCGTACTGGGATAACCACACGGATCAAGCTTAACATATGGGGTTGGAAGCCCGTCTTACCCTCCGGTTTTTTGATGTTCAGGGAAGATCGAACGAGTCCAAACAGAGTTGCATTGAAGTCTACCATTCCATCTTCAGTTAGAGGCATGTTCATGGTGACTAGTCGCTGTAAGACAAAAAGAAAAAAAAGACGTAAACAAGACGAACAGAAACTCATAGATACAACTTATCAAGATTCCAGTTTGGCTTTGGGGCGGGCATTGCGAGGGGGGGGGAAGAAGATAGGAGGTTCGAGCACCAAGGATAGTGCCTCCGCCTTCAACCACCCAACAAACAGACTTCTTGACACCCCTGGGGTATTGTTGCCCCGCTTTTATTACACCCCATTAACTTTATTTCATTTTTTGTTCACATTTTTCCTTTTATGAAAATACATGCCTGGAAAAGTCATTCCATCCAGCGCCGCAAGCCAAGTTGTGACAAGAGTTTCGTAAAATTTTCGAGAACAGTGGGATAATTCCCACTTCTCACTGAGAATTGATCTTTACCTTGCATGCTTCTCTGTGTGGTCATGTGGTCTCTGTGTCTTGCATGGTTCTCTGTTGTGTGGTTAGCAGAGAAGTGAAGAAATAGTCGAAATAGTTGAGGACCTTCGAGGGGTGGAAAAAAAAAAGACAGATTTGACGGTAACGCCAATGAATACTTGTGGGGCAAACTATGTACTTCCTTAAGTGAGAATGAACCTGTCACTTGGATTCTGAATCAACATAAAGCGATAAATCGTGATGCGACTGTCTCTCAACATAAAAATTGCGACTCAAACACACTTCTTGTCCTCAAGAAGCCGATGTTACTCGCTTAGTACATGCGTTAAAATAGCTTTGTTGTAACAAAATGAAGACTGGATCATTTTGCTAGTCTCCGACCGGTAACTTGGCCTCTGAATAAAGCGAGGTCGGGGGTGGAAGACATCACCGCTTTCTCACGCAACTGCAGACTATTTAGCACTGCAACAACGCGGTTTAGGAAGAAACTTAAGAAAAGCAGCAAGGTCTGTGTCAGAGCATGGTCGCCTATAGCCTCCCTGCAATTCACAAGCCAGCTCACTGAGTAAATAGCAGCAGTTCTTACCATTCTTCGAAATGTTAATCCATCAAAATGATAATGGCTAACCTGGTTTCTGTCTGCGCTGGCGTTAAGTGGATCTTCCGCTGCCAACAGAATACTGCTGACAATGATGAGTATTAGTACGAAATTTACAAAGTACTTGTTGGTGGCGATCTTGTAACAGATGACCCGAATTCTGAAAGAAAAATGGAGAGTAGTTTTCGAAGAGCAGTCTCTAACGAAAAACAATTGGGAGCCGAAAAGCATTTGGGAGCGTTAGCATCCAGGACGGCAATGGCAACGAGAACGTCGCTTCAAAATAAGAACTCGCGTCATTGTAATCACTTCGTGACTGTTTCAACTCTTTCAATACGTAAAATACTGATGCATCCTTTGTCCAAAAATGAAACTGGTATGAAAGGCGCTCAAGTTTGGAGAGAGAAACGAAAATTCAACGCCGCGTGCTGACGTTCTCCTCAAGTTGCTGATTTTTATGATTTGGCGGTGTTTTTCAGAGGCCGGCAAACAAATGTAGAAAAACGCGCGTGCAGAACGATTGTTTTTACCACGAATTAAGCCTGTTATTTTGTGTTTATTTTCGTTGCCGTCGTCGTTGCTAAAGCTCCCTTTTAAATGAGCGTAACCGCGGTCAAGCGCGGACAACATTGACACCGTGTTAAGCTTAACGAGATAACACACTGACACAGCGCTAAGCTAGGCGTATGAAAACACTCACACAATGCTAAGCTAAACGCGAAAATAATGCACTCTTTACACAAGATAAGCGCGGAAAACGTTAACAATACCCCAAATAAAGCACGGACTTAATAAATGGATTGAAAGCAGATTTCTGAGCCCGCGCGAGTAATGCAGAGAACCACCACAAAACCACGTTTTCACTGAACCCGCTAGTAACGAATCTGGTTTTCGTCAATGTGATCTAGTGCTTTCCGCTAAGCAAGGCAGGGTCTTTATTCTTAGCTTGGCGTCAATCTAAGCGCGCGAAAACACTGACACAGTGCTCAGCTACGTACGTGGAAACAATGATATGCTACACGCTGACCATTCACCCTGTAAGTGCCTTCCCGGGCAATTTCACTCACACGTTAGTCGAAGAAAAGATAAACAAAGCGGACTCAGGAGGCATAGGTGCATAATCAATGTCTTCTGTTGAACTACCGCCTGAGCTCTCATCATTATCTGAAATACATCAAGTATAAAATAAACGAATCGAAATTAAAGAAGTGTAGAAAACATTACGTGACAGCCTGGCAGTTTTCATGAATTCGTTTTCAAGTGATTAACTTGACTTTTATCGTTTTCCGTTTCGACGCAAGTACACGTGGCGAGAACAAGAGAGTACTGTATTCAGGAGGTTTTACAAAAAGGGAACATCAAAGCAGGTTATAATTCAGAACTCAACGAGTCTTCAGTGTCCCTGGGATATCGAGGGAAGATTTCCCACGGAAGTCTTAACATCAATGAAAATGCCACTAAGCAGCATTAGTATACAAAAACTCCACCAGGCCCTGGCTGCAAAGAACGTTGGAAAGGTCGCGCTTGAGTTACAAATAAAAAAGAACGTACTAGCACTTACTATTCATGGTGGATTTGGATTCTCCTTGTTCTAAATGCTCAGCTGACTGAGCTTCGACATCGCTGTGCGATTCCGTCTGCAGAAAAAAGAAATTCATGAACGTCCACGCACATAGAGGGAATTAGAAATGACAACTGTAGGATGAAAAGAAAGCTACCTGCAACTAAATAAATAAAATAAAATAAATAAATAGGGAATTTGCAGTGGCACCTCCACAGAGTCGTTATTCGTCCACTGAAATCCAGATCGAATTGGAATTTGAAAATGTTGATTTTTGAGGAGAGGGGAAAACCGGAGTACCCGGAGAAAAACCTCTCGGAGCAGAGAAGAGAACCAACAACAAACCCAACCCACATATGGCGTCGAGTCCAGGAATCGAAACCGAGCCACATTGGTGGGAGACGAGTGATCTCACCACTGCGCCATCCCTGCTCCCCAAACTAGAACTTTTCGGGAGAACACAAATAGAACTTTTCAGGACGAAAAATTACACAGGTAACCAGAGGCCCTGCGCACAATAGCCCATTTTCCACAACTAATTTTCGTAAGACTTTGCATGGGGTCTCGCTTTGAAAAAGAGGCTGATGTAAATTCGGAAATAGCCAAGGTTAGCGCCCATGCGCAAACTTTCGAGTTCTCGTTTAGCTCTTTCTGGACCTATATTTTCATTGGTCCCTATGCATCACCTATTGTTTCGTTCTTCGATCACAGACCACGTCTGGAGAGCTACAGGATCTCTCAAACTTTCAGGGCCACCGCTCACCGAAAGGAAGATATGGTATTACAAGCCTCCAATTCTGAAGACGGCATAGCAAATAGTGATATATCAAGGCAAGTGTTGTTGAGTTCCAAAACAAGAACACAGTCACATGAAATGCATGCGTAACAAAAAATAAACTAGCAATTATTTGAACGCACCCTTGCAACACCATTTCCGTTTAAGTTGCCAGTTGTGTGAAGTTCTTGGATTGACTTGTCGAGAGTCCTAGAAAGACGACGGTAAATTTACCTTAGACATTATAACAATTAACCAGTAGAGCGATTTAAAGTTAACTGCCAAAGGTAATTTCACGATTGCTTTGTTTAAGGAACGCCAAACTTGCTAATTGCCAGAAAAATCTCGCCCCACCGTGAATTTCTCGATCATCAGAAGCTCGCAGGCGTTTTCAGCGCTTGGCGACGGTAACAGGTATTTACTTCGAGTTCTGATTGGTTCATTTGAATGTCTGCGTCTACTGTGATTGCCCGTTATGCTGGGTTTTGATTTTCATGATCAAAGTAAGAACGGATAGAGGGAAAAAAACGTGCTTCGTGATTGCTTCTCTACCGCACTCCTCCTGTACAGCTGGAAAGAAGCAAACCAAAATTGAGCTCTTACGCATTTGATTGTGCGGCAGAGCTGTGATGTGGCACCACCGCTCCATCTTGGTCGATTTTGTCCTGAGATTCCATGGAAGATTTCAGTTTTTCTCGTGCCTTTTCCTTCTTCTTTTTCTTCTCTTCTTCCATTTCTGTTAAATTCTCGGCGTCCGCCAGATTGTCCACAGCAATGGCCAAGAATACATTGAGAAGAATGTCTTCGAGAAGTCAAGGTACATTGTAAAAGCGATGCACCGGCAAACATAAACATACTCTGAGGAAACGACAAAGTTTGACGTCGTAGCACGCATGTCCAACACGCTTACAGAATATCCAAATTAGTAACATGGCATGTTTCATGGAAATGCCACACTCGGTTCACCATGAAGGCCATAAGAGATGTACCTAGTTTTGACGTGTTCCTTGAAAACGCAAGGCCAGACATTTGTGGTGTGTTTGCCCACCTCATCTGTTACCTTATACTCTTCCACGAAACAAAAACAGACCAACGTTTTTCAACAACGTTACTTGACCCAATTGTATACCGCGCGGGCCACCAAAACTCTAAAGGGCTGTTTAAATGGAGGGAGGAAGATTATAGCAGTAGCAAGAACTTGGGAAGCGGAACATCCTCTTGCCAGATGCTTTCTAACTAGGCCCTAGCGCTAGGATCATTCTGGTGACATGATGTTCCGGGCTCCAGGGATGGCGAGTGGCTTACAAGGGAGCGCTGGAGGCGCTGGCTTGTAGGGGGTCTGAGGGAATGCTCCCCCAGAAAAATGTGAAATCTTGAAGCTCGGAAATGCTACTTTCAGCACTAAAATTTTTACTTTTAGCTTGAAATTGGTGGGCTATGGCCCCACCCCCAGCTCCGCCGTCCAGGCACAGATAATTAACATTGGGTTCAGCTGCTTTATTTTGTGAATTACTTCAAGACAGAACACCAACCATGAACAAAATTTCTGTTTCGCCTTGTAGGGTCTTCCTCACTTCCTGCCCCTAATTGCACTGGATCGGGTCAAGATGCCGCGCTGTCGGTCTTAGCGGTTGGGTCCAACAGTTGCCCAAAGGCCCGGTTGGGTTGGGTTTGCTCTTAGGGAATTAAACTCCATTTTTATGCGAATAAGCCATTTTACAGTTGTTTGCTCAGTGACCTGGCCTTTGAATGGCAGCGAGGCTTCCGGTGACCTTGTATTGATAGACCGCGCTGCTTTTATCTTGCAAAACGTGTTGTTGTAATGCAAACCACTCTTTATTTACATAAGAAAAGTAAAGGGGGTTTGTATGAAAAAAAGGTCACCGGTAGCCTCGCTTCCATTCGTAGGCCAGGTAACATAGCCACAACTGTAAAATGATCTATTGTTCCTTTCACTTCAGTAAGCCAAAATGGCTGCTAGTCAGGCGAGAGAACAATTCCAGGCTCCTTGAATAGCCCATTTCCGAATTGATGTTTGCCTCTGGTTGAAAGCGAGTCTTGGTGCACAACCATTCAAATGGAAATGAGTTGGGTATTTTCATGCAAATCAAACTCATTATCATTTGAATGGTTGAGCACCAAGACTCGCTTTGAACCAGAGGAAAACAGCAACTCGGAAATGGCCCATTGATTATCATTAGATCCCATCCGCCATGGCCCTTCAGGACACTTTGTGGCGTTCACACGATGTAATATCCACCACCCTAAGCCCAAGCAATGATTTGACCGAAAACGGTTGACTCTCGCTTGTTGTGACAGTTAATTCATGTAATATCAAGAGAAATGGGAAAGGGACCGTGGCTGGGATCCGATGCTAACCCCTTGGATTCCCCAAATAAACTTACACATCAGCTATGTTTACGTTGCTGTCGCTATTAATCAAATATAGATTTCTTCACGCAAAGTGCCGACGTACGGTAGTTACGCACTCGTTTGTTTTCACAGAACGAATGAGCCAGGCTTTGCGAGCGAGTGCCGGAGTTTTGTGAAAATAAACGAGTACGTAAATATCGCACAAAAGCACTTTCCACGCGAGATTGTTCATTTTCAAAGCGAGGTAGATGCTGAAGCGCTCCCTGATTGGACGAAACGCTTTTTGCACGTGTGAGAAAACAATTTCGTTATTGAAGCGGTCTTTAAACATGCGAAAAATAGTGTGTACATGAAGATAACTATGATAACGTTGTTTTCCTCTATAATCTGAGGATACAGTTTCCAACTACCACAAGAAAGATGAAGTAAAGGATCGGAACAATAGCAGCGCCTTCTCCGATGCCACCCCAAGAGCGGATGCCGTCATACATAACAGCATTCCAGTCCTCGCCTGTCAGAATCTGGTTGGAAAGAAAGAGGACAATTGCCCCAATCAGCTGGCTATGCATAGGGCCCGATTACGATAGAAATGAGAATGGGCCTTGTGCATGATTACATCAGAGTGCCAAATTTAACCACAAAGCCTCGCTTCCGAAAAAGTATTTTCAGTCCTGTAAAATTTTTCTATATTACTATTTCAGGACGAAATTCTTTTCAACTGCTTTGTGAAATGGAGTGGAAATACGCGTTAAACAGAGATGCCCGGTGGTGAAACAAGATATTCTGACGTAAACATGGTGAATTTGGCCATAATGGTGTCCCTGAAGAAAGAAACGACGGCCGCGTTGATTTCCCTACCTAATCCTTCGGGAATTGAACTCTTTTCTTATGAAAACATTTTTTGTTCGATTTAAAAGCATGGCCGTTAACTTGGGTTTCGGGAACCTCGTTCCCAGGGTCTCTCTCGCGCCAGGGACGGGAGGAAGAAAGAACCTGGGATCGAGGTAGAGGTTAAAAGAGTCTTTAGCTCTCTTCAGAAAAAACACAAACAAACAAACAAAAATTCAGGGTAAAACCATGGATGGCATCGCCTCTGCTGTACAATGCAATTATCAATGGCTTTCCCCCGGAAGAGAGTCGGGGGGGGGGAGTTGCAGGCAGCCCTTAAGACTTGACAAATGATCAAATTCTCCTCGTTGGGGAGTCGAAAGCCCCATACCAAATTTTAGGCAGTCAAAACCAGCTGGCATGCGAGCAAACCGGCTGGAAGTGAACATCGAATTCCCCCCAAAAGGGAACAAAGGGGGTGGTTAAAATCCCCTGGGCACCCCCACCCACCCAAGGAAAAGACATAGAAAGTGTACTAGTGGTGCTGTTCTGTCAGCGTTTTCGTACCTGAAAAACTGTTATAAGCGCCCTCCAGAAGGAATCAAAGTTACTACGAGGAATTTCATCACCATCGATATTAAACCTTTCGGGAAGCAAAGAGTCGTGTAAAAATGAAGTATCGTAAACCAAAGAGAAACATACCGTTAAGGCCGGTAACAAAAGTATCTCGTGATTTTTGAAGCTAGAATGACTATGCAGACAACGAAGCAACTTGAAAAAACAAGCCTGAAAAAAATCAGGCTTGAAAGGGACTGGGAACCAATGACGGGTCGATTGTGCTGCAGTCTGCTCTACCAACTGAGCTCAACCCAACTCAGGGAGCTGGTCACATGCGAGTTTTACATCTCGTGATTGGTGAATATGTGACATTTTATTCCTAATGATTCATACTTACTTTAATCGAGTTCAAACCTTAATCGAGGATTCTTCAGTAAACCAATTCGTGGTATGGGGATCCTCACTGAAGATCTATTTTACTTATCATCATTACGTCGTTTTCCCTGAAATGGACAAAACCTAGGAAATACCCCCTCCCTTTGACTAGCACAAAAAAAAGTCCACTCACTTGCCACCAAAGACCTGCATTCCAAGAAGCGAACAGATGAGCATAAATAAAGACAGAAGCAACAGAAGACCAGCAATGGACCTCATACTGTTCAACAAAGACGCTACCAAGTTACTTAACGAACTCCAGTACCTGAAACAAAACAGTTCTAATCAGTCGCCTGATAACGACTCGAGCGACCAAATGATCCACCTTTAAAGCAGTTTTCAATTGAGTGTCAAAAGTATTAATTACGTAATATCATGGGTGACAAATTTCTCCTTCATTTTAGCGTGAAATTTACGCGTTAATTTATAATATCACGTGTGAAATTACAATGTTGCCATGGCAACTTTTCCTACGAAATAACGAAATGACGTCTTGTGAGGGT